>OY744526.1:17469813-17534813 GCA_963556195.1 Sepiola atlantica | reverse complement strand
GCTGGACATACAAACAAACAAACATACAGACAACTGCCCTTTATATAATAGAAGAAGAAGAAGAAGACAGAAGAAGAAGAAGAAGAAGATGTACTTCCATCTCATAATGCAAGTAAATGTACTTCCATCCCCTCTCTCCAGTAATCTCATCATGCGAGTAAAGAAACTTGCTGAACGAAATCATTTCAAGTATTTAGGGGCAAGGAGAAAGCAAATATCAAGTCGGACAACCCCTCCCTCCCCGCCATCTGAAATGAATTTGGGCAGAAATCCTCAATTTTATTTCCGTAATTTTCTTTTTTTTTTTCCTTTCTATACCGATTGATACTATTTTCTTTTCCCTGTTTGTAAACCTATCCAGTTTGAGACATTTTCTATCTTTTTTTTTAACCTGAGTGAGACGTTATTTTATATTATGAATATTAGTGCGAACACAGGAAAAGCATAATTTTTTTCTCGTCATCTTTGACAGAGGGTGTACACTCGTTAAGAATATAAATTATTATGATTAAATAAATCCCTAACAGCCCTCCTCTACAGGAGTAAAACTAAGACGTCTTTTAGGCAGTGTTTATTTATTTTTAATCTCTTGAGATGCCAGATTCAATATCATCGTCCAATCACATCAGTTATTTCAAACATCCGAAATTTTAACAAAAGTGACATACTTTTTTAACATCCTCCCATGCTTTACCTTCTCTATGAGAGGGGGGTTGGTTTATTGCTATTTGCCTGAGTCGCCCCTACCGGAGCTGCTCAGGCATTTTTTTCGTGGCCGAAGTGCACTCACCTAGTGTGCTGACTTTTCAAAAATCCCACTTGACCTTGTCTAATGTCCTGCAGAAGCGGTGAATAAACATGGCTTTTTTTTTTTTTTAACAAGAAGGTACATACTTAAAACTGTTCAGTCAGCTTTGGGCAAATATTGGTTTGCTCTTTAAATTAACATTTAATTAATCTCTTCTGTGTGCGTAGACTTATTCTATTAATGTTTATCATACAAATAATTGTTTTGTATAACGGCATAACGCCCAAGAATTGCCACTTCCGGCTTAGAACGTGCTCAGCAGAAAGCGGTGAAGTGCAAAAATCAGTCCCCGCTATATTACGTTCTCGTCAGGAGCTTTTGTTAACTATTCTTATTTTTGGACAAAAACACAAATGTGTCTTTTGTTTATTGAATTATTAGGTGAAAGTATAGAATAGTTAACAAAGCCCCCTCCCCATGTTAAGAATGGCTTTCTAAATAATAACGTTATTATTTAGAAAGCCAATCTTAACATGGGGAGAGGGGGCTTTGTTAAAAATATTTCCTTTGAGTATTTGTAAAAAAAAACATTTCAATTATAATAAATAAATTTGTATTATTAAAAATAAAACTCAAAATTTCCAATGAAAGAAAAAATCACATTTCCTTATGTGTTAACCTAGATTTTCGTATGTGTAAAATACACAGGAAACTGATCTTTCGCAGTTCGCCGCTTTTTGCTGAACACATTCTTAGCCGGAAGTGCCAATTCTCCGGCGTTATGTTATGCTAATTATTTCATTGTTTTTTTGTTGTTGTTAGTTAACTAAAGATAATTAAAAGTCATTTCAGACTATTTTCCTTTTCGAGTCGTTTTAATTAAGGAAGAATCATCCAAAACAGCTTTTTAAGTTATCATATTTTAAATTTTTTTATTTTATTTACTAATGAGACACCACTTATCAAGACTAAAAGCCATTCGAGGATAAGGGTTAATGGGATGACAATTGAATGATGAATATGAGAGAATTAAAAATAATGAATGAAATTTGATTACTTATGAAGACAGTTTATGACAAGTGTTTAACATTGGATCTGAAGATGACCATGTTGTAGTTCTCAGGGAAACAATCTTGTGGCAACGTGTTACACAGATGGGAAGTTCTTGGAAAGAAACTCTGTTCATGGAAATTTTATTTGATTTTAGGCGCTTCCCCAGATGTGGCAACAGTAGTCCGTCTTTGGACGTATCTGACTCTTCTATAGGTATTTTTCTGACAAATTTAGCGACAGATTGGATATAAGTGTTCCAAGTTAATATTTATCATAGAAAATTTCACCCAAACTATTCTCGGAGCTGATTTTTTGCAAGATTTCAGTTTAACTGTCAAATGGTGTGGTTAAAGAATATCAGAAAATTTTTTTTCTTTTCTATAGTTAAAATACTGCCACCCACCATGCTGGGACTAACAGCGAACACAAAATTCTCATTAAATATGAAATCATTAATCTCTTCTGTATATGTAGATTCATTCTATCAATGCCTATCACATAAATAATTATTTAAAACTATACAGGGGGGTAACCCCTAACTCTTACTCGTGGTTGTGTTTTTCATACCAAGTCGAAGATACGTCCACGACAATCAATTCGACAGTCTGGGCCATTTAAGTTTTCTGACATCATGGAATCTTAGTTAACTGTTGAAATGAAATCTGGTGGTTGTTTTGTTGATTTCCACAAGGGGAGATCACTCTAAACATGTTGGTTTCGCACTGTGGCCAAGTAGCAAAATGGAAGCAACGGAAAAACATGAAGTACACAATGATATAAAGACCTTCATACTTTACGTTGTTGAATTTATGTTGTGAGTGTCGGGCTGAGGTATAGTTCTGTGCAGTTCTAGTAGGTCCACCCTATCAGGTTTTACCTTCTTGTGATTTGAAAAGGGGTTAGTTTATTGCTTATTGCTTATTGCTTATCATCCGAGGCGCCCGAGGAATGTTGACGGGGCTGCTCATGTATTTTTTTGTAGGCCATTGTTTGCCTTGTGAGCGACCTTCTGACTTTGTGTCCCATCTTCTCGCGGTACGGTGGAGGTAAATAATAACTATTCATGTATACGTGTGACAAATTCACCGAAGGAAGAATGTACTTTTGACGTACTTCTGTAATCCAGCTACTTTGAACCATGTTCGGGTGGGCAGTTTAAGAATGGCTTCCTGCGCTGCATTTCACTACAGTGAAGGGCTATTTAAAATAATACTTTTGATTGATGACCTAGCATCGGCTGATCTCTGTGAGGAAATCCAGTTCATCAATAGAGAACACTGCATATGTCGAAAAAAAAAAACGGTGCAATTCCTCCGTAAGCAAATTCCCACTCTCTATTGATGAACTGGATTTTCTCGCAGAGACCAGCCAATGCCAGATCATCAATCGAGAGTATTATTTTAAATAGCCGTTCACCATAGTGGAATGCAGACCAGAAGCTCATTCTCAAACTGTCCAACCGAACAAGCTTCCCAGTAACTGGATTACATCTGTGGTGTCAACATGTTAATATACAATGCATAAAAGATGTTGTAAGTAGGAAAAACGATGTACCAGTGAAAGAGAAATGAAAGAGCACAATTGAAATTTACATAGTTTTCATTTTGTTATTTTGTTAAGGTTCATATCATTTTCTTGTATGTTTATTGCTGTGTGTGGATGTACATTCAGCTATTTCGTTTCCAGTATTCTAAAGTAGTTATGTTTACATACCGTTTGACTCTTCATTAATGGTGTTTTGGCTTAGGGGTTTTGGGCGATATTGAATTATAGACGCCGCTATTCCGAATTCATAACAGCAAGCCACCATCAATAAACTGTCTCTCATGCACCAAACGGTCATGATTTTAAAAAAAAAAAAAAAAATTTTTTTAAGTCAAATAAAATCTTTTTCAGGTAAAATTTTATTAAAATTTGCTGGAATAATCTTTTAAATAAAAATTAAATATCAAGTAAAAATGGAATTTTTACGTGAAACTATCAAATAATTTGAATAAAAATTAAAAATGATTTTTAAAAAAATGTTAAATTTTTAGTATGCAATCATTTTATATCGATTTGAAATCATCTAAATTAAACTTAAAACGTTGTTTATGACCGTTTGGTACCAGAGAAACAGTCCACTGATGACCACCCACGGCTACGAATTTGGAATAACGTCTTCTATGTAAGATAGTTCAATATTGCTGGGGTTTTTATATGCAGACATATATCTTCCTCTATTTTCCCTCGTTCTTCAATGCTCTTAAATGTGTTAGACCTTTCAGCCTGTTCATTTGACCATGGATGAGACAACGGAGTAGTTTTATATAAATCAGTTTCTGCAAAATCAGCAGAAGTAAACTGCTTCATTATCGGTCACTATTGTCTCTGGAATTATTGCAAGAGTTAAGTGCAGATTTAATAAGTTCAGGAAACTTCTGCCATTACTAACCAGCAGAGCGTTATCATTGTCAACCCAGGGAAGAGTCTATCAGGCATGTGTATGCAGTGTAATAATGTATGGAAGTGAAAACTGGCTAGTGAGGGGTGAGAACATGTGCTGCATGGAGAAAAATAATATAAAAATGATATGATGGATGTGTAATGTGAATGTTAAAGGCTTAGATCTGATGACCCCAGAGGAAGATTAAATAGTATAGAGAGATGTGTGCAAAACACGATACTTTGGTGGTATGGCCATGTTGAAAGAATGGATGCGAATTAGATGTAGAACAGTTAAGGTAGCAGGTCCAGTTCACAGGGGAAGACCAAAGAAAACCATGGAAGGAAGTGATAAAAAAGGACTTGAGAGAAAGAGGGATAAATAAAGACCTGGCCAGAAATAGGTTAGTTTGAAAGTCAATTTTTAAAAGCCGGCATGTAAAACGAACATTAAACCGAATATGGTTATGATGATGTACAATCGTAGCAAGATTTTCTTTCGAGTTATTCTTGATCAGTAAACATAACTTCTCATTGGAGCCTTCATTCAAGATATTCCGGTAGAGGTTTAATGAGGCACCGTCATTTTTTTTTTGTTTGCAATATTAATCACTGTCCATGAAAAAATATGATACATTGCCAATTTAATATATGAAAACTTGCAAATATTATTTATCTGCAAATAAAAAAAAAATTTGAAGTAAAAATGCGAACTTTACACAAACAAAACCTGGCTTTTATCAACTGATTTTTAAAATGCACTCTGTTTATTTTTTCATTTTTATCATTTACTGCTACCGTTTCAATTTTTAAAATTTTTTTTCTTTTTACCTCATATATAAGATTTTTCTTTTCTTTATATTTCTTTGATGTTAATAACTTTAACAAAAGGTACATATTTACAACTGTTCAGTCAGTTTGGGCAAGTGTTGGTCTGTGTTCTTAAAAACAAAATTTCATTTTCAGTCGATTTCATATTTAATCCGATCAACAGTTTCTTTTTAATTACAAATATCATAGAGGGAGTGGGAGGAGCTAAATCTCCCATAGTCCCAAGTCCTCTTACTGCCACCAATGACACCTTGAAGAAATTTGGAGGAAATTCAATTAGTCAACTTTTGAAATTTCACCGCTCATATTTGTATTTGGATTATTCAAACTACCATTCTCATCTTGTTTTTTTTTGTTTTTGCAAAACAAAACTATTTGTTATATTAAAATAAAAACAATCATTGAATTAAAAAAAACAAAAACAATAAAAAATAATAGTTAATTAATAAAATGTCTTTTTTCAAAACCAATATGCAAATTAATTAACCTTCGGACAGTATCGTATACACATAAGCAGTATATAAAAAAAGACTGTGCGTTTATTGTGTACAGTTGAATTAATTTGAAATAGGGCGTTTTGAATTTACTGTTACTGCTGGAAATGGCCAAATAAATGTACTTCCGTCCTGTCTCACAAGTAAATGTACTACCATTTCAAGTGTTTAGGAGAAGGGAGAATGCAAATAGCAAGTCATTGGTTAAACTAATAAAATCTACTTTTATTTATCTCTTTTTTTCGTAGACACTAATTCTGTTGTGCTGAACAAGTGTTCTTTTCACCCTTGGGCATAATGTGGGATGGCGTACATGTTTTTCTCGGCATCTTCTTCCTTAAAACGCTGGGGTTACAGTTAAAAGTTATATACGACTGTGTTTGAATGAAGACATTGTTGTACATTGTTGTAAAGCCACCCCTCCCCCTTTCCTCCCTAACAGAAATGTAGAACACTTTATACAGGTCATTGTTGAAAGTAAGTAACTTTAGGCCATCAAGTTTATCTACCTGTTCTTATAGGAAATTATACTTGGTATTTTTCTCCTTACTGCTGGGGTTGGGAAGAGGAACCCCTTGTAACACTGGACTATTGGAAACGACTCTGGGAGGGGTTGAAGATCTTAGATATTTTGTTGTGTATATCATCTCGGTAAAGAAGACAGTGAATTCCTTATGTTAATAGCCGTCTTTTCACCTTTTTTTTTTCTTTTCTTATCTTTCAGGTATGTATTTATTGGTTACTGGGTACAGCTGAAGAGAAACAATACCAGCACACGTGAACATTTGTATCTGCTTGAGGGCTAGTATGATAAAGGGCCAGGTTTGAGGGGAGGTTTAATGCTCTGTTACAGGCTGAAGGTAAGGACAAAATAAATCTTCTCAGCTTATTGATCATGCTTCCGTCATCAGAGAATAATGCAACCTTTAAACTTTGACACAGGTGGGAGATGCTACATGGGACGAAGAAGATGAAGCACTGCTGCCACATATGGGGAGGTGTCGCTCAGAGCACTGTTTCTTGCCTTGACAGGGTTCAAAATCGTCTTCGCAATCTGTTCTCACAGAAGAGACGTTGCTAGTCTTTCCCTGTTCTATCAGTATTCCCATGGTAGGTGCTCGACTGAGCTTCAAGCTTTGCCTCCGCTTCATACCCCCCCAAAAAAACCTTAGCAAGAACTTGTCTTATTACCAACACTGCAAAGAACTCTCCTTTCTTTCTCTGTGTACCTAAACTCCAACGGAACTTCCATGAACAGAGTTTCTTTCCAAGAACTTCCCACCTGTGGAACGCGTTACTGCGAGAATGTTTCCCTACAAACTACCACATGGTCGTTTTTAATTCCAATGTCAACAAATATCTGTCAAGTCGTCCTATGAATTAATAATTCTCAATCATTTCTTATTACTGTTCCATCATCCAACTGAAAATCTCACTAACCTTTATCCTTGAGTGGCTTTTGGCCTTAAGAAGTGGTGATCCTTTAGTATATATATAGAAAAAAATTTCTTAGGCTAAAAAATAATTTTTGGAAAGTCTTAGGTAGGCTTATAATTCTTGCTATACTCAATAAAGTTGGTTGGTTGGTGTCTGGGGGTGCAGTAAAACTAGAGATGTATTTTTCAGCCTTTGTCAAGGCAGGCATCTAGGAGAAGGAAAAAAAAACTCCTCATATTACCTGTGGCGACTGTTGCTTCCAATGAAGTAGACTTGCTCTTTTGTGGTCTGGGTAGCAGTCACTTAGAGAGTGGGATTAGTTCTGTGCAAAGCCTTTCCATCACCTAAAAAAAACTTCACGTACAGGCATTGTTTCAAAACTTTAAGATCTTACTGTGTTCGCATGGAGGTTTTTAATGCTATTACTATCAATAGCATATGACGTGAAGAAAGCATATTTGAATGGTAAGGCTATTAAGGTTGTTCAGAAGCTTGGTTACCTTGGTAATATCATTGGAGCACAGGGAGGAGCAGGAGTTAGTGTGATTGCAAAAGTTAGGAGTAGATGGAGTAAGTTTAGGGAATTTCTGCCATTACTAACCAGCAGAGTGTTACCACTGTCGACCAAGGGAAGAGTCTATCAGGCATGTGTACAAAGTCTGATTTATGGAAGTGAAACCTGACCAGTGAGGGTTGAGGACATGTGTTGCATGGAGAGAAATTACATAAGAATGATACGATGAATGCTTAATGTGAGTCTTAAAGACAGTCTTAGATATGATGCCCCAAGGGGAAGATTAAATCTGGGCAGTATAGAGATGTGTGTGCAGAACACGAGACTGTTGGTTTAGTCACGTCAAAAGGATGTACGAAAGTTCTTGTGTTAGATGTAGAACAGTCAGTTGGCAGAGCAAGGCCAAAGAAAACATTGGAGGAAGTGATAAGGATGGACTTGATAGAAAGAGGCTTAAATAAAACCTGTCCAGAGATAGATTAGTTTGGAAGTTAATTTCTAAATGCTGTCCAACATATGCCAGCATGTAAAATGGACGTTAAACCGAATATGATGATGGCAATAATGGATCCTGGACTGGTTGTGAAAGGTTGACTGTGGAAGACTATTTCATGAGGAACGATTGACTCGCAAGATGAATTTGTTTTTATCGTACAAAAATGTTTCGGGTTGCGAATGTAATTGAAAAAAACATCACATAACATATTTTTGCAATTTTTTTTTTTTTTTTTTTTACTTATATTCACCCCAAATAAAGCACCTTGCCACTGTAACTTCCAACCTTCTTCAGGTGCAATTTTTCGAATTCAGGGAAACTTTACAGAATTTTGAACAAAACTCTTTATTGAATCCACGGAGGTAACTTGCTCTCGTTTCACCAGTCATGATGGGTAGAAGTCTTAAGTAATTCACAATTGTATTCTTAGTATCACTTGTACTGAGGATTGAACCTTCAACCTCCAGAAGACTGTCACTTAGAACTAATTATTACTTAGCACTTATATCCGTTACGCCACAGGTCTTTGCGATTCCCGAGTTCGACAAGGCGCACCTGAAAAAGGTCGGAGGTTACATCGGCCGAAACGTTGTGAGAATAACATCCAAGATGAGAACAGTAAATCATCAATTCTCGGCTTAAAAATTCTAAAATAGAACAATTTTATATTAAAATCAAAACAATCTTTGAATTAAAAAAAAAAAACAATAACAAAGTTAATTAATAAAGTGTCTTTTGCACTGCAATATGCAAATTAGTTAATTGTACTATTGAGATCACATAAGCAGTATATAAAACATGGGGTGCTGCTATTGTTGCATTGACTGGTTTTAACACATACTTTGTAAATGTCGGTGTCGTCGAAGAAGGGCTCTCGTCCGTTGATCCGAAACGAACGGCATCGCTACTAAATGGGACGATATGCCGTTTCTCTCTGCTTCGTTTCGCCTCGCCGTGTATCGCGACTATTCGTACTAAGCTTGTCGCCTGCAGCTATTTTCACTAACCTTATGTCGTTGTCGCGACTATTCGTACTATCTTGTTGTCTGTAGCTTGATACTGTGTTACCTGCTATCCTCTGTCGCTGTCACTGTTAGCCTTCGCCGCCGTCATAATCTTCGTTTCTTCTCATGATCCTGGCGGTTTCCTCGTGGGCTGAAATCAATCTTTTGCTTCAATAAATTTAACAACGCCTTTACTGTTTTTCAATTCAGGGCCGTTTATTCATTAGCTAATTAGCCAAGAATGAGAAGTTCGCTGGAGAAGAGAGAGGCTACGCTAGTTAATTTCTAAGTTAATCACGCAATCATTTGTGAGGGAGGAAGAGGGGGGATATCGTTTGGCCCTAACTTTGGCTCTTATTTTGGGATTCGAAATCCCTTCTTTATAATAGCTACATGATCGTTTGTTGTTCTCTCGTCAGCTTCCAATCTAGAACTGTTAAAATGTCAATTTAGTTTTCTCACAGCGAAAAACTCTGACGTCACGAAACCTCGTGATCACGCCAGGTGTTACCCAACCTCTTGAACCCAAGGTTACGTCACTGTCTCCGCAAACCGTGGGAAACACATCGCCCAGCTTTGCACGGGATGACTCCGCCACAAACCGCGCAAGTCAAACTCGATCTCCAATAGATGCGTCCATCCTCATAGCTATTATCCAACACTATTGTGTAAACTTGAATAATAATATGTTTTGACCTCATTGTTAGTGCGTGAAATGAGCCCAACTTTATAATATATTCATTTAGATATTTAATACATGTACTGTTCAGTGCATCCGTCTTTCCGACCAAATCCCAAACCGCACCATCCGTGTAAGATGCAACACTACCAGCATCACAGACTTTGCTGGTTTGGTCACATTCTTCGACGCCCTGAGGAAGAATTCATCCACAAGTTAGTAGGCCTAAACGGACCAGCTGGATGGAAGAAGTGCAGAGGCGACCAACTGAAGACTTTGATAGGAACAGTAAGGACAGACATGGAGCTGGTGGTTGGCTCCCGCATTTTTGGTATTCAACGCTGGAATCAGGAATAGCTGAAGTATGCCAAGGACTCGGCTGCCGATCGATAAGGGAGACGTGGGATGCAGAGAACTCATTTGTAGCTGGCTCAACCCACCCCGGATGAATGCTGTTACAGTTACAGTATATATAATATATATATCGCAAATATATGTCTGAGTTTCTTCCTTTTGGCGCATATTTTAGGAATTCCTCTTCTCAGGAGTAGTTGTTTCAAAATCAAGAATATATAGGTCTTGAGGAATGGTTGAAGATAAGAACTTCAATTTGCTTTTGACCCCTTTTATACACAACTTTAAATAACCAGGATGTGATGAACTTTGTAAGATAACCCATAATTGATTAAGGATGTTTTAATTTTATCTTTTAGATAAATAGGACAAGATCTAAGAAAAGTAATTAACTGTATGTACCTATGTAATAGATCTGTAAAAGCTGACTCACATATTTGTGATGTGTAACATTTGTAGTTGTGTTGCGTAACTCGCCTATTTGCATTGTGTTATATTTTGTGTTTTGTAACTTGCCTATTTATGTTGTGTAACTCACCTATTTGCGTTGTTACATTTTGTGTTGTGTAACTCGCCTCTTTGCATTGTTACATTTTGTGTTTTATAACTTGCCTATTTATGTTGTGTAACTCACCTATTAGCGTTGTTACGTTTTGTGTTGTGTAACTCGCCTATTTGTGTTGTGTAACTCGCCTATTTGCATTGTGTTATATTTTGTGTTTTGTAACTTGCCTATTTATGTTGTGTAACTCATCTATTTGCGTTGTTACATTTTGTGTTGTGTAACTCGCCTATTTGTGTTGTGTAACTCGCCTATTTGTGTTGTCACTCGCCTATTTGCATTGTGTTATATTTTGTGTTTTGTAACTTGCCTATTTATGTTGTGTAACTCACCTATTTGCGTTGTTACATTTTGTGTTGTGTAACTCGCCTATTTGTGTTGTGTAACTCGCCTCTTTGCATTGTTACATTTTGTGTTTTATAACTTGCCTATTTATGTTGTGTAACTCACCTATTTGCATAGTTACATTTTGTGTTTTGTAACATTTGTGTAACTTGCCTATTTGTGTTGCGTAACACGCCTATTTGCATTGTTACATTTTGTGTTTTGTAACTTGCTTATTTTGTGTTTTGTAACTCAACATAAACCCGTTACATTTTTATTTTAAAATAATTTTTTAACCAAAATTCTCCATTTATCTGATGTAAAAATCTACTCTAACTCTTTATATACTACTAACAGGCCTATCGGTCCTAATTTCTGTAAATAGACAATCCACTTAATTTGAAATTTTAGTTCATTTTTAGGTGAGAATCAGAGTATTATACATCGGTTGAGATTCAAACTCACAAATTCTGTCTCTACGAACGATACGCTAAGCAATTGACCCACAGGCCAAGTCCAATATGATGACTATTAATTTAATACATAAAGCAGACTGATCCCCCCCTCTATCTCTCTAAGGTACCGAAAGAAAGGAGGAAAAGGTAGTAAAAAGGACATGAAGACTTTGTTTCCTTCTTTTTCAGCCACAAGTCTACTGCTGCTGCTTTCTAGGTCGTTATTGAAAAATAGGTCCATTTTAAAAATGAATTATTTTTTTGAAAGAAATTCAATCTAAATACATTTCTTTGTTTTGGTTGTTAAGAACATGGACCAATGTTCCTCAAAAACAACTGGTAAATCAGTGTTGTATATTAATTTTGTGAGAAGAAACCACAAAGATTTGAGAAATAGACTCGCTTTACTTTATATACTAGATGGATTAACATTTGAATCTGGTATTATCCTGATATTAAGTGCTGTGATGAGAAAATTGAATTAAGTGCACAGAGGTCAGATATCAATACTTCAAAGCACTCCATAAAACCTTTGATTCTGTCAATTACTGCTTACTTTTATATAAACTCAACACCTATGGTCTTCATGAATCGGTTATAAAGTGGATAAGATCCTTTCTTGATGATTGTACATACAGGGTTCAGATAAATGGCAGTCTGTCATCTGAAATGGATGCTTGCAGTGGTCTTCCCCAAGACTCTGTACTGGGTCCTATTCCCTTTCTGCTTTATATAAACATGCCAGAAGTGATTGGTGGAAACTTGCTACTATTTGCGGATGACGTCAAATTAGGAGCTCGTAAAAGCAAAACTGACAATCTAAAGTCTAGCCTTCAACGTGCATGGAAATGGTCCATTGAATGGGACTTATATGTTAATGTCGATAAATGCTGCCATATTGCAGTGGGATCTCCTAACTCGGCTCTTATTCTCGGCAGTGACACGGCTCTGCTCAAGGAGGCGAACGAGACAAAATATCTTGGCTTTTTGGTCGACTCGTCCTTCAAGTCATCTAAACATTGTATTTAGGCTGCAAACAAAGCAAGGAGCACTCTATTTCTCATTTTATGTTCTTTCTGCAAATTCACTCCTGAAATATTTCTACCACTTTGTCTCCCTCGTCAGACTACTGTTAAAGTATGGTGTCCAAGTCTCTGCTCCATATCTAATACGTGATATCCAGCATCTGGAGAGAATTCAAAGACTAGCTACTCGTATGGTGCAGGGTCTATGGGATCTGCCCTATGAAAGCCGACTTAAGAAACGTAACCTTTTCTCCCTTGAGCGCCGACGATTATGCAGTGATCTCATTTTGGCCTATAATCTCCTCAATGGTCATCACGATATACCTTAGGACCTATTATTCACTCTTGCACCAGAAAGAGGTCTACGCGGAGATCACAAGAAATTATTTTACCGCCAATTTCGATTGAACCGGAGGAGGGATACTTTCTCAATCAGTATCCCTGGACTTTAGAATAGTCTCCCAAGAGAGGTAATAAATGCACCAAAAACGCATCAATTCAAGGTGAATTTTGACAGGTGCTGGGCTACTGTATTCTCTTCTGTATAAATTTCTACCACCCTTTCCTTACATGGCAACTGAGATATGCTTGTTTTATTTTTTGTCAAATTAATTGAATTGTTAAAATTTTGTGAATTTGTATAATTATATCTTAGTTCCTGCGTGACGTCACAGAGGTTGGTTTTCGGTAAGTCACTGATACCTGGTTGAAAAGCGGTTTCTTGCTGATGAAAACTGGAAGATGTGGAAACGTTTCTGTTGGTCAATTAAATCTTTCCTTCATGTTGTTAGATAATCGGAAGGATGGTGTCTGGCACAGGTCAGTAGGGTTGGCATCTACTGGAGAAGTGAAAGGTCATTCAAGCGACGAGCAGAATCAATAAAGAAATTCCGAGCTTTCTTTGTAAAAAGAAATAATGATTATGTATACACTTTTTCCACACATAGTAAGAATTGTACATTATTTTGCGACAAGTTAGGAATTTTCGTTAAAGTCTGTTAAAAGCTGAGAGGCAATTTGGCATCAGGGCAACATAGTTCCGGCTCTTTTGTCTGACCGGCATGGCCTTCTATGGTGAACAAAATGTAGTCGTTGAAGCCAAACACACTTTGACTTATATTGAGAATTGAGTGGGTTTGATTTGAGTGGGACTACTAACATTTCATACGATTAATGTATTCTCGAAATACATTAATTCTTTTTTGCATTATGTTTTGGATTTTTTAGATGGTGATTCATAATTCAAATTATTCAGACTACAGTTCTCATCTTGGATATTATTCTCATAACGTTTCGGCCGATGTAAGCTTCGAGCTTCTTCAGGTGCATCTTGTCTGCAAGAATCTGTAGCAGAACAGATATAAGTGCTAAGTAATAATCAGTTCTAAGTGGCAGTTTTCTGGAGGTTGAAGGTTCAATCCTCAGTGGGGGCGATACTAAGAATACAATAAAGACTTATACCCGGTCATGGCTGACGGAACAAGAGCAAACTACCTCCATGGAATAAATAAAAAGTTCCGTTCGATATTCCATACAGATTCCTTCCCGAATTTGACAATATGCACCTGAAGAAGGTCAGAAGTTACATCGACCTAAACGTTGTGAGAATAACATCGGAGATGAGCACAGTAGTCCGAATAATACAAATTCTTTTTTGCAATTTTCAGTCCCCCCCCCCCCCCTGCTCGGTTTCTAAAGAATGGTCAACTAGTTTTATCTCTACCCCTTCTCACTCCTCCCACCTTAATTACCATCTCTCAACAAGGGAGGATCTTTCGGACCTGAAACCCTCCTTCCACTTGTGTCTTTTACCTGTCTCGACCTTTTTGGACCGTCTGACTGTCTTCATGATGAATCTCCTTTTTAAAAGCCCAGCCATATCTCTTGGACGCATCTTTTGGTAGTTAATTAATCTTTAATCATTTTTATTTCTGTAAATTTCGGCTGTGAATAACGGCTTTGTTAATGATACTGACCAGATGTAACCATAAATTGTATCTCCAGGCGTTTGGATGCTTCTTGGAAAGAACATTTCTTATTAATGTGTTTTTTTTTCTTATCTGGTGACATCTGGATTCATAATTCTTCCAAGGTGTTAATTAAAACAACAACCTTTTAGTGATTATCTCATTTTTCGCTTTAGTGTATTTTTCATTCTTATGTTTTTTACTTTTGGGATTTTTTTGCTTTCCTGATTTCACAAATATTGTCTGGTGATACCAGATCAGGCTGCCCTGTGGCTCTCTGAGACGAAATTCACCTACATTGACGTTTTTTTTTGTTTTTTTTTTTGTTTGTAAAACTTAATTATGTTCTACAAAACCAAAAACCAAAACAACAGTCCCTCTCCCTTTCTCCCTCCCCTTTTTTATTTTTATTTTTCCTACCCTACTCCCGGTCCTGGATATGACCTTAAACTACATCCGATGGTGAGATCCGGCTTACGGACTTTGGGGAATGTGGAGCCTCCTCTTAATTACCATTGCTCCCAGGTCCACCCTGACCCGGAGTGGTAGTACCTGTTAGGGTCCCAACTATGGGTTAAATAGAAACAGATATTAAAAGGGGAAAGAAACAAAAAAGAGAAGAAAACAAGACCAGACTCGGCATTAAATAACCCAAAAAGGGTTGATATGCCGTAAAACAAAACTACCAAACCAAAAACCCTGATTAAACATTTGAAGATATAAAGAACTTGAAGCATAAAAACTTTCACTATAATGACCAGATTCGGCATTAAATAACCCAAAAAGGGTTGATATGCCGTAAAACAAAACTACCAAACCAAACCACAAATATTGTACGTCTTGGCTCAGATGCTATTGCCACATAGTTTTAATGCAGAACAGTTGAGGTAGCAGGGTCAGTTCACAGGGGAAGGCCGATGAAAACATGGGAGGAAGTGATAAAGATGGAAAGAAGGATAAATAAAGACCTGGGCGGAGATATGTTAGATTGGAAGCCAATTTCTAAAAGCCATCGAACACGTGCCAGCATGTAAAAACGAACGTTAAACCGAATGTGATGACATTTAATTCAATAATTAATTGAAATGTAATATCTTCTCATACTTTGGCTCTAAAACCTAAGCAACAGCTTTGTATAAATATTACATTAGATTTTGCATATCAAATTATGTTATCTACATCATTTTGAAATCTAATATTTAAGAATTCTTGAAGTGTGAGTTTTATTTTTAGCCTAGGAAATGCCTGAGGAAGTCACCTTGGAGAAATTCTAATTGCGTTAGATATTTTTTGAGAATATCAGATTACACATGAGTACAACAAGGACATTAAAAACAATTAAGAGTAGATATCCAAACCAAAATTGTCTTTTCTTTAGTAGCTATCCCAAACCCAAAATTTTCTTTTCTTTAGTAGCTATCCCAAACTAATTTTTTTTCATTATATCTAAAAGCTTTTTATGTGGGCACATAGATCTTTGTAAAACATAAACAATGACATCAAATTTATTTTAGTAACTCAATTAGCCACTGAATTATGACCATTCAAGTATGTTTGAAATTAGAACATTTGTTGTCTTGTGCTATTGGTCCAGAAGCCAAATTTTATTGTATAACTAAATATGCAGGCTTTGAACAAGTGAAAAATCCTTACAAATATCATCTTGTGGTAAATGAAAATTAATCACGGTGGAAGTAATAATTATTAGATAAAACCAGTCTAAACATTGGACAAAATCTCATTACATTTCGAAAAAACGTACAAAAATGACACAGAAGTGCAACTTTGTTCATATAAGTTTCATTTAAATAGCTAACATTGAATCTTTGTAATATTATTCATAGTACAGTAGAGATGGAACTAGATTTTTTTTAATACTTTAGTATAAAAAAAACTGAATAGAAGTATGTAAAAACCGACGGAAACACAATTTGATAATAGGGCAAAAATTTTATTCACTAAAATGTTCAACTTTGATTTCTTTTATGAACCAACTTAAATCCCTATATTTAGCCAACCATATAAGATTCATTTCAACAGTTACCTCATTAAAACTTCTTAATGATTCATAGCACAATAGAGATCAAGCTAGATTTTTCTTTTAATAGTCAATCAATTAAAAAGAAAAAATCCTCAGATTTGGGCCATGTAAAAACGGATGGAAGCACAATTTGATAATAGAGGCAAAAATTTAATTCCCTGAAGTTTTCAACTTGGATATTTTTGTTTTGTGAACGACAACTTAAAACCTCATATTTAGCTCATCATATTAACGAGTCAACTTTTTTCTTTAAGATGAGAATATTTGTATATACATAGAATATCCTGCACATTGAAAAACACCAACATTAAAAAAAAAAAAAAAAAAAAAATCGCCCATCACTGAAAATAATAACCTAGCTTTGGAATAAAAAAAAAAAAAACATGACATAAAAGAAAGAATTGTGCAGTTTAAAGAGAAAAGATGAAATTTTGTTTACATCCAAATTTTATCAAAATAACCCCCAAAACTAAATGAGTTATCACAAGTTGAAATTGAAAGGAATTTCACTATATTTATCCATTTTCACACACTCAATATTTCTGAGATGAGGTTTTGTTGTTGTTGTTTGAGACTGGTTATCTTAGTTGTTGTCCTGACATGAAACTGCATCTGATTAGATTGTGGGCTCAAACCCCAAAAGCCCTCTAGAGTTTTGATTTTTGTTGGCTTGGTCAGGACACTAAAATATAAAGGTCGCAAATGGAAGCCTATACATGCAAGAATATCATATTTTTCACAAGCCTAAATGTGGTTCAGTTGTGACAACGGTGGCCATCTTTAAAGAAAATATGACAGCTGACTTAAACCTTACTAGTACTAAATCCAATAGGCACAGAAACGCATAAATTAGCTCATTTTATTCCTAGTTAAATTCTGCATCCTGTGGTCTAAGCTATATTACAATTTATAGTCATAATCTGCTTCAGGATAGAGAAAGCGTGGTGGAAAAAGCATGTTTTAGGACGTTATTTTTAGATACATACATTATAGTTTTTTTATCAAAATAAACATACACTTTTTTTAGCATTTAAAAAAATATTTGTCATGTAGATACGCTTATGTTAACAATAAAATAAATGACATCAGTTTATTATTGTATTTTTGTCACCAGGCAAGTGATTTTCCACTGTGGTGTCTGCGATTTTATATTCTTTAGAAGTTTTTCATCACAGCATAAGTAAACATGTAAAAGAATAACTACAGAGATTCCTGGTTACTCTTTGAAAGGAGATACCAGGTGCCTAACAGAATAAGTCATGCATTTGTATCTGTCATACATGAAAACTTAAAGCCCAAAACATGGTGACATATACTTAAGCATTTTGCAAGTATTAGGAGAGTAGAAAGTTGACTGTAGGTTTACTTTCGGCAGCCTTGTAACTCTCGCTGCCTTTATTTTGTCCTTTAGTCCTTACATTTCATGAGCGATGTTTCTGACAAAGGAGGAAGAATTGCTGTTTTCTGGGTCAGAATCTATCCATCTAACACTTATCATTGGCTGGGTTTTGACCTTGAAGTAATATATTTATTTTTAGCTCCTTACATCAAGTGGCTTTATACCTTGTCTGGAGCGATTTCCATTTAAAAAAAAGTATGTGTGCTGTATTGTTTCTGTTTATTTAGTGTATATTTAATTCTTAGTGAAAGTAAACATTTATGGATCATTAAAATATTTTATCAGGTTCTCAAAAATGTATCTACTATACTTATGTTATATAAGTATATACTATACTATAAGTATATACTATACTTATGTTATATATAGTTATAGCCAGAAACAGGAAGCTAAAAATCCCATCATTTTATGAATATACAATTGTCATCATCTCTTCAAAAGTGATTCAGCCAATTTTGCTCAGTGATTTTATTCCACAATTTATTTTTTTAATAAAATGTCTTAAAAATAAATAAAACAAAGAAACATGTATGCACAAAATACCAATTTAAGAAGAAAAACAAATTAGTGTTTGGGTATAAGTAGCCATACAACCTACACACAAACACTTCAAAGTTACTGCTGTATCTGGTTGTACATTAAATTGCTCCCAAGATTTCTCTTCAAAAAGGAAATAAGGAGCTTTTTTTTTTCTTTTCCATAGTAGGCCATGACACTATCATATCCAGTCTTCTTCTTCTTCTTCTTTCGTGTGAATCAGATGATTCTGGTATTGGCATTAGTTTCCCCGATGTTTTTCTAATTAGAAATCTTTCTGGAAAGACATCGGGTACTTACGGGAAGGACCACGAGAAGGTTGCCAACACTCCTAAGTGTAAGTGGTACTGTGGAACCGACTGGATTCGAACTTGGACCACCCAGGTCTTCAGTCCGTGTCGTTATCCACTTAACCACCGTCACCTCCCATCATATCCAGTGAAGCAATGCTTGGCTGATATCATATCCAATGTAATCTATCGTTTTCCTGTCTATTTACCTCAAATTTGTTGTTTTTCTTGTATGGATATATAAGCGTACAGAATGAGGGATTGCAGAGCGATTCCATTGATGAAGATGTCAGTATCTGGACTTACAATGATGATGTTAACACTGCTACTAGCTGCAAAATATGCATGTAAAAATATGCGTGTATCTGCGTCTTCCTATCAAGAGCAGAGTCTCGTCTCTTCTACTGTGATGACCTTATGATTTGCATGCTTCCCAGGTGCGAATGAATTGTATTTGCTGTTGTGCACCAAGAACATCTTCACCTCTATTAATGATGATGCTGAAACATTGGACCAGGTTTTAAAATGGTATTTTACCAGCAACTCCTTGTTCTCTCCAACTGAGAGAAACTTATTCCACTGCTGGAGAAGGGATTGGCCATGAATTCGTATCACCTGAGAACCACTAGCTACTCTTTTGGCCTTTAAGGATTCTTGATGAAGATCTGCCGATACATGTCAGTCACAAAGTAAATTTCTTGTGAACTATGGTGTTTTTCCCAATTCATGAGATACTTAAAGATTACAAGAGAGACGTTGATAAATGTTCGGTCTTCAGGTAGATTGTTGACATTAAGTCGATGTAGCAATGCCATGTCACCCAGTACATATATGCCACCTATAATTGGCATCTTGGGTTGGAATTTTTATGCAGACTTTCAAGCGCATGAAGTTAACCTGGTTGGTCTTAACTAGGAATCCTTGAGAATCTGCAAATGACAGTGGCAATGGACCCAATGAATAGGACAGTAGCTGTTGTAAATTTATTTGCCTATCACAATCAATCTTGCTAGGAGGTTTCTGTCAGTTTCAAAGTCATGTCCTTTTCATGTAAATTATGTCTGGATATCTTAGACACACTGGTGAATGTCTTGAGACGCATTTTTTTTTATGTTGGCAAAACAGTTCAATTTTTTTTCTCTTTGTTTGACGCTCTCCACATAACTTTGAACTCTGATTCACCTTTTGTAATTGCAGACTGAAGATCAGTTTGAACAAATTGAATTACAACAACTCCTGATGAATCAACTCATCTTGTTCATAGTCAAATGATGAATGAAGGGAAGATTACATATTTTCTAGCTAGTACACCGAAAGACCTAGCCAGAGATAGGTTAGTTTGGAAGTCAATTTCAAAAAGCCGTGCCACGCATGCAAAACGGGCATTAAACTGATGGTGATGATGTTTAAGTGAACTCCAAGCTTATTTTTAATAAAAATTATTTGGTAGCCATTAGGCAGTGTTAGAATCTCGACCATCACCTCTGTAACATAGGTTGAAACTGACTTTAGGCTCTCGACTCCAATTCTCGACCATGACTCCTGGCAGGCTTAATGTTATGGGTTTTCATTCTTATCAACATCAAATAAATTCCAATAGTTACTAAATCCACAAATTAAATAAGATCCTCAGTTCTTTTTGTGGATTGTTGCAGCATTTCGTTAAGAACAATAAATTGTAATTCCTTCCAAAAGATACTTTGAAAATACATTTTTATACAGATGCTATCTTTTTTAGATATAATAACCACAAGCCAGCATGGCGTCTTCATATTAGAAGAAGGGAGATAATCTTCTACGATGTGCTGGCTTGACATGAATGTCGTTCGGAGTCTGTTGACCCCGAATAGTAAATAAATTTTATTTTTTATTAAGATTCTACTCACTTATTTTCCATGATTTTTTCTGTACACTGATATTTTTTACTGATAAGTAAGTATATCCATAAGTTTTCCTGTTATTTTATTTTCAACTGCCATATTTTACATGTAAAAAAAATTAGCACCGATTTAAAAAAGTTTTTTTTTATATATCACCACTAACCAAGACTAAAAGCCACCCGAGGATAAGAGTTAATAAGATAGATTGATTGTCAGCTGAATGATGATGAATATTATGAGAGGATTGAAAATATGGAATAGAATCAATAAAATTTGATTACTTATGAAGGTGGTTTATGATATGTCTTTATTATCATTGGATTTTTATTAAAGTAACGTTCATTTTATGTATACAGTAGCAGAACAGTATATTATATATTGATATGCACAATACTGCTGTACAGCTGCAAGACTTGCCCACTGCGCAAAGATCTTCACACACTAGAGGTCTTCAACATGTACTGCCTTCGGTGAATCCTATGCATCCGTCTCTCCGACCAAATCCCAACCCGCACCATCCGTGCAAGATGCAACACCACCAGCATCACAGAGACTCTTCGGAAAAGGAGACTTTGCTGGTTTGGTCGCATTCTTCAACACCCTGAAATTTATCCGCAAATTGGTAGCCCCAGTTGTACTTGCTGGCTAGAAGTGGAGGGTTTGCCAACTGAAAACATGGATTGGAACGGTGAAGCCACATATGGCTAGTGGCCTGCCCCCACGTTTTTGGTTCTCATCGCTGAAACAGGGAATGGCTGAAATATTCCGGGAATCAGCTGCCGATTGGTGTGGGTAGACTGCTTTGACGTGGAACGTGGTGAAATCATTTGGGGCCATCTTAACCCACTCCAGGTGAATGCCGTTACAGTACAGTAGCAGGAGAATCCGTTTCAAGATGGACCCCCCTGATACCAAAATACTCTCTGGACTCTTTAAGATTGTAAGATTGGGCAACAAGTACTTCCAAGAAATCAAAGATATTGACTGTTTGAATGAAAGATGTAAGGAAATACATGTTAGTTATCGGCTTTAAGATGTTTCATTTTGTAAAGTTGATAATTCATGGGTTTTAGTTTGAATATATTTCAATTATTTTATGCAATTTAAATTTGATTAAAATCTTAAAGAAAAAACTTATATTCTTAGGTTTAGTATTTCTTATAAACTCATGTATTATATAAAGGGCAGTTGTCTGTGTATGTTCGGCTAAATGTAAATACTACAAAACAAACACCCACAAAGTTGGTATATTCTTGATCAGTGTTGTCCCAGATAAATATTACTAAAATTTAGAAAAAAATTCTTTGCTCTTTGACCCTAAACTGGTGCAGATTTCGTCAGGAGTGGTTAGTTTTTTAGTCATTTTTATGTACTAACTAAAGGGAAATAACTCTGATTTTTTAATCAAGGAGTTACTTCCCTTATACTGACTCATTCCTCAAGGAATCTATAAAATGGAGTTGTATGTCCAGAAAGAGGAATGGACTGGACAGAGGAGAATGGGGGAGGGGGAAAGAGAGGTTAAGAGATAGAAGTTTTAATAGAAATATGGTACACTTTTACTCTTGGCAACACTGGGTAGCCCGGTTTGTTCATAATAAAAAATTTTTTAAAAATATATATTTCGTAATTTTTTTAGATGACGATTGATAATTTGCATTATTCGGACTACAATTCTCATCTTGGTTGTTATTTTCACGTTTTTGTCGATGTAACCTCTGAGATTCTTCGGGTGCATCTTTTCGAACTAGAGGAATCTTCGTTGAACAAGGTAACTTATACAGAAGTTCAAACTGAACCCTTTATTTAATACATGGGAGTAGATTGTTCTCATTCTGTCAGCCATTACTGGATAGATGTGTTAAGGAACTTTTATTTTGTTAATTATTATTGCCTGTAGTGAGGATTGAACCTTCAAACTCGAAAGCTGTAGCAGTCATATATTTTAGTATTTCTGTTTCGAACATGTGGTCAGAAGGTCTATCGAGCTGAATTAAAATTTTACTTATAATCGTTATGGATATCCAATTACATCTCTTTCATTTATACTATTATAATAGGGTTCCACAATTGTTACTTGGAACTGATTGTTACTCAGTGCTTTTATCCTTTTTTACCATGGGTCCAAACGTATATATTTAATGGACATTTTTTAAGAATATTCATTCATTTTTTTTTTTCTAAGCAGTCAATCCTCACAATTGTGATCACCGAAGACTTAGCATAAGGACAGCCAGACAGCCTCTTGTCAAAGGGAACATAGCCGATAAACCTGGATAGTGAGTGAATGAGTGAGTGAGGGAAACCCCATTGTGGGTGTGTTTTAGGATGTGCAACTCCAGTAAGGAATTTAGAGAATTAATCCTTGTTATTTTTAACTCAAAAATTCTTTGATATGTTAAATAGGAAAGAGCGGAAATAAGACTTTGATAGCATCCCAGCACCCCACCCACCTCTCTCCGTTTTATTTGGGGCTGTATGATTACATTTATATTTAGAATCCCTTTTTGTTGATACTAAAATTTCAAGGGGCAAGAAAACAAAAATAAAAATAAAATAAAAAACGTTGCTTTCCTATAAACGCTGGAGATAAGTTTCAAGATATAATCAGTTTGTCTTAGTCACCCACCGACACTATAAATAATTTATTTACTACCTTTTCTTGAGTGTATTAGCCCCTCTCCCCTCCCCTCTCAAGGAGCAGAGATATTGTTTTCATTCATGATTCTTTTGTGTATTAGTTTGTCTGTTTAGCAGGGTTCTGAAGATGAATGGTTGGCCAATGGGTGCCATCAGTGTATAGTTTAAAAAATTGTTTTATCATTTTAGTAATTAGAATTTAATACTAGTGAATATCCTTCGTCAAAAATGAAAGGAAAAAAAAAATATGTTTAGCCAGTGTTTGCACTTGCTATTTGTCTAGATATATAACTAAAATATTCATATAAAATCATAGAATTATGTCAGTAATTTAATTTTATTATTGTATTAGCTCCCTCCTCAAGGAACCACGGATGTGAGTTCTCCGCTTTTTTGTAATTCTGAAAAAGCGGAATTACGTTTTTTTTTTTCTTTAATAAGAAAAGGCCAAATCGATAGTTCTATTTTTTTCATCACTTGGCTTGATTTTCTTTCTCTTTTTCTTTCTTAGTCTTGCTTTTTTTTCCTGCTTTTTCTTTCTTCCTCTTTGTCACGTTTTGTCTTGCCTTGCTTCGCTTCCCTTTGCTCTTAAAATCTTCATTTTTGCAATGCTTCATACGATTCATAAGTAGAGGAATCAGAAGACTTCTGTTTTATCAATGAATGTCTTCCTGTAAAACATTAATTGATACTTTCAGTATGAAACAAAAAAAAAAGAACGGTATTGTAAATTAACACTCTTCACTACCCCCCCCCCCCCCATAAAAAAAAACAACAAAAAAAACACTCTGGGCCCCCTAGGTTGGGAAATTGGTAGTGGGGGTTGGGTGGGTGGGTGGTCTCCCTAGGTTGAAAAATTCATCTCGATTTCTGATATTTTTGCCATTGGCCACTCACATCCTGATGAGCAAAGATATTGTCTCCATTCATAATTCTTAGTTTGTTTGTTAGCAGGGTTACGTAAAGATTATGAAGATGTACGGTTGGCCTAAAGAGTTTTATTTATCTCCATCCCACGGTGAGAAGATTAGACACAAGGTCGGAAAAGTGTGATTTAAAAAGTCAGCGCTCTAGACCGAACAAAAATTGCCTGTGCAGCCCCGTCGGCATTCCCCGATAGGGGCACCTCAGATGATTAGTAATAAACTAACCCCTTCTCAAAAGGCGAGACGGTAAAGCCTGGGAGTGTTGACCTCCTAGAACTACACAGGACCATACCTCAGACTGACAAAGAACAAGACCACCGCCCACACAGCATGTCCAAGACTTTGTCAGTCTGATTTTGGTATGAAATCGTCACGTCGGAAGGCGGCTAATGGATGCCACTGTTGTATAGTTTTAAAAAAGTTTTATCATTTGAGTCATTAGAATTTTATTCTAGTGTATACCCCTCATCAAAAATGATGAAAAGAAAAAGAAATGATGCTTCGCCAGTGTTCACACACTCGCTATTTATCTAGATATATTATTAAAATTTTATTTATCTTCCTCCCACAAGGTAAGATGTGACACAAGGTCGGGAAAGTGGGATTTGAAAAGCCAGCGCCCGAGAAGGTGAGCACTCTGGCCTACAAAAAATGTTGGCATTCCCCGGTAGGGGCGCCTCAGGCAGTAAGCAATAAACTTTTTCCTCTTCAAAGAGGGGAAGCAAAGCCTGGGAAGGTGGACCTCCTAGAACTGCACAGGACAAACACACAAATCGGCGGAATCAAGACCCGAAGGGCAAGACGACACCGGTCTATGGGGTGTAGTATCCATCGGAACAGATACTACACTGTGATCCCAGTCAAAAGGCCAAGATATATTAAAATATTCATATAAAAACATAGACTTCCCTCAGTAATTTAATTTGTTCATATATTTTCATTTCTGATGACTTAAAATAAACAAAAAAATTTTATCAAAGAGTAGAGGATTTCTTCCTGAATGCATTTCAGGTGGCGATGTCAGTCTCAGATGGTTGCCTGACTTGTTATTTACTTTCTCACTTGAAAATAATTTCGTCTGTGGGCTAGAAAAAAGAATGTGTTTTACATGCTAACTTTTGTGTGACAGGATGTACACACACACACACACATTGGTCTTTATTATAGAGTGGAGGATTGTTATTTTTATAAAGTAAAGTAAAATTTTAGGATTTTTGAAAAATTTATCAATTTTTTCTAACTAATAATTTTGAAAAATTCTGTAATTATTGATAGCAGGGCAATACTAATAAATAACAAATTATTAAATACTTGTAGGGTTACACGGCATCGTCCAGGGTCCTAATTTCTGTAAATTAAAAAGATTACAGAAAAAAAAATAAAAGTAAAACTAAACAATCTGCTATTATTGTAATTAGAATATCTACCTCAATCCTCCACTATATAATAAAGAGCAAGGTGTATTTATTTGTAAATATATATCCGTCCTGTCACACAATAGTCTGCTAGATGAAGGGAGAATGCAAATCTATATCAATAATCAGACGTTTTCTGTATTTCCCCTTTCTGCTCTCTATACCGATTTACACGTTTTTTTTTTGTTTTTTTTTTAAACTTCCCAGTTTAGAACGTTTTTTTTTATTTCTTATTTCTTGAACCGCTAACGTCTTTGATGTTTTTAACATTAGGTGTCATTTTTTTATATGTGTAGCCCCTCTTCTAACCTCTTAATAATCAAAGAAAAAAAATTTTAGAAAGCAAAGTCAAAATTGGTGTTTATTTTTTCTTTAGGTCATCAGAGATGGCTCTTTTTTTAAAACTTTATAGTTCAGTCCTATCTTATTAAAAAACAAAACAATAGCATTAAAAATACAATAGAAAGCAAATAGCTAGTCAGACAACCCTGCCATCTGAAATGAATTCGGAAAGAAATCCTCCATTCTAAATAAAAAGTCAACGATAGGTGTTTTTTTTTTCCTTTAGGTCATCAGAAATGATGACACTAATTTATATATGAAAAAATTAAATTATAAATCACTATACCCTATGGATTGGGACTAACATGCTTTCAGTCATGGCATAGATCGATTTTCATTTTAAACACTGGACCTTGACTTTAGAGCACATTAAAAGTAAGGGAGATAATTCTCTAATTTTAAAATTTATTTTGCAGTTCAATTTTATAATGAAAGAAAGTTTGAATAAAAAATCAAAAACGAAGATGAACAAAAAAACCCTAAGCACCTGTTTGTAACATAAGACAAATAAAAACAAAATGTTTTCTCTCTTAGATTTTAAATTAACAAAAAATCTTCTATTTATATGAAATTAGGTATATATATATGTGTGTGTGTGTGTGCATGGTTAAATCCTAAACTAATTAACTGATCATTATGAATTTTGGAACACAACTGCTAGGCCTAAAGAGAGGATTGATGCTCTTCGTGAAAATTCGGATATCTGATTTTTGTGAAATTTTAACAATAGGTATTAGATATCAATTAATAAATATTCCTCAAATTTCAGTTTCTTGGGAGTGTTTAGACGGCATAATATGGGCACAGCCTCCCATTTGAAAATTCAAATATTTGAGATTTGCATTAAATTTGATCTATAGTCAACAATTAAGCTAAGTATCCTGAATTTCAATTTCTTAAAACGCCTTAAGTTTTAAACATTTTCTAGAATCAAAATGGATTTTGATCAAAATTGAAATAAGGATTCTAGACTTATTAGCATTCTATGATTCTAAATTTAGTAGCATTATATCTTGATTTGAATCTTCATATGGGGACATAAAATTGGTGCAAAATTGTTATGTTCGAGAGGAGGGGATAATTTTATCCATTCTGGGATGGATATTCTTCTAGTTTATTCATAAATGCTATATATTTAAACCATAGCTGGAGAGAATAGAAGATAGCAAGCAGAAAGAGACTGATTTTGTATTTTGTCGTTTTATAATTTAATTTAACTAGCTTTGCAAACTGACTTTTTCCTGATTCAAAAAATCAAACCTATGCTCAGTGGATGATCCAACGGGTCACTTTTTTTTTTTTTTTTTACCACTGAGAGAATAGATTCATGACTTTTTCAAAAGGTATTCGTGCAAGCTGAAATACGACAAGTCTTGGCCAGAATTCAAGCATTTTATTGAATCAAATTTCAGTATCAATGCCCACAACCTGATATTTTTGTTAATATGCACGTATCAGATGTCATATATCATTAAAAGAGGCTACACATTCTTAACATTTTATTGCATTAAAAAAAAATTTTAATTTATTTTTTTAATGCAGTCTAAATATGTGAACATTTTTGGAGTTTGTAGTAAAATTTAAGGCTTTTTTAATTTTATTTAGTATATATTAATGCGTAGTGGTTACTTAGCAGCAGTTAAAAACACAGGGAAAAATTATAATGTGAGATTAGTTTGATGTTTTTATGTTTTACATACCAAATAAGAACCACAATGAGCTAATTGATAAATTTGACAATTATTGATAAAATCCTATAAATTAAGACAAAGGTAATTTTGAATAAATAAAGGTATATGAGTGATCTTTTTTCAATATGGGATTTTTTAAATTTTTAATTTTTTTATAGAATTTGGCTATGGCTAGAATCCCTTCGGAGTGCATTGATAGTGATGTATTTGCTGAAAAGATCTCTGCTAATTCATTGTGAAACTTTCCTCCAGTTAGAGACTCCAAATGTTAGATCTCTCGGCCTGTTATAGGGATTGCCATGATTTACATCCTAATTAAAAAAACTTTTTAAATTGCATCTAGCATATAAACTTGTCATATTTTCAAAGTTAAACCCAAATAGCATTTAAGCTTATAATCAAACTTTGCTCTGACTAGTCAATTTTCATTTGTTATTGTTGTACCATGTTATTGGCAATATAATAACGTACTTAGCTGCAATTTATTTTAAAAAAATACTTACATCCCGATAAAACCCGCCAAATATTAAGTGGCGCTAAATTGTTTTAACTTGTCCTCATAAACTTCATCACTTAAAAGTTTTCATTTTCATGTCATTTGTCTCGGATTTTTATTTTATTTTATTTTTTTTGTTCAATACTTTATATTTGTTTACAGCGGTGACCCATTAGTAAATAAAAATATTGCTTATGAGGTTGAACTATTTTCAAAAGAAATAACAGATAGATTTAAATAAATTAGCATATTGGGAAGATACATGGAAATTAAGATTCAACATGGAAAAATGTAAAGTACATTTTAGACCAAAGAATATTAAAATTGCATATATATTAAACAGAAAATTCAAAATCATTTTGTCAATTGATTAAGGACAAATGGATGGATTGGATATTGTTTCAAGAGAATTGAATGTTTTAATGTCTCTGTAATATGTAAAGTAAGGTATGCGTGTATGTTTATATATTTGTATGTGTTTACTCCTTAACTAATTAACCGATCATTATGAATTTTGGAACACAGCTGCTAGGCGTAAAAGGTGGTAATGTGGGCTATATTTAGTCTTAATTTAGTTTTATGCAAGGAGGGTAAAAAGGGAGTGGAATATCTTCATGAAAATTCGGATACCTCCGATTTTTGTGAAATTTTAACAATAAATATTAGACATCAATTAATAAATATTTTCTAAATTTGAGTTTCTTTGGAGTATTTGTAAGGGTTTTTAGGGTGCAAAATATGAGCACAGCCTCCCATTAAAAATTAAAATAATTCAGATTGGCATTGAATTTGATCTATAGTCATTAGACACCAATTAAGCAAGATTCTCCTAAATTTCCGTTTTTCAAGCTAAAGCCTGTAATTTTAGACATTTTCCAGAACCAAAATCATGTAATGGATTTTAATTAAAATTGGAATCAGGATTTTAGGCCCAAGATTTAGTAGCATTATATCTTGATTTTAATCTTCGTAAGGGGACATGAAAGTGATGCAAAATTGTTCTTCTTCGGGGAATAAATTTTATCCGTCCTGGGTATTCTTCTAGTAACATATAAAACTATAGGATGCCTTACGCACTCTGCCTCTCTGGTTGTTCGGCGATGTGTCACCTCTTGTATCAACTCCATGACACGGTTGGATATCTGCGGCACTAGATTGCATGGTAGACTGAGGAAAATGTGTTTTGAGTGCGTAAGTGATATAACTGTATGCAACCTGTCTGATGATGTCAACCCTTCATACTGGGCTGCATGGATAGCAAGTATGAGACGTTGCGTGGTGTTGCGCATCCCAGAATCAGGGACACTCACAGCACCCTAAATACCAAAACTAGAAGATGGGCTTTCTATAATTAAAAAAAAAAATAAATAAATTAAAAAAAAAAAAAATAATAATAATAATAATAATTAATAATATAGTATAATAATAATAATAATAATATAGTATAATAATAATAATAATAATAATCATGATCATCATCATGATCATCATCAACAACAACAACAACCTTTTTCATGAATAAATTCTTGTATTTGTAGGGAATTCAAAGTGGGCATTTGTTTTTGTAAAGTTCTTGTGCTTGGATTAGTAGATGTAGAACAGTTGAGATGGAGGGGTCAGTTGCCAAGGAAAAGATGAGAGAAAATGGTAAGGATGGATTTGAGAGAAAGAGGGATAAATAAAAACCTGGTCAGAGATAGGTTAGTTTGGAAGTCAATTTCTAAAAAGCGTCTAACGCATACCAGCATGTAAAACGGACGTTAACCCGAATATGATGATGATGATTGCGAGCTAAATGATGTTTTAGATGTTTGTCTGCTTGTCTCTTTAACATCGACTCGGAATATACTACAGTTTTCACAATGATGGATTATTTGAAACACAATACTGTTGCAATTTTTTTATATTTGTCATAATAGGATTTATGGGAACCTCTAAAATGCTTCTTTCAGAATTTTTGAGATGAGGAGTGATAATTTGGATTATTCGGACTACTGTTCTCATTTTGGATGTTATTCTCAGAACGTTTCGGCCGATGTAACCTCTGACCTTTTTCAGGTGCATTTTGTCGAACTCAGGAATCTGTATGAAATTTCGAATGAAACCCTTCATTTAATCGATGGGGGTAGCTTGCACTTGTTCCGTCAACCATGACCGGGTAGAAGTCTTAAGTAATTCGTAATTGTATTCTTAGTATCGCCCCACACTTCTAAGTGACAGTCTTCTGGAGGTTGAAGGTTCAATCCTCAGTGTGGTCGCTCAAGACAAACCATGAAGCCACTTGTTGATGTAAGGATCTGAAAAAAACAAAAGATGATTAAGTTGCATAATAACAAAAAGGGAGAGGAATGTAGAATCATTTCAAAACAAAGTAGTCTTTTAACTGACGGTGATAAATTCAGAGGCAAACTAATCAAATCTAAAGCCTAAACATTAACATGGCAGTGATGGAGCCATTCATCCACATTGTAAATACCTCAAGACACAGACAACCATGGAAGAATACCCTGACATTTAGCAAGTGCTGATGGAGAATCCTCTCCAGGAACTACTTCTGAGTTCAATCTCCTGTGCTATCACCCTCTACTAAGGATGGTTAACTAAATTCACTATCTGTGAGTTATCAGATAAACCAAGCCTGAAAGAGACCCCACTACCAGCGTTCAATCCCCTGGACTCCAAACAGGCTAGCCAAAAGGTAATCCCTTCAAGAGCCCAATAGGGAAGGAAGGTTGCCAGCATCCATAAGTAAAAGTGGTTCTATGGAACCGGCTAGATTTGAACTTGGCAGACCCAGGTCGTCAGTCCATGGCCACCTCAAGTTTTTTTACTATCAGCTTTTTATTTGTCTAATACCGTTTATTTTTTATTTATTTTTATTTTTTTTAATGAATTTTAAAAAATTTTCTTAAAAGCATATTTTGTAAAGACCAACACAATTTTCTTATTTTGGTTTTGAAATCATGTTTCCTGTAAAAAAAAAGGGGGGAGGGCTCCCAAACACCCCCTCTCGACCCAACATAAAGTTATCTTGTAAATTACAAATTCATAAAGAGTCGTAGCAAAATATAAGATGTTTTATGCACCACATATACAAACATTGTTACTTTTATTCATGAAAGAAAAACCCTCTAACCTTTCCACACCAATATCTACACCCCACACCATACACTCCCACGGACTATAGTATTCATATTGTTTGCAATTATTCTTCATAATTGTAAATTGCAAATCCAATTGTATACTTTTTTGTTTGTTTTTCTTTTTCTCAAAGACATTTGAGTAAATTTCTACGATGTGGCCTGCTTTAATCTGCTGCTGCCATATTAGGTGGTGCGGCTCCAGTTCAAATTCATGGCATATTTGTAGTCTCATGTGTCAGCCTCTCCCTTCTCCAACACCTAAGCTTACTCTCTCTCTCTCACATTCTCCAACGTAGATATACCCATTACTGTTACTCACATGACCGGCTTTCCCCACCCTTTCTCTCATAATGTTTCCATTTCTCATATGTTCTCCCACTTTTTACTCTCTCTCTCCCTCTCTCTCTCTCTCTCTCTCTCTCTCTCTCTCTCTCTCTCGTGATTGCACTTTTTTTCTATTTTATTCAATCCATTCTCTTTTTCCTTTTTTTCATCTCTCTATCTCTTTTACGTCTGACATTTTTTATTTATTTTCCTTCCTTTTTGTCAGTCTCTCTCAGTCTGACATCCCCCCCCCCCTGTCTCTCAGACTTTTATTTTGCCTGTCTCTCTTGCTCTGACATCTTTTTCCTCATCCCACTCTCTTTCTCTCTAACATCTTTTTCTTTTGCCTGTCTCTCGGTCTGACATCTTTTTGGGTTTGTCTTTCTCGGTCTGACATCTTTTTGGGTCTTGTCTTTCTCGGTCTGACATCTTTTTGGGTCTTGTCTTTCTCGGTCTGACATCTTTTTGGGTCTTGTCTTTCTCGGTCTGACATCTTTTTGGGTCTTGTCTTTCTCGGTCTGACATCTTTTTGGGTCTTGTCTTTCTCGGTCTGACATCTTTTTGGGTCTTGTCTTTCTCGGTCTGACATCTTTTTGGGTCTTGTCTTTCTCGGTCTGACATCTTTTTGGGTCTTGTCTTTCTCGGTCTGACATCTTTTTTTTAACGTTTTTTTTACGTTTTTTTTACGTTTTTTTTCCTAACATCTTTTTTGCACAATGTATTTTGTCTCTCTTGACATAGTCAAGTTAATTGCCCGATCAATGATTTAAACATGATTGCATGCATATTATTGCATTGAGCACTATTAAAATAAATACTCTACCCATCCCACCACAATTAAAAAAAATATTTTAGACGAGGGTGTATGGGTATGTATATTTATTTATATTTGTTGTTTTAATATTTTGTGTATGTACATATATGTATGCGTCTATATGTGATTTTGTGTATAGTTGGTTTTATATTTATCCAGTTTTACATTTGGGCAATTTATTTTAAAATTTTATTTCATTATTAACCTTTTATGCTTATCTTAGTGGTAATATGTATGTCTGTGTGTGTATATTTTCGCTTTTTTGTTTCATTTTACTTCAGTCGAAGTTCTCAGAAATCAAGGGGCCGCTTCCTGGAGTTAATACTTGATCTCTATATGAGATAAATAGATATCCGAGTGTTCCATTAAAGTTCTCCTTCACCTGTTAAATATTAAGTTGGTAAAGAAGTTAAGAACATTATTTTTTTTTTCTCCTCAATTGACTAGTTAACTATGTTATAGTATATCTTTATTGTGGTCTCTTGGTCTTACCGGATTCCAGGACAAGAATTCATCTAGTCTGATGGAGTATCCAGCTAAGTGCTGTTACTTGAAGTAACATCACTAGGAGAAGGTTCACCATTCCTCGTATGAGCCAGCGTATAGCCGTGTCAAGGGGATCTTATTTGGGCTTCAAATACTATGTTATTTTGAATATTTGATCAGGGTTTATTTGTAGGGTGAAGTATCTATATATAGTGTGTGTGATTTTTGTGAAGAACAAAAAATAATTGAGGCATGTTACTTTATAGATTTATACAGTGAAGAGGTGGGATTTTGCTGCTAGTCGGGTGAGTCGGCGGTATTTTCGTTGAAGTTAGGGTTACAAGTGCAGTAAGTTCATCGGAGCACATTCCATAGAAGTACTTATAAAACAAGAACAGGCATGCAACATTGCAGCGGAACAGGTGCTGGAGCTTGGCATGCAGTGCAGGACCTATTGGGTTAGAAACTTTATTTTGCACCATGTCCAAGAAGGAGAGGCTAGTGGTTGGTTCACCAGCCCAGATGGCAACAATATTCCATGCACAGACGAATGGTGGTTTTATAGAGATATAGGATACTGGCATATGTGAGAGGTTTTCTAGCCTGGTAGAGGGAGCCTACCTTTTTTTGCAGCAGACTTGGCAACATCTATGTACATCTATGTATTTAATTAAAATACATGTTGTCTTTCTTTGTTTTGCTGAGTCTGGTGTTTTTTTGAAGGAGGTGTTTGTGAGTTTTTTTCCATACAAGGTGGCAGTTGTAGTCAGTTTAGTCTGTGAAAATGGGTAAATATAGTGATATTCCCTTCAATTTCAACTTGTGATAACTCATTTAATTTCTGGGTTATTTTGATGAAATTTGGATGTAAACAAAATTTAATCTTTTCTCTTTATAAATGTACAATTATTTCTCTTCTAAATGAATAAAAGCGAAAGTTTTTTCCATCTATCCTAAATATATAGGCTTATTTAATTCTAATTATATATGAATATATTGAAATACTGTATATATAGGCATCTCCAACTCACTCTAACAAATCTCGATTTTTCTCATTTGCATATTTATTTATTTAAAGTTTCTAATAAATTAATATTCTGTAATATACCTTTCTACTTTGTATTGTCAAATTTTCTTATACATACACAATCGTTTTATCAATAGTGCTATTATAATTATAAATAAAATTAAATAAAGATTTCATAAAAAAATGATAGCGTTTTAAAAACCTTTTTAGAACTTCATTTTCAAGGGAGATAATTTACTTCCGGCTTTAGTAAAGTGTCAAACATCGCTAAGACGTCGAGAACAAATAGTACACTTCGATCTTAGCCAAAAGGTCAAGAAACAATAAAAAAAAAAATTATTTTGTGACTAGGCATTTTTAAATAAAAAAAAATTGATTTAATTGGAATATTTTTAATGGTCATATAGTGTAGTATCGGTTTTGTTGTCATAAGACTGTCCTTCCAGGAAGTATCTCCTCCATTTTTAAGATAGAGTGGGGGAATCCTCCCAGAATGACCCCCTCTCCCCCAAAGCTCGATTTAATCAGAATATCTTGGGGGGGGGGGGATAGTGTAGTATCGGTTCTGTTCTCATAAGATCGTCCTTGCAGGAATTACCTCCTCCTTTTTAAAGAGAGGAAAGTAGTGTTCGTCATGATATTATCCTCTAAATCAGGGTCAGTGTAGTAAATGTTCGGTCGCCATAATACTAGCTAAGGAAGAATCATTAACTCAAGTTTATAATAAACATGTCTTTTTTAACTAGAAAATTATGAAAAGTTATCGTTCTTCCTTAGCTAACATTTATCTTTGTTTATAAAGATGGCGACTATAATTTTCCAGACAATTTTCATTTCGGCATTTCACGTGAACAATGAAACTTGCCATTGTTTTTAATGTCATCTAAATGAATAAATGCAAAAGTTTTTGCCACTTATCCTAACTATGTTAACATTAAAACGGTTTATGCTTATTTAATTCTCTGTAGTATATTCATTCTTCATGATACATTCCTCCCAAGCATTATCTCGTCTTCAAGGGGTGGGGGTTATAATATACGTTCGTTCCTCACAATACCATCCTCTCAGGGTTACCTTTTGTGTGTTGGGGGGGGGGGGTAGTGTACTATCTAGTCTATTGTCATGATATCATCCTCCCAGGCATTAGCTCCTACTTTTCTTTGGTGTGTGTGGGGGGGGGGATGCTGGTTCATCATGATATCCTCCTCCCAGTCATTACTCCCTCTTTTGGAAGTCAATGTATGTAGTTCATTCATCATGATATCAGCCTAGCAAGAATATGCGACCGGGGGAAGCATATATTTGCTAGTATGTCATAAATAGCTTTATTTCCAGTTTATTTCAAATTAAGTTATTATTTTCAGTGACTTTGATTTATTTTTTAATGTTGATGTTTTTGAACATAACGCACACGATATTGTGTGTCTCTTAAAGAAAAGGGGCCACTCATTAATATAGTGGGCTTAATATAGTTTTAATTTATCTTTTACAAAAAAAAAATCAAAGTTGAAAAAAAAACAAAAAAAAACAACCTGGTATATGTCTAGTGTAACAGCAAGCAAACTGGAGCAAAAGTCTCGAACACGAATTATACTGATGAATATGTATTTATTTGCGCGCACGTGGGCAACGCTGAACTATAACATCTTTTCACCGTAAAACTGGAAATACATGAAAATAAACAAGTCTTACAAACATGTTCTAAGACAAAACAAAGCAAATTATAAAAGAGTAAAAATTCAAATAGGTTTAGAGAACTATGCGTTGCTTACCTCTATTTTTGCCAAGCTACTTGCCCCAGAGCCAACGTCTATCACAGGCGGAACAAACGTCCGACTCCCATGTTGACTGATTTGAAAAGACTGCCTCTGGGCAAGTAGGTGGTGTAGAGGCACGACAGTTACCTCATGCACATGTCTTCCGGAAGAGGACGGTGCTGAATACAAAATGTCCCCTTCCTGAATAATGACCGGCCAACTCCTATGTTTACATCTAGTATATTATAAACTTACTAGTGGGCCCCTGTGGAAATTCCAGTGTTTTCTACATCAATCTGTATAATTTGCTGTTATAAATAATATTCCTTTTGAAATAATAAATGTCTGTCAAGGTCAATACCATTAACAATTAATGAAACTTTCTTCTTCCATAAAATAATTGTCAGTATCAACTAAATATTCTTTAAATAGATAACACGGATGTTTCTTCTTCCTTTTATTTATTTAAAATTGTAGCAATTTAATTCCTTTTAAAACAATAAATATTCTGTCTTCTTACCATAAACTAATTGTCAACTAAATAGTCTTCAAATCAATAAAAACAAATGTCTCTATTTGATATGTATTTTTAAAACGATATAATGTGATTTTGAAACTATTCATTTTCAAATGGGTAAAGTCGAAATTGTTTACCTTAACGACACCGGATTAATAAACAATTACCATCGTTGCTGATTGAACAATCTCATTTTGTTATATGAATTGATTCCGACTCAGAAAACAGCGATTCTTCCCCCTTTGTCAGAATCATCAAAATAAGGGAAGCAAGAGTTACGAGGCTGCCGAAAGTCCACTTTCTATTCTGCTTGAATTGTAGTGGCATCTGGTCTGTGGAGTTAAATGTATCCGTCGTTATTAATGTCTTTTTTTCTTTTATTTTTTTAATTTTTTTTTAAATGTTTTTATTGTCCTTCCTTTTCTAGCTAATCTTTCCCGGTGACCCTAGTTGGAGGGGGGGGGGCATTCCATAGTATTACAACCAAATGAAGGTAGAAATCTCATCTGATTCGTTATGTGATTGCATGATAAATCTAAACTTGTTGAATCCGAAAGATCTTTTGATTTCTCACCTTTTGTATTTATTTTCTTTAATTCTAGGATTTTTTGCCTTTTGGACATTCTGAAGATTACCTTGAATTGGAATCTCGAAGTGGAGGAAGCCAAATCTTCGGTTCTACTCTTGGAGTAAATACCAGAGTTACAAAAGCGAATTCTATAAATATGATGAACATCGCGTGTGATGATGCAGAAGTCATGTTTGTTGATCAAGACGACATAATTCATCTGACCCATCAGGTGAAGAACTTTTCAGATGCACTTACAAAGTTGAAAACGGTCTTCACCGAAGGAACCAGTAAGTATCTTAATACTTTATCATCTGTGTGCACAGTGTGCTGATGTGTGGAAATGAAGCCTGGCCAGTGAGAGTTGAGGATAGGTGTTGCACGGCAAGAACTGATATGAGAATGATACGATGGATGTGTAATTTGAGTCTTAAAGGCAGGTTTAGATCTGATGACCTTAGAGCAAGATTAAATCTGGACAGTATAGGAAGACGTGTGCAGAACAGGAGACTTTGTTGGTTTGGTCGCACTTAAAGAATGGATGTCAGTTCTTGGGTTAGTAGATGTAGAACAGTTGAGTTAACAGGGTCAGTTGGCAGGGCCAAGGAAAATATGGGAGGAAATGATAGGATGGATTTGAGACGAAGAGAGATGAATAGAGACCTTACCAGAGATAGGTTAGTTTAGAAGTCAATTTCTACAAGTCGTACAACGCATGCCAGCATATTAAACAGAAATTAAACTTTTCCTTTGTTTTTTGTTGCTAAGTTTGATAGCAAAAAAATCTTGTTATATGCGAATGACTTTTAAACTCTTTCTTAATGACCATTAGAAGAAAATGGCTTCCACCAATTGGCCGCTTTTGAGGGTGGTTGGAAGTCTTTGACAGCAATTGTATCTTATGTTGTCGGCGGGTCGACCATTTTGCAACTTCTGTTCTCTGTCAACACCTCAACCGGCTGTTCGTCTTGTTAGAGTGATGTTTTCGATGGGCCGGCCATAAAGCTTGTTTCTCACGATATAATCCTCCTTATCTTTCTGCCTGGGTGGTGCGAGCGTATTGATGGGCAGTTGGGGACATGGGCGGCAACCATCAGGGAGGATTTGGCTGACCTCTCAGGTCCACCGGTGGTAGGATTTCGACGGAATTGCGATTGGTTAATCAGTTTGTGCAACCTTGCTAAGGACCGCCATGGTTCGGACTGTGGTGCAGGCTATGGAAGAAACCGACTTAACCCTGTTGCAACAACAACATACCATAGCAGCTTTTGGAATTGGCCATGCAGGTTTCAAATCTTGTCAGATCTGTTGTGATTATTTATACAGTGATAGACCGACACAGATGAAGACACATATCACATACATATTTGTTTTTTTTTTTACTTCCTTTCTTCTTACTCTAAATATGTTATCAATTTATTATACGCCACTTATGTTGTTTTGTTGCTGAGTTAGGACCGATGGGAAAACCGCCTTGTCGACAAGGCCACTGCAACCCCATGCAGAAAGGTAACCTCACCCCCCGAAAATGGGGCCTCTTGTAGGCCATGGGTGGCGACCCGTGATGTCTTAGGACGGGATTCTGGTGGCTGAGCAGTCTGTGGCCTAGTTGCATAAATGGTCATGTGACTTGTAACACTCTACATCGGCCAGACGAAGAGGCTCGATTCGATCAATCTGCTGGTCATGTCATGCCCTAGTATCTATAAGTTCACTTCCAACCGTATTATTCAATCTGATTCTTTTCAAAATAAAATCCTTATTTGCCCTTTTTATTTTTCATCCCAAATAGATACTAGAAGGTGATGGCTGAGGGTCAATCATGTTGAGAACAAAGATTACCAATGCCAAAGAGTAATGTTTTCTAGGAGTGATGTTCCCACTCTCACTATAAAATCAAGTAAATCTTTGAAAGGAATTTTGCTCAAATATAATATTGTATCTAATAAAGCGGACATTATTTTTCTCCATAATCCTAGCGAGATTAGGTGATTCTATGCTCGGCAGGTTGTGACATAAGCTACACCTTCATCTGGTTGTTGTTTCCGGGATTGGTGTATGACATATATACACAATATGTGGTCATGTAACTTGCAACACTGCATTTTGACTAGATGGGAGGTTGGAGAAGCCCTAAACAATCGGCTGGTCACGTCATACCCTAGTATCTATAAGTTCATCCCCAACCAGGCTAGAATAGTCGTGCCATAATAATACTAATAACCCTAGGAAAGATATAAACATGCAATCCACCCTCTCTCACTATAGGTAAAACAACTTGTATTTAACTAATTGTATACAATAAATCTTTTATAATGGGTGTATTTTAACATGAAGTAATTTTTGCTTCAGAAGAACCCTCTTGTTTTGATACGCTCTTAAGACTGACTTTCATTCCAAATCTAAAATGGAAGACGTATATCCAGATTGCTGCTAAGGTTGCTGGAAAAATGGTTGGATCATTCCACTGCTCAGGAAAATACCTGATCCCCAGATGTTCTTAGATGGAGTACTGCTGCCACATGTGGGGAGGTGCAGCACAGAGCACTCTTTCCCGTCTTGACAGAGTACAAAATCGACTTCAAAATCTAGTGAGAGGTGATCTCTTCTCTTCCCTACAACCCTTTTATCACAGAAGAAACGTTGCTAGTCTCTCTCTGCTCTATCGTTATTTCCAAGGAAAGTGCTCCGCTGAGCTCCAATCTTTGGTTCCTCTTTGTAAGACATTTACTGCAAGAACGCATCTTATTACCACAACGGAAAAAAGCTTTCCTTTCTCCATCATCCATGTATCTAATGTCAGACGGAACTTCAATAGAAAGAGCTTCTTTGCAACTGCTTCCAACCCGTGGACCACAATACTGCAGGACTGCTTCCCTGCTGATTACAACGTGGTCGTCTTCAAATCCAATGTCAACAAATTTTGTTCATACCCCCTCCCCCCATAAGTAATGAAATGCAGTTCGTACGTTTGATCAATGTTAGTACTCCCATAGTGTTCCTCATATTTCGGTTGACAATCATTCCCTTATCTTCGAGTGGCTATTGGCCTTGATAAGTGGTAACTCAATAGTAAAAAAAAAAATTTCAAATCCCAAAAGAGTAGATTTACCGTGAAACGGAAGAGCCAGACAGTATCCTTCATGGAAGCCCGTTCTTATTTGTGTTTTAAAAAATCCCCAGAATAATGGGAGGGTAGAGACCCAAAGAAAATGGGAGGGTAGAGACCCAAAGAAAATGGGAGGGTAGGGACCCAAAGAAAATGGGAGGGTAGGGACCCGAAGAAAATGGGAGGGTAAGGACCCAAAGAAAATGGGAGGGTAGGGACCCAAAGAAAATGGGAGGGTAGGGATCCAAAGAAAATGGGAGGGTAGGGATCCAAAGAATATAAAAACATTCAAAAGTTTTTGATGCTTTATTTTAAAACTTCTATAAGAAAAATGTAGACATCTATGCTTGTTCATGCCTTTCTAATAGTTGAATAATAAACAAAATTATATTGAAACACAGGATTTCCGCAATTTTAGTTTACCACTTTTCAAACCGTGCCTCCAATTCAAAGCTGAAATACATTTTCAAAAAGATCCTGGGTATTGACAGTCTATTTAACGACAGTTTTACTTTAGTTTGCAGTCCGGCATTTCAGGTGAATGCCACATAATAGACTAATTAACAAAGTTATGACCAAATCTAACTCTTTAACATCTCAAATTCAAAGATAACACACCAACCCTGGGCTACTTATGAGTATCTGTTTACTTGCCTCCCCACGAGGGCAGAATTACATGCAAGGTCGTTTTTAATGTGGGTAATTTAAAAAAAAAATATCTTATTTTTATGTTTATTTATTTTTCTGATTGATAGTGAAGGAGTTCAGAAGTATGTTGTTCGGTCGGCTTGGAAAGGGAACACTAAAAATGTTGCAATATTTGTTTCTGGTGTTGTTTTTTTTTACATACTTTTAATTTTAAATAATGAGTTTTAAAAAAGACTCAAGAACTTCTGACATCGTAGGAACCTCTTTGCAGAAATCTAAAATAGTTTGATTGTCTAAAATAAAGAAACAAATGTAAAATAAAAAAAATTCTTATTAAATGAACATTTATAAAATATTTTTAATCCTTTTTAATTTAAAAAAAAAGATAAATGTTTTCTCTTCAAAGTAAACAATATGTAGTTGTTTGTTCGGCTAAAAGGGAATGCTAAAAATGTCGGACCATTTATTTCTTTTTACATACTTATAATTTTGAATAATCAGTTTTTAAAACGTTTAAAGATCTTCTGACATTAATATCGACTAGAAGGTGCTGATTCCGAATCTGCAGTTAGATTGGCTCCTGGATCAACCATTTAGACCGTGACATACAGACAACTTTGCTTTATATGTAAACTAGCCGAGCTACCCAACGTTGCCCGAAGCAAAAATTGTAACATATTTCTATTAAAACTTCTCTCTCTCTCTATTTTTCTCTTTTCCCCTTCCCCGTTTTCCCCTCACTCTCTCCTCTTCCCAGCTCATTCCGCTCTAGCTGGGCACACACACGCACATACAGACAACTCTCCTTTATATAATAGTAGGGGTGGGACGTAATGGGTGAAAATTTCAGATTCATGCGAGTAGTATTTTTTTGTGTTCATTTATACATAAATAACACTAAACAATCAAACATCTTGAAAATTTTGCAAAATTCAGAAGGTGCAGGCCAAAAGGATTTTGGCTAATTAGGGCTATTTTTCACTAGTTTTTGGTTATTTTACATTCATGAAAACCCTTTCACAGCCTGAAAATGGTTCTAAATTAAAGTACTATATCAGATTTAACCATCTATATCCATTCATAGCTTTTGAGGATGTTTTAGGACCTGCAATGTCGCATGAAACCCTAACGGCTATTTTTGGCCTGCACCTTCTGAATTTTGCAAAATTTTCAAAATGTTTGATTCTTTAGTGTTATTTATGTATAAATGAACACAAAAAGATACTACTCGCATGAATCTGAAATTTTCACCCATTACGTCCCACCCCTTAATAATAGATTCCTCGAGGAATGAGTCGACATAAGATAATTAACTCCTTCATACAAACTAAGTTACTTCCATTTAGTAAATAAAATGGCTGAATAAAATGACTGAATAACCCCCCCCCCCCCCCCCCCCCCCCCCCCCCCCCCCCAAGAAAACCTGGGTATGGTGACCACCAAAGAATGAATATCTAAAAAATGTTTTGGATGTTATTCACCTGGAGCAACACCGATCAAGAAAATACCAACTTAGTGGCTGTTTGTTTTGTTGTTTTTACCTTTAGCTGGACATACTCACAGATAACTGCACTTTATATAATAGACTAGCAGGGTTACTTGGCATTGCCCAGGGTCACTAAAAACAAAATAGAAGAGGTTAAAAAAGTGTAACATATTAAATATTCTATCTCTCTACCTCTATCTGTCCTATCTTTCTCTCTTCACCTCCCCTGTTTTCTTCCTATGTCTTTCCAACCCCCTCTTTCTCCATATAGAGTGAAAAAATAAAATAAAATCAAGGAGGCCTCCAGAGCACTACTAAAACCATTCTTTTCCGAGTTTCTTGCCTTCCTCTCCTTTCTTTCAAGAGAAGTAGTTCAAAGAGAACATGAAGAAATCATAAATAAAATCCGGAGAGTTAGCGTTTAATAATTTAAAAATAAGTCGGCATTTTCTTTCCAAATTAGTACATGATAAGATTGAAAATGCCTGAAAAACTGCCCTCCCTCCCCCTAACGAAACCTGGCCTAGTTGACCCTCAAAAAATAAATAATTTTTTTAAATTTTAGAAATTATTTATCTGGGGCAATGGCGATCAAAAAATATCGACTTTGTGGCTGTTTCATAGTTTCTTTTACTTTTAAATGGGCATACACGCACGTAGACAACTGCTCTTTATAGAATAGAGATATATATATAAATGCTCTGCATATGGATGGAAATGATGGTTTCAAATTACTGTAAAAGCAATATTCTTCCGTAAAAAGAATTGAGTATTTTCGGTAATCAGTATCATAAACAAAATGTAAACAAATCAATAATTTCCTTTAATACAATATAATTGTTTCTACTTCTACTAGTGGTTTAGTCGAGAGAGCATCAAACGCTAACCACTGATGTCCAGGTTCCGCCATACTGATGAGTTGTAGAAAACGAAACAGCTGTCTGTGCATGACTGTATCTTATCGTTCATATGACAATGCCGTCGACGAGTGGCCATGCAATTTTCTACAAAAAAAGACTAATCCAAATAGTTGTACGATATGAAAAAAATATGTACTTATTCTAACACCTATTTCGGCTTATTCTCATCACGAAAGAATGTGAAACCAGTATAGATATGAAAATGCTCACTGGTCGTAAGTAGAATGGCATTATGGAATGTGCTGAAGCATTAGGCATCACTGAAATCATTCCACGAGCCAAAGTAGATTAACAAAAACCGAATTCTTCCTTTTCATCGGTTGAATGCAAAATAGTCACACTTATTGTACAGCATAATTACGTGGACGAGTGGTGACTAAAAAAGGCAGCATTCAAATTCTTTTTTTTTTGTTATTTTTCTCTTTTCTGTCAATTATGTAATAGTTTTCAAATATCAGCATATTTGTAATCTCTAACAGGGGTGGATAACTCTTCATCTGCACATTTTTATGAAAAAAACAAACTTTCTTCTTTTTTTTTTTTAACATAGTTCACCCCAAACAAGGCAGGCCACCACTGTAGACGTAAGGGGCTACTGAAAAAAAAGAAAAGGGAGAAGAAGGTTGGAGGGGGGGGGGGGGGTCAACCTAAATTGGGATCTGCGCAGCGAGATGTCTGTTTACATTAGTTTTAAATTTCTGCATGTCAGTACTGTCGGAGAAACAGGGGGCAGGGAGGGAGTTTCAGAGGCCAGCAGCACGAAAGAAGCTATTTAAGTAGATAGCTCTCCGGCATCTGGGGACCTCCACAGTGAATGGATGGAATTTAGTTGATTGTCGAGTTGGTCTAGTGAATTTACGTCGAGGGGGCACCAGAGTAGCCAATTCATTGGAGCATAATCCATTGAACAAGCACAAGGATGCTACATTGCGGCGATGGGACAGGGACTGGAGCTTGGTTGACAGTGAGGGACCTATTAGGTTGGCGACTCTTTTTTGGACCGTTGAGTTATCCCCTCCTGAACAATTTTCTTGAAGATGCATTTCAGTTTAATTTTCATGCTAAACCTGGTAAACGGCTAATATTTCTTTTTGATCAAGAAAATGATACCTGGAGCATGTGGTGCAACGTGGAGGAGGGACTTGTTATTTTGAATATCTATAACCAAGCTTCTCTCCTTTCACCACCAACGCTCGCATACTTGCTTTGCTCCAGTTGAAATGAAGGGCTCTCCCTTGACCTGATAATAGCGGATGAGATTTGAACCCTCACTGACTTGAAACCGACAGTATCATCTTGATTTGATTTGATTTTCTGTAACACCATTATAAATAAATATTATGCTCTTATTTTTGATTTTTAATCTTTCAAAAAAAATTAAATGAAGATACATTGCAGTGTTCATTTTAAGTTTAATTTTTACGCTAAACCTGGTAAACAGCTAATATTTATTTTTGATCAAGAAAATGATACCTGGAACACATAGTGCACTGTGGGAGAGAAAGGCTTGTTATTTTGAATATCTCTATAACCATACTTTGAAATTAAAGGCTTGTTATTTTGAATATCTCTATAACCATACTTTGAAATGAAAGGCTTGTTATTTTTAATATCTCTATAACCATACTTTGAAATGAAAGGCTTGTTATTTTGAATATCTCTATAACCATACTTTGAAATGAAAGGCTTGTTATTTTGAATATCTCTATAACCATACTTTGAAATGAAAGGCTTGTTATTTTGAATATCTCTATAACCATACTTTGAAATGAAAGGCTTGTTATTTTGAATATCTCTATAACCATACTTTGAAATGAAAGGCTTGTTATTTTGAATATTTCTATAACCATACTTTGAAATGAAAGGCTTGTTATTTTGAATATCTCTATAACCATACTTTGAAATGAAAGGCTTGTTATTTTGAATATCTCTATAACCATACTTTGAAATGAAAGGCTTGTTATTTTGAATATCTCTATAACCATACTTTGAAATGAAAGGCTTGTTATTTTGAATATCTCTATAACCATACTTTGAAATGAAAGGCTTGTTATTTTGAATATCTCTATAAGCATACTTTGAAATGAAAGGCTTGTTATTTTGAATATCTCTATAACCATACTTTGAAATGAAAGGCTTGTTATTTTGAATATCTCTATAACCATACTTTGAAATGAAAGGCTTGTTATTTTGAATATCTCTATAACCATACTTTGAAATGAATGGCTTGTTATTTTGAATATCTCTATAACCATACTTTGAAATGAATGGCTTGTTATTTTGAATATCTCTATAACTTTGAAATGAAAGGCTTGTTATTTTGAATATCTCTATAACTTTGAAATGAAAGGCTTGTTATTTTGAATATCTCTATAACTTTGAAATGAATGGCTCTCAGAGGAAACCCACTGCTTTGATAGGCTCTTAGGACTGACCTTTACTCCAGATGTGAAATGAAAGACTTGCATCAGATCCATTGCTAAGGTCACTGGAAAAATGGTTGGGTCATTCTACCGCTCCAGAAAGTTCTTCACTCCTGATGCAATGCTATACCTGTAGAAGAGTCAAATACGTCTTAAGATAGAGTACTGTTGTCACATCTGAGGAGGTGCCGCCCAGAGCACTGATTCCTGCCTTGACAGAGTACAAACTCAACTTTGAAATCTAGTTGGAAATGATCTCTTCTCCCCATTTTTCACTGAAGATACATTGCTAACCTTTGCTCATCTTTCTCCATTCTATCGTTATTTTCATGGTAGATGCTCGACTTAGCTCAAATCTATGGTTCCCCCCTGTAAAACATTCACAGCAACAACCTGTTTAGCTACAATCACTGTACAGAATTTCCCTTTCTTCCTCTGTGTACCTAAGGCTAAGAACTTCCATGAACAAAGTTTATTTCCAAGAACTTCTGATCTGTTGAATACAATACTGTAAGTCTTCTTCCCAGCTGACTACAATGCAGTTGTTTTCAAGTTCAATGTTGTTCTTAAGTACTCAAATTCTGCCCATTCTACCTATCGTTTCCAATCCTCTCATAGTATTGGTCATCAGCCAACTGACAATCTGATTAACCCTTATCCTCGTGTTGTCTTTGGTGACACATTAGTAGAAAAAAAAATCATGATTTTAGTACAAAGTTCCCAAATCAGCAAGCAGACCAATAGACAAGGAGTGCTGATTACATGACGAATACAGGGAGGGAAAAACCGGTTACGTAATGTCAACCTTGTATGTGACTGAAGGAAAGAAGAGAATGAATATTAATGAAGTTTAAAAGAGGATTTCCAAAAATTTCATTTTAGATTTCAATAAATATTTAATTAATCATCATCATATTCGGTTTAACGTCCGTTTTACACTTATCATTCTGGCATGTGTTGGTCGGCTTTTAGAAATTGATTTCCAAGCTAACCTATCTCTGGCCATATCTTTATTTATCCCTCTTTCTCTCAAGTCCATCCTTATCACTTCATCCCATGTTTTCCTTGATCTTCCCCTTCTGGGCTGACCCTGCTACCATAATTGTTCTACACCTACTAACCCGGGAACTCTCATCCATTCTTTCAATGTGGGCATACTATCGATCGAAGCCTGTGTACTGTCCAGATTTACTCTTCCTCTGAGCTCATCAGATCTGAGCCTGTCTTAAAGACTTCATTGTATCATTCTCACATCATTTCCTCCATGCATCGCATGTCCTCAACCCTCACTGACCAGGTTTCACTTCCATACGTCATCACACTGCATACACATGTCTGATAGACTCTTCCCTTGGTCGACAGCAGTAACTCTCTGCTGGTTAGTAATGGCAAAAGTTCTCTGAACTACTCCTTTCATTCCTAATTCTAGCTATCACATTAGCACCTGCTCCACCCTGTGCTCCAATGGTATCGTCAAGATAACAACATTTCTGAAAAACCTCAATAACTTCGCCATCCACACATTTTCTTTTCATATCTGAGTTCGCATTCGTACCTGTTGTCTTATATTTCTTGCACACAAACTGGTTGTCCTTTCTCAATCTACAAGTAATTCCACTGCACCTCTTGTGTACCCAATCCTTACAAGTACTACAGAAAATTGAGTTGCACCCGACTCCCTTGCCACAAACTGAGCATGGGAATTTTCGTTTTTCTGAAGGGTTTCCAACACTACAACCACTGATCAACACTTTTGTCTTGGTGATGTTCACTCTCAGGCCTTTCTTATTAGTAAGAATCAATCGTAAATATAATAAGATGGTGTTGTTATTGAAGTTACGTCAACGCGAGAAAAACATAAAGTTTCTCATAATTCTATTAATAGATTTATATCGGTTTGATTTAAAAAAGATTGGTCATGTTTTTTATGGCACTGTTATTGCAATGATGAAACAGCATTCTCCAAAAAAATAAATAAAAATTCCATTTTTTTTTTTAAATCTTGAAAAACATAGTAATTTGTGTTATTTGTATTATTCTGACTACTGTCCTTATCTTGGATGTTATTTTCACAACGTTTATGAACATGCATGAGTGCGTTCACTGCACTGGCCGTGATCGTCCCGGTCGTTGTGCCTGGTTCAAGGTTGCCATTCGACTCAGTCAGTGCTGCAAAAAAGAATTCTCATAACAAGCAAAGCTAAAAGCCCAGTTTATAAACAATTAACAGATGTTTATTGTTTTGGAGATTACAAATGCTACTCGTTTTCTTAGGTTGAATAGCAGACTTGCAAAATGAGATTTTTTATCCTGACTAAATAAAACATAAGTCCAATCAACACAGTCCTTTAGCTAAGCTCACCTTGTTTGGAGAGGCACACCAACACAACTGCCCGCCAGCCCTCAGAAAAAACAATCTGCCTGTGTCATGCCCAGAGGGCCGGCTCTGACTGCTCCCCTTCCCATTTCCTGAAATGTTTTCACTCCTGACTGGAAATCTTGGCTTCTGGATGCTCTCAGTGACCACCATTTGACCACCCAGAAGCTGACCACTGGAGTTATCCACTCAAAATAATGGCCAGACAATGTCCACTCAAGGGAGTTAATCTGGAGCCCATATAGGAACATTACTTTTCTCAAATAGGCTGGTCTCAGCATGATTCCCTGTTTAATGAGGCATTTATTTTATTTCAAGCAAAAGACAATTTCTGTGTGGTCCAACTCACAATCAGAGATATTTAAAATTTCTTCTCTGCCCCCCCTCCCCTCCCATTTTCCATTGGCCCAACATCTATCACTTGCAACGTTTGCCATTTGCATGCACCACCAAAACATGTTTACATCTGATGTAACCCCCGATCTTCTTCAGGTGTGTATTGCCGAACTTGGGAATCGTTATGTCAAATCCTGAAATCTGTATTGAATTTCGAAACTGAACCCTTTATTTCAGAATTCTGTACAGATTTCTGAGTTCGACAAGACGCGCCTGCAGAAGGTTACATCAGCCGAAACATTGCGAGAATAACATCCAAGATGAGAACAGTAGTCCGAATAATACAAGTTAGCCATCCTCATCTAAAAAATTCTGAAACATAATATTCTTATACATTTAATATTTAAAAAAAATTATTCTTGAAACAATGCGGAAAAGTATTTTAAAATATCTAAATATACAGCTTTCTATACATTAGCAAAAGCAGTGCTATTGTAAAAATAGATCATTATCTTATAATGGTTTATGAATGAAGGGTATTCATCTTCATTATAATTAAAGTTTGGTTATGTTCATAGATTCTTCTTTGCGTGTCTTTGAAGTGTCATGTGGTTATTCAACAGTTTCCCACTTTTTACGCAGTTCTTTGCATTATTGTTGTACTCTGCAAGATTTTTCAAGCTGCACCGGTTGGGCAGTAAAGGGCAGTATTGTATCGTATGGTCCTCCTCTCCATATTCACAGATGGTTGGGTCAGTTTTGTAGCCCCATATACTCATAGCAACTTCTGATTGTCAAATTTCTGTTCTCGGGTTGTTGAGTGTTTTCCACTAAAGCCAGGTAGGACCTCAGAAGGGGGGATTCTCATGTTAGTAGGAGGGGAGGCATTCTCTAGCCGTCTGGTTCACAGCTGTAGTCTAGTATCTTCCTGAGATTTTGTTAGGGGTTCGACATGGCTGAGGAAGCTTCTCTTTGACTTCTGTCATTGGACTGTTGGTTCATGTCCATGAACGAGATGGTGTTCATCACTGACAGCCTTTGTGATTTCTGCTCGGCTTATAGATGAAAAAACTTCTTGTATACAAACTGGTTATCCTCTCTCAACCTACCATTACAGTGGCTTATTTATTCCATTATGATCATCATATATTTTTATTAACTTATTTATTGGTTCCGGGCATAAATTGTTTCTGAAACACTTGTGGAAGATGTTCACCCCAACCCCAACCCCTGAAATCCATATTTCTCAGCCTTTTCTAACCTTTTGTTTTTTACATATTTTTTCTTCAACCTACCCTACTTCCTAACCCTATCAATTACTCAAACTGTTAACCCTAAACCTGTCCTGAACATGACCACAAACTACATCCGGTGGTGAGGCCTCTAATATTGGAGCTTTGAGGAATGTGGAGTCATCCCTTGGTTTCTTACTCTGACCCGGAGTCGTAATACCTGCCATCTATGGATTAAATTAAATCTATCATTTGCAGGTAAACAAAGTTCCCCGACGTGTTTTGTGAGCAAAACAAGCCCCATATTGGAAATAACTCAATATCCTGGCCTATTTACTAATTTAAAAGTGTTGTTTTCTTCTATTTCATATGTAAGGAGAGTAGAAAGTGGACCTTTGGTTTACTTTCGGCAGCCCTGTAACTTTCGCTTCCCTTATTTTGTCCTTTATTCCTCACATTCCATGAGCTATGTTTCTGACAAGGGGGGAAAAATTGCTGTTTTCTGGGTCGGAATCTATCTATCTATCTAACACTTATCGTTGGTTACTTTTTGATCTTGAAGTAGTAGTTTTCTTTTTTAGTTCCTTACATCAAGTGGCTTCATGCCTTGTCTGGAGCGATTTCCATTAAAAAAAAAAAGTAGACAACATTTAAGGTTAAACAGAAAATACCTTTTATTTTATCAGTGCTGAAAAGGAATTAAAAACAGCTAATAGTCAATTTTTATTTAAAAAAAAAGAAAGATGGACGCCATGCATCTTTGTAGATTCCGTCCTGAGTTGTGAGTTGGAAGAACCAGCCACAGAATGTCCGATTCGTACGACTCCCTGCTAGGCAAGAAACAACCTGAAGAATAAGTTGTATTCCTATGCTAAGGCATCCAATTGGTCAATGGGCCAAAAATATAAAGGATTTTATTTGTCGGAAGAATTAAGAAGAAATGCAGGTATTCGCCAAAATGTGAAAATTATGATTTTTGGATTGATTTTTTCCTGTGGTCATTGGAATGCAACTATAAAGTATATATTTGCTCTGAATCTTGTGATACAACTTAATTGAACTCACAATTGGAAATATTTTGGAAATTATAAGGAGTATATGCCTAAATATAGTTCTTTTATAAGAACTCAAAAATATATATATATTTAAAGCTCTCTTCAAAGGAAGAGCACGCTGTAAGGGAAATATGAAAAGCTTGTAACTCAAGCAATATTGCAAAGTTCGCTACCACTTTTATGGATATATGTATAATACTTGGAAATACTGGGTGTGTATGTGACTTGAAAAGAGTGAACATAAGAGATATAAAAAATAACAATTTCCTGAATACACTATTCTCATATATATTACAACACAATCATTCTTTTAACTTTAAACACGCTAGACTCATTAAAATCATTTTAAATAAACTCTGCGAAGACTTCTTGAATCGGAACTCATCATAAACTCTAATACAGTTAAACAACAAAATGGCTTCTACAATTTATCTCCTTTAATCAGCAAACTTATACGAACAGAAAAGAACTTGAATTTAGATCCAGGCTAGCTTTTTAACAGCAGGACTTTTTACATAATATCGATAATAATAAAAATTAAAAAAACATTCCTTTCATGTCCAGATCACGACATATTTTTTAATTTGAGCAACTGTGGGTTGTATGAAAGGGTATAAAAATAAATAAAAATTTTCCATACCATATACACATTTTAAATTCTAACGGCCATGTTTTGTTCGAAAAAAAAGAACAAAAACAATTTTTTTCACGTCACATACACACCAAGTATTTCCAAGTATTGTACTTGTGTTTTTAATTTATTTTCTTCAAATCAATCATTCTGAGGAAGTCTTTTAAATGAAGACGAAACGTTGATGAATACATAAATAATTTAGGTTTTCTTTTTTCATTTTCCATTATGTTGGAATATTATTTCCATTTTCTTATATATATATATATATATATATATTTATATATATATATGTGTGTGTGACAATAGTTATTTGTTCCTATTTACTTGCCTCCCCACGAGGGTAAAGTTAGACACAAGGTCGGCTTTTAATGTGGGAGAACTAGATGGGTACAAAAATTAAAATTGCCTCAATCTAGAAAGATTACTATTTCACTGACCCAGAACAGAATAAAGTGTCGCATCAGAACAGATACTACACTTTGTTCCTATCCTAGCCAAAACGTCAAATTTTTTTATGTTTGTATTCAGTGGGTTAGTCTTGATGATAAAAAGATCATTTTGTTTTTCTGTTCTCAAACCAATAGTAACAATATTAGACATGATTGTGTAGTGTGTGTGTATGTATGTGTGTGTATATATATATATATATATATATATATATATATATATACGGAGTCTCTATATACAAACATAATCTGTCTGAGAGCCCCATTCATTATGTAAGTTATAAATAGGTGTAATCTATTCCAAGCCCCACCCAAAACCCTATATTTATGATATGCACTAGCAGCCTCACCAATCTTCATGAAATTCATTCTATTTCCGGAATCGTGTGTATGGGGGGGGGGGGGGGGGTATGTGTGTGTGTATGGGGGGGGGGTATGTGTGGAGGCGGAGGTGAATCAACAAAAAAAATCTGACAGACACGTGTACTAACTTTTATCAGCTCTAAGGTCATCAAACAACTGTTTGGCCTTTGCACAAATTATTGGTTGCTTTATATTATCAGCAGCAAATTTATTTTTATTTTTATCATTGAAGAAGCAAACATACTTATATGAAATTGTCATTAGAAATAAGCAAAATATCGTAAGATACATGTGTATTGTCTATTCTTTTTCTTCTTTCTCTCCCCTTCTTATTCTTACTTCATTAATAGCAACAACAACAACAAAAAAAAAACGATCTCCTCATTCATCTCTTTCTTTGGGTTTTATACGGTCTCTCTCCTTCCCATAATTCATCACTTCACCAAGCAATTTTCACCTATCTTAATAGATTCTTTGTAAAAGAAGACTATTTTCATCATAACAATTTCTTCCATGTGTTAAGCACGAGTCCATGTTTTTTTATTTTTTTCACTCATTTAAACAACATCTATTACTAATAGAGATTTGGTATCTCTATCTTGGTATAAAAGAAATATCTGATGTCCTTAAGCTGGGCAGGATGAGATGGCTTGTCCATGTCAAGCGAAGCTCCAGCTGGATCTCCCGGGTCAGAGACATGTCCATTGCATCAAGTCGGCAGGCTGGAAGACCAAAGCTCTCTTGGGATGAGCTGTGTAAACGCGGCCGTGTAGCCCTGAGGATTGCAAACTTTGATCCTCGCAACCGCCGAGCCTGGTGAGGAAGACTTCGATCAAGACTGACAGACAGGCTCCACCCTCTTATAGAGAACTAATCAAAAGCCTGTTAAAAATAAATTAGATGACGATGACATGAAACTATACTATTACTTCTATATCTGAAGCTGAACTATATTATTACTTCTATCTATTGCTAATGGAGATTTGGCATCTGTCTGAAACCGAAACTATACTATTACTTCTATATTTAAAACCAAAATACAATTACTATATTTTAATGCTTAATTCAGATTAATGTACTATCTTTCAATTCTCAATTCAGGTGTGTGGAAGGAGTAGTGTAGTATCAGTTCTGTGGTCATGATGCCATCCTCCCAGGCATTACCAAAAGTCATAATTTGAAAAGATATAAATATAAGATAAATACAAATATATTTGTACTTATATTATATTTATATCTTTTCAAATTATAACGAAAAATCTGAAGTATTCAATTAAAGAAACAAAAATCATACATGATGAAAGATTCCCCAAGATAAACAAAATATGCAACTCTTTATGTCATTAACCGGCGATCATCTTTTAAAAAAAAAATGAAAAAATAAATGCCGATCCATTTTCATAGCTTCCGATAATAAATTTGCTCTGACTCCCAATTCACAGTCCTGAACAAATGTTATCAAATTTAGTGCAATAAAATCTGCACCAAGCTCTCGTATTGGCCAGCTTGCACTCTTTCTTTGTCAATTAGTCAGGCACAGATGTACCATCACAGGGAAACTCCATGATGGATTCCCAGTACTTGGCCTTGTTTCCTGATTAAGACAATGAACACCGTCCGATCATCTGGACAACATGGGGATACTTATTTGTCACTCAGTTTCACATGACTAGTTTGGGCTGCGCTTGTTCTGACAGATTGAGGGTACAACTTTGGTAACTTGTCTAGCTGCTGTTTCCGACTAGTAGTAAAGGGGCCCTAACTCTTAGGCACTGCTAAGAGCGGTTGCTCTAGCAACAATTGAATAATATCGGAGTAACTGTAGTGCCATGTCATACATTGAAAGGAACTCTGCACTTATCTTCTCCCGTTGACATTCTCGAAGCTACAACCCCATAGATACAAGTTCAGCCAATAGTCTACTTGTGTGCACTTTATTTGTGACATCCAAAAAACTACTCTATCAAAGCAAATGTAAGCAAACATCTTACTGCCCAACTTCCTACTCAGGCTGCCTCCTTATAAATCCGGCCCCTACCACAGTAACCTTTTACGCTTATCTCTCTGTATTCCTCTGATAGGAGTTAATTCTTTGAAAAGCCATGGCTTAAGGAAGGAAAAATAAATCTTTTATTTGAAACATCTTGTTTTGAGCAACTGAGGACATAATAGATATTGTATTTTTACAATCTTTATTCTCATCTTTTACTTGTCTAAATAATTGCTTTATATCGTATATCGAGCATCATTTCTTTCATGATAGGTTCTAATTCAAAGGTATACATTATATCTTTATTTTCCTGTTATTTTATATATATATATATATATATATATAACTTGGTAAGATCACTGGGAAGAAACCCAGCAGAGTGCTCGATTATTAAAAAAAATAAAAGAATAAAATAAAAAAATATTGTAATATTTATTTATATATTGTATTACAGAAGTTCAGAACGACCTGGTACTCTCGGTTTCAAATCAACAAGTGATCAACACATGATCGCGTATCGTTGACTTTCATCAGCCATTGTTGTGAGTTCTGGTTGGAAAATGGGGAGTCATGTGTCGCGACATCTCGCCTGACACTTTATTTATTGGAAGAGGCTATTTTGCCGGTCCCGGCAGAATAACGACCTTTCGTTATTCTGCCGGCTTATGTTTTTTTAACCTGTTATCGTCTTGTGAAAGAAAGGGTAATGAAATAAATAAGGACAAATATTTAATAACAATTTATTTTCATCGTCATCATCAGTTGTTATTCTGTCGGTTATTTTAATTTTTTGAATATAAAAGAAATATCTGCTTTTAATACAAAAACATTAAAAGTAAATATTAATTAAATGAACGAAAATATTACAGACAATTAGATTCTTTAGTCGGATTTAGAAGTAATTTGAATCGGATAAAAAATGTTTTAGTTATTTAAGAAAAAAAAAATAGTTTTCATTCATTGATATAAAAAATAAATAACTCTTGTTAAGAAATCTGATTATTAAAATAATTACTTATAATAATAAGTCCCTAAAGAAATTAAATCAGATATAATTTTTTAAATTTCAGTTTTATAAACAGTCTAAACAGCAATTTTAAAACTGATTTTTCACTATCTTTTAAGATAAATGTTTAGACTATTTCTCATTATTTCACTAAATTAACCATTAAATTGAATGTTTTTCTTGCGATAAAATAACAACAGTAGTAATTGTCAATAATTTCAACTGCTACATGTAACGACGAATTTTAATGCAAAGTTGAATTGTTTTACAAACAAACATTGTGAGGTAATCCGGTAGTTATATTAAAAAAAAAAAGTAGACAAAAACGGGGTTTTAAGCTAATTATTTGTACTTAAAAACATTTGTATTTTTTTTTTTTTTTACAATAAAAACAATACGTAAATGCATTTAAATGGACATAGAAATTTATCGTAGTTACTTAGTCTCTTCATTATCTTCGTTTCTTTTTTATTGGAAAAATGGTGAAATAAAACTTTAAAATGTTGACTCGTGAAATCTTCGCTGTAACTGTAACAGTAAGGTTAACTAAACTTGAGCCGGCAAAATAACGACTCCCTCGCTATTCTGCCGGGACTGGCAAAATAATGAGAGGGTCGTTATTCTGCCGGTCCCGGCAGAATAGCCTATTCGTTATTTATTAGCCTAGTTTTTTTCTTATCAAGGGTTTAATTCAGCATATTTTACATAATGTTGTGGAAGTTATATGTTGAAAAAGTTTTTTCCTTTTAATAAAAAAAATGGAGTTACGTTTACGTCACCAACAAATTGCGTCGGCGACAAAACCAAACAAAATACAAACTCTGATTTTTTATTAAAAGCAAAAAAATATGTTGAATTAAACCCTTGATAAGAAAAAAACAGGTTAATAAATAAAGTGTCAGGCGAAATGATTCACCATTTTCCAACCAGAACTCACAACAATGGCTGATGAGAATAAACGAGACTCAATCATCACTCTTTGATTTGAAACCGACGGTACTATGTTGTTCTGAAGTGATGAGAATAAAATCGGATAGAAGGCAATATTTATTAAATCATCAATTGTTCAAACAAGGGTAATGTAATAAAAAAAAAAAACTTTTTTCCTTTCCTTAATCCATGGATTTTAAAAGATATGCTCTCATCATCAGAGGAAATTCGACAGATAAGTCAGTCAAATTTACTGTAATGCAAACATTTGAAAATATGTACCTGTGACCCGTTGGGTCACTACCACTATTTATTCTTATCTCATTTCATTCGGAAATTCATAAAATGTGACATATCCTTTAAGGTATTCATTTTGTGTAACTAAAATAATAACTTTCTTTACTTCTGTATCAGCATCATCATCATATAGAAGTAAAGACTTATTTTCTATCTAATTTACATATGTGCTGGTGGTGTGTAAAGACACATGTATGTAAATTAGATGGCCATGCTGAAAAGTAGAGTCTCTCTTGTTTCTAAATGCCCACAGACATTAAGAAATATTAAAGAGTGATTGATTCAACATGGAGTATGCATACAGATGGACGGGCGAGTGGCTTCTACTGGATACCGAGTATTACAATTTTGTTTACGGACATCCAAAGATAGGTAAGTGTGTTGCATAGCCCCACTCTTGGGCCGCGGCGGTTCTCATTTACTATACTCGTCCCTGAAAGGGCCGTGGCAGCTCACATTTAATACTCGTCATTTTTAAAACATCATAAATCACATAGTTCATATATTGTTTGCATACCTTTAGATTTCTCCCTTGCCGTGTAGAGGGTCGCCGTCTCGATGTCGTCTAGTGGTTGAATTCTTTCTTCTTTCCTTCCTGCCGTGAACCATGCCGCCCGTTGTCTGCAACAAAAGCTTCCTGACCGACTCACCAAACAACAATCTTTTTAACTTTCAATTCTTTTTATTACAAGCGTTAGTTATTTAATCAGCTGGGAGACATTCACTACGTCCAGAGAGAGAGAGCAAATCACTACTTTATCGTAGTTACTTAACAATTATTTCCTTAACCATTCATGGATGGGGGGGGGGAGGATATCTCTCGCCTGTATTTTCTTAGGAAAATATTTCCCTTATCTGTTGTAGTTTACATGGTAACAATCATGTCTCATCAGTTCACCTCCAAAACCCAGACTGGCTAAAACTCGCTTCTCACGAAGAACGAGTGACGTAACGGATCCCTCTGCTTCCCACGCAAAGGCCCGTGACGTCACAGAGCCTCTCGCAGGTGCACATTGACCCTTGATCTGGGATCTCGTCATACGGTGACCTTGTCACGTCTGTGATTTCCGACTGTGAGAACAGGCCTTATTCTGCACTCAACTGCGGGGTCCACCCCGCATTAATTCGCGCAAGTAAAACCAACGATTTCCAACAGATACGTCCATTCCCATAGGGCCATTATCCAACAAGTGTTAATATGTAGATGCTAGCTGCTATGTATATTAATATATCGATTTTTTTTTAAGTATACACATTAAGTTTTTTGCACACACACACATAGATAATTTTTTACTATAATATATTCAACTGAACCGATTAAATATTAATAATCACGACTTGTAAATATCTTTGTTTTTTGTCTTCGTTGCAGTCTGTGGAGATGATGTAAAAGTAGCCGCCCATGAACAACTTGGAGAAGTGTTGTGTACATTACGCCAGGTGTTGCAGCAATACCTGGCGTTGCAGTCTGAAGATTTGTTTTCTGCAGCTGCATCTCTCATTAACAAAATCAAAAGTAAGTATTTTAAACCATTTATCTAACTTATAAAGTCAGTCTCTTTATCATTTGTTTGTCATCGATAGCTTTCTTCCTACAAAATCAATATTTGAGTCTGTTTATTTTTCTTTTAATTTTTCCTATGGATCGTTGCAGCATGTTGTTTAGAATAAAATGTAAATTTAATTCCAGAAAATAATTTGTACGGGTCAGAATTATTTTTAAATAGCCATCATCTTTAAAAGAAAAACTTTCCTTTGATTGAAACAACAAAAATACTTTTGAAAATAACTAAAATCGGAATAGTTTTTAAAAAAAATGTAACGCAATTTGCAAGTAAATACACTTGTACAAGGCCACAATTGACCACCCCTTTCTCTTTCATTTTTCGATTCTCTCTCTATCTCTCTCTTGCTTTCCTCTCACTCTCATATATATATATATATATATATATGAGAGGGAGAGAGGGGTATAAACTTTTACAGTCAGTAGTGACTGACTGTTCGAGGTCCAAACCTAATGGGTCACCGTTTATCAAGGCCCACATGCCACTCAAGGTTACAGGTTAATGAGTTTGTCAGGTGGACGGTGAGACAACATCATGATGATTGGTAACAATGGCTAAAACTGGGCAGAATTTTATTTAAAAGTACAGCTCAATAAGAATTTGTTTACATTAAACTTGAATACGACCATGTTGTAGTCAGCTGGGAAGCAGGCCTGCGGTATTGTGTTCCACAGATGGGTAGTTCTAGAGAAGAGAGAGAAAGGGACATTTTTGACAGTTGTAGCTAGACGAGTTTTTGTTGTGAATGTTTTACAGGGAGGGAAACATAGATTGGAGCTCAGTCGAGCACTTACAATGAAAATTATGATACAGCAAAGAAATATTAGATATTTATATAATATATATTCACTTTGATGCACTATGATGTAAGAAAAAGACTTTCTACCTGAGCTAATTTGCAAGATTCTTCTCCGAACAGAATTGAATCTTTTACAGAAACCAATTAGTGTAATTAAATATGGTAAATTTTTCCTATATTATAACATTTAGCAAGTTGGCCAAGACAGCTAAGACATTGGAATTTTGCAACCAGTTGTAATTGAAAGGCCGATGTTCGAGCCTCAAAGTCGAGGCATTGGTTGGATAAAACCACACTGGTGTTTCTTCGAAAGATGAAACCTGTGTCTGTGGATGTTAATATTTATATAAGTAGGTATCCCAAACCAAAATTTTATTTTCATTATATTTTAAAACTTTTCATGATGGCGCATAGATTTTTGTAAAACATAATGATACCAAATTTATTTTGGTAGCTCAATTAGCCACTGAATTATGACCGTTCAAAGTTTGATGGAAATTAGAATATTTTCCGTCTTGTGTTCTATTGATCCATATGCTAAATTTCAGTATAATTAAAAATGCAAGCTTCAACAGAGTGAAAGATCTTTACAAATATAACGTCATCTTGTGGTTAAAAAATCCCATTAACTTTCAAAGAAAATGTAGAAAAATAATACAGAAGTTCAACTTTTTGTTCATATAAGATTCATTTCAACAGCTTACACATTGAATCTTTGTAATTTAAATTCTCAAAAGTAAAGAACAGAGATTGATAAATTTGTTAGTTAAGAAGTTGTATATTTCTAAAAAAAAAAAAAAAAAAAAAAAAATCTGAAATAACCATCCAGCAACAGAAATAATCATATTTCGGAGAATAAATTATCTACGTCGCGATCAAAATTTTAGTGGCCATTTGCAATTTTGTGTATTTGTAACAAATAGAAGTTACCGGTGTATATCTTGATCTGTATTTCATCAAAGAAAATGCTGGGCCGGATATAGTATGTAATCGATTAAATCGATTGGAATGTCAATTTTCAATAGAAAACAGACCAATAAATGATGTGATTGATGACCTAGTCAGAATCAAATATTGATTTGTCTATTGCATTGCTATTTAGGTCTAACATGGAAATCTGACAAAATAACTTTATATATATTAGATGAAGTTGTAGTTCCTGTGTGTTTATTTACTTTTTCAAAAACTCCCCCATAGGTTTTGGAGATAGACCCCCCCCTCCTTCATAACTATATATATTCTGAAACTACATTACCTAGGGTACTTGGATAAGTATATTTAATGTTGATCAAAAGGGACATAACATTATCATGAGGTCTGTGTTCATACTTGACACTGATAAAAAGGAAATACAATGTTTTACTTTATTTTATTTATAACTTGAAAATTATAGAAATTAGAAAGTAAGAAATTGAAAAAAATAAGAATAGAAATGTTAATAAGGGGTTTCACGACTTGGAGCAGGAATGCACAGGAGTCCTCATCGATTCCCCGGAAATGCCAGGTGTGCCTCATGGAGGTTAAAGCTTATAAATTTACTAAAATATATTTAAATAATTGTCACTGTACTTAAATCACCTCCCACCCAATCAATGCTGAGTACATCCCTTGGCCCCACTCTCAAAATTGAATACTCTAAAATGTAAAACAATAGGAATAAAAAAAAAATGTAATATGATGTTATGAGCTGTGTGCAAAAGAACATAGGGTTCCTTATTCAATCCTGAACAATGCCGGTCTTCTTGCTAGTATCATCATCACCATCAGGGTTTTGATTACTCCTGGAGGAGGAATTCCTCCCTGATTTCTGTCCACCTTATTGATGACTGTCATTCAGGGTTTTTGCCATAGTCGCCACGCTAGACACTGCGGGTTGGCAACGCTATTTGTCCATAGCTAGGTGTCCACATACAGCGTCTGGTATTCCCAAATAGTTACCCATCTGGTACTGACCAGGCTCAACGTTGCTAGCGGGAACCGGCGTGTCAACGTGATTATGTTAGTATATTAACTATATAATAATATGCTAAGGCAATTTCATGTTCGTACATTAACCTCCACACACAAAAAAAAATGAAATTGTTCGATCAGCAAAGATAGGTTATTGGTGATTAATCTCATGTCGCTAAGGTAAATAATTCTGACTTGACCCATTTTTAAATGAATTGTTCCCAAATCAAATTATGTTGGTCCGTCGACTAAAATAGTACAATTTTAGATAAATACATTTCAAAAAGTGACATTCGTTTTTATTGATTTGAAGAATATTTAGCTGACGATTATTTTTACGATACAAAAACAGAATATTGTTTTAAAAAAGAATTAAATTGCTACAATTTTAAATAAACATATTCATTTTATTTATTTAAAGAATATTTAGCTGACAATGACAATTATTTTTATGGAAGAAGAAAGTAATTTTTTCTTAATAGTAGGCTACTAACCCAGACTTGTTTCCAAGATTCCAGATTATTGTAACATGACCTCACCGTCGAGATGGAATTTATGTCTACATTCAGGATGGTTTTCCATGTGATAGGGACATCACCAACGAGATCCTGAGTTGCCCTATATGTTTCTTGCTGCACTTGCTCACGGTACCCGTTTCATCTTTGCCCTTTACCATCCCCACAATAATGGAGTTAGGGTCATTGAGCAAATCTCGGAAAAAATTGATCTGATTACCACTATGCTAATATTCATGTCTGTGGTGACTTGACACGTTACTGCAAGAATATTTTCCTACAGACTACAACATGGTCGTTTTCAAGTCCAGTGTCAACAAATATGTCATGTCGTCCCGTGAATTAATCATAGTTCTAAATCCTTTCATAGTACTGTTCCATCATCCAACTGAAAATCTGATTGACCCTTATCCTCGAGTGGCTTTTGGCCTTGGTAAGTCATGAACCATTAGTATTAAAAAAAAAAAGATTTTTCTAAAGGAATGTTATTATTATTAACAGTAAATTATGCAGATTGATGTGAAAAGTACCATGGAATTTCCATGGGTTCCCGCTCGTAGTACGTAATCTATTTTTTCTGTCTGAACAGAGTTAAGTCCCCTTTGTTTAGACAGATTCGCGTTGGTGACTTGCCTTGAAACACATTAAAGATTAGATCCGTAATGAGAAACTTTCCCTTTGTTTTCATGTCATGCATGAACAGTCTAACAAAACCAACTATCCCAAAAGTAATGATATACGATAACCCCTTTCAAAAAAGAGAAGAAATGCGGTTACATGAGCTGCAAACAAATACCTTTTATTAACTCTGACTTCCTGTAAACACATGCCAAACATTGTTCCCTCGGGACCTCACGGCTCCTCACATTGCTTCAAACAATCCTTTCTTCATCCATTATATAATTTTCGTTTGTTATCTATGAACTCACAGGCTCATGCGCCAATCTTGATTAAAGTTGGCAGATGAACCCACTTAATCCCTAGGAGTGTTTTAAAAGTATCCCCTGGGAGGTGAGTACTCTCTCTCTCTCTCTCTCTCTCGCACACACACTTACTGTTTTTCTCTTTCTCTTTCTCTCTGTTTTTCTTTCTCTTTTTCTTTTTCTCTCTATCTTTTTTCTCTCTCTCTCTCGATCCTTCTCTCTCTCTCGATCCTTCTCTCTCTCTCTCGATCCTTCTCTCTCTCTCTCGATCCTTCTCTCTCTCGATCCTTCTCTCTCTCGATCCTTCTCTCTCTCTCGATCCTTCTCTCTCTCTCTCGATCCTTCTCTCTCTCTCTCTCGATCCTTCTCTCTCTCTCTCTCGATCCTTCTTTCTCTCTCTCTCGATCCTTCTCTCTCTCTCTCTCTCTCGATCCTTCTCTCTCTCTCGATCCTTCTCTCTCTCTCTCTCGATCCTTCTCTCTCTCTCTCTCGATCCTTCTCTCTCTCTCTCTCGATCCTTCTCTCTCTCTCTCTCGATCCTTCTCTCTCTCTCTCTCTCGATCCTTCTCTCTCTCTCTCTCGATCCTTCTCTCTCTCTCTCTCGATCCTTCTCTCTCTCTCTCTCGATCCTTCTCTCTCTCTCTCTCGATCCTTCTCTCTCTCTCTCTCGATCCTTCTCTCTCTCTCTCGATCTTTCTCTCTCTCTCTCGATCCTTCTCTCTCTCGATCCTTCTCTCTCTCTCGATCCTTCTCTCTCTCGATCCTTCTCTCTCTCTCGATCCTTCTCTCTCTCTCTCGATCCTTCTCTCTCTCTCGATCCTTCTCTCTCTCTCGATCCTTCTCTCTCTCTCTATCCTTCTCTCTCTCTCTCTCGATCCTTCTCTCTCTCTCTCTCTCGATCCTTCTCTCTCTCTCTCGATCCTTCTCTCTCTCTCTCTCTCGATCCTTCTCTCTCTCTCTCTCGATCCTTCTCTCTCTCTCTCTCTCGATCTTTCTCTCTCTCTCTCTCGATCCTTCTCTCTCTCTCTCTCTCTCTCTCTCGATCCTTCTCTCTCTCTCTCTCTCGATCCTTCTCTCTCTCTCTCTCTCGATCCTTCTCTCTCTCTCTCTCTCTCGATCCTTCTCTCTCTCTCTCTCTCTCGATCCTTCTCTCTCTCTCTCTCTCGATCCTTCTCTCTCTCTCTCTCGATCCTTCTCTCTCTCTCTCTCTCGATCCTTCTCTCTCTCTCGATCCTTCTCTCTCTCTCGATCCTTCTCTCTCTCTCGATCCTTCTCTCTCTCTCGATCCTTCTCTCTCTCTCGATCCTTCTCTCTCTCTCGATCCTTCTCTCCTTTTCGATCCTTCTCTCTCTCTATCTCTCTCGATCCTTTTCTCTTTCTCCCTCTGTCTCTATCTTTCTCTCTTTTTTACTCTTTCTATATATTTATATAATTTTTTTTCTCTTTCTTTATATATATCTTTCTCTTTCTCTCTTTTTCTATCTTTCTCTTCATATATATCTTTTTCTCTATAACTTTTTTCTCTATATATGTATCTTTCTCTCTCTCTCTCTAATATATAAATTATATATATATATATATATATATATATTAGTAGTAAGTTTTTGAAAGGCTGTGGGCAATGCAATTCCGGGTAATATGCAAGTTGAAAGGAAAGGAACAAAAACAATAAAAATAAATCGAATACGATATAAGACTTACTATTTATTTTTCCTTTTTTTTCCTTTTTTTTTTTTTTTCCTTACATAACAGCAAGAGTGTTTTAGCTGTCCGGGTGATTAAAAATCACTATTTGATATTTCGGGAAAAGACATCCCTTTTTCAAAAATAATTAGACCAGAAGAAGAAGAATATTTTATTCTTCTCCGACTGTGTAGAGAATTATTCTCTACACAGTCGGAGAAGAATAAAATATTATTCTTCTTCTGGTCTAATTATTTTTGAAAAAGGGATGTCTTTTCCCGAAATATCAAATAGTGATTTTTAATCACCCGGACAGCTAAAACACTCTTGCTGTTATGTAAGGAAAAAAAAAAAAAAAGGAAAAAAAAGGAAAAATAAATAGTAAGTCTTATATCGTATTCGATTTATTTTTATTGTTTTTGTTCCTTTCCTTTCAACTTGCATATTACCCGGAATTGCATTGCCCACAGCCTTTCAAAAACTTACTACTACTATACCCAGCAATGCTTCAAGCAAACTACCATTCTCTACTATATATATATATATTTCTCTCTCTTTCTATTGCATACTCTTTCTCTCTCTCTCTCTCTCATACTCTTTCTCTCTCTTTCTCTTGCATAGTCTTTCTTTCTCTTGCATAGTCTTTCTCTCTCTTTCTCTTGCATAGCCTTTCTCTCTCTTTCTCTTGCATAGTCTTTCTCTCTCTTTCTCTTGCATAGTCTTTCTCTCTCTTTCTCTTGCATAGTCTTTCTCTCTCTTTCTCTTGCATAGTCTTTCTCTCTCTTTCTCTTGCATAGTCTTTCTCTCTCTTTCTCTTGCATAGTCTTTCTCTCTCTTTCTCTTGCATAGTCTTTCTCTCTCTTTCTCTTGCATAGTCTTTCTCTCTCTTTCTCTTGCATAGTCTTTCTCTCTCTTTCTCTTGCATAGTCTTTCTCTCTCTTTCTCTTGCATAGTCTTTCTCTCTCTTTCTCTTGCATAGTCTTTCTCTCTCTTTCTCTTGCATAGTCTTTCTCTCTCTTTCTCTTGCATAGTCTTTCTCTCTCTTTCTCTTGCATAGTCTTTCTCTCTCTTTCTCTTGCATAGTCTTTCTCTCTCTTTCTCTTGCATAGTCTTTCTCTCTCTATTTCTCTTGCATAGTCTTTCTCTCTCTTTCTCTTGCATAGTCTTTCTCTCTCTTTCTACCTTGTATGCTCCCTCTTTCTCTTTTTCTTGCATGCTCTTTCACTTTCTATTTTTTCTTGCATGTTTTTTCTTTCACTCTTTCTCTCACTCACACACATACTCATATTGCGGTTCCCACTTTTTCTAAAAATGGAACACTCCTCGGAAAATATTTGTAAGCCAAAAACAGTGTAGAATATTCTTTTAAAATTATCCTTTTTTAACATTTGTGAAATTTTTTTATCACTATTCAGCTTCCTTACAATGACCATTTGGAATTTAAAAAAGAGCACATGCGTAGGTATTAGTCCTAATGATCCCATCGTATAATGAATGCGTGTGCGATCGTATATTTAAGGACTCACTCAAGTTCACTATTAATTCACTGCTTGCAAATGTTGAGAGAATGTAATAGTTGCTTTTATTGGTGAGTTTAGTCACAATTGAAAGATTTGTTTTTGTCCCAGATGCAACTGAGCTTTCCTTTTGTGG
>OY744526.1:17369813-17457313 GCA_963556195.1 Sepiola atlantica | reverse complement strand
CACGGCTGACTCAGCATGATGGCTATCTCCTGTCTCAACACTCTCAACAAACAAGACATTATCACCTCTAAACGAATATTATTATTATTATTATTATTAACAGTAAATTATACAGATTAATATAGAAAGCACCGTGGAATTTCCATAGGTTCCAGCTAGTAGTACATCGTTATCAAACCATTTTTTGGTACTTAAAGAATGCCTATTGATTTCAGACAATGGCGACAACCACTAGACCACATATATCAGATCCTTTTTGTGTGTAAAGATCTCTACAAAAGTTCTGACAGAAGACATTAGGAACAAGAAAATAAGTCACTTGTGAGACTGCATACCTCTGCCTGACAATGTAAGGATGGGCCAAAGTCTTATCTGGGCCTTACTTCTTCATATTGTATGAAGTATTCCCCAAGTTATGCGATGGAAATGTTGATAACAAAAAAATTACTTATCTGATCAAGCTGAAATTTTGCATGGTGGTAACTTTTATCAAAGAGCATCAAATCCATTCATCAAATTTGGAAGAATCGGAAGTTGAAATTCCATTAAAATTTTGATTGTGACCAAACTTTTCAAGATCATATAAGATGCGGAACTTCATTAGTTAAACATGAGGCAGATAGTGAATCTCTACAGTGAACAGAAGTGAAGTTATCACTAAAAGTGTGATTTTTACCTTTTCCATGACCATTGACCTAGATATCCCAAAATTAAATCAGTTCTAACCTAGACCATGACCGATATATTGACCAAGTTTGGTGACGATTGGTCAAGCAATGTGGACACTAAGCTGTACACAAACAAACTCGACCAAAAACATAATCTAAAGAAAAATTTTAACCATTAATTTTACATTTTTTTCTCGTTTTTCTTTCCTCTTTAGATTATAACTATGAAGATACGATTAACACTGGCAATACTCAGAACTTTTGTGACAGTATTGATCAACTGGCGCTGGCCTTTAGCAGCAGGTAAGAACACTATTGTTACTATGTATCTTATTATAATAGAGATTTGGTGTCTGTTACCCAAACTGACACTGCCTAAATCATAATTGCCCGTCAGCATGATTTTTTAAATTTCAATCATTAAGAAATAATGCCTTATATTATTTACATCATTTAACTTGTCTAATTAATTTTAATACCAACTCAATTCAAATATACAATATTTAATAAATATTTTTTAAATAATTTTTTAATAAATATTTTTTAAATAATTTTTTTAATAAATATTTTTTAAATAATTTTTTTAATAAATATTTTTTAAATAATTTTTTTAATAAATATTTTTTAAATAATTTTTTTAATAAATATTTTTTAAATAGTTTTTTTTAATAAATATTTTTGATCAACTATTTATTTTAAATGACTAAATATCTTCCAGGTAGATATTTTTACAAAAAAAAAACCCCAAAAAATCTCTATTGTGTTTTTGTGTCGATCTTGCTATAAAAATTGTTTAAAAAGTACTTTTTAAAATAATTTTTTTTTTTTCAATCATTATGATGTGAAAGAAAATAACAATTGTTGGCGATTATGCAGTATAGTTAACAAGAAAAAAGGATGAAAAATAAAACAAATAGACGACAAATAACTTCCACCTAACGCAAGAAAATTTACTTTTCTACCTACCTATATAAGTTTCACATGGTGATACTGATTGATCATATATGACTTTTTTATCGTTACTTTTAATCTATCGTTCGAATCCTGTTCCAAGATGGCGGTCAATTTGTTTAGAAGCGGCTAGCTAATTTCAGGTTTAAAAAGATAGTATAAAAAAGGGTTAGTGAAACCGGAAGCTTAAGTCCGGGGTGGTTGCCAGTCAAATTAGGGTAAGCTTTTTGTTGTTTCTTATCTTTTAATCCTGGAATTATATAGGTAGAGAGAAAAGTAAATTTTCTTGCGTTTGGTAAAAGTTATTTATTGTTTATTTGTTTGTTTTATTCACCCCGTTTTTTCTTGTTAACTATACTGCACAATCGCCCACTTGTTAATAGAAAATATATTAACGCGTTTGTTTCTCCTACTTTCAGTGTTTCAGAATATCTGATGGGTGATATGGATGTTATCTGTCCTGTAGAAATAGGAAAAACAAAGGTAATTTCTTTTAAAGAGAACGAAAATTTAATCTTTTTTTTCTCAATTGACTGCCCATCTAAATCAGTGATTCTCACCGTTATATTTTCACTTATTGATGGGTGTACTCACCATTATACACCCGTATCATCGTCGTCGTCGTTGTGAACCCAGGACCTTGATTATCTGTGGATAAAACACTCGGACACTTACGTCAGTTTATAAGAAGGTTTATTAATGTAGATAACTTTGGGTGATACAAAGACTTTAATATGTGGACTGTTACACCGTGCTACATTTTACGCCTTCTTCGAGGAACGGCCACACATCGCATCCGCTTGTTTAAGTTGTCAGGAAAAAAGAGAGAGGGAAAAACCACCATCCGGAATTCATGTGGTTTCATCGACTTCCACTTTGGGGTCACCTCTGACCTTTAAGTTGTCACTCAAACCCTTTCATCCAAACACGGCCTTTGCTATATAACAATATGTCCCATAATTTGATTTTTAATGGACGGGGGACAATTGAGGACGACTGAGGTAGTGTGGATCCAAAATTTCGATCTTTATTTTTTGGTTTCTTTAAATTTTCTATTTCAGTTCAGTTTGTTTCAGATGTTCTTTTGAATCATTTTAAGTTTCTTTGACTAAAACGGAGTTCACTCTTTAAAAGTTAAGAATTATTTATCATCACATTGAGGGGGGGGGGGGGGTATTAGAGATGATTAACCCCCCTCCCCATAGTTTGGGAACTGCTTATCTATAGAATAGTCTCCAAATTATTGTAGTAACAAAGTCCAAGCCACATTGTATGAACATGCATCCGTGTGTATTCACTGCACAGATCATCTGCTCATTGTGCTGGTCCAAATTCATTGCGCGATTCCAACACTAGTCGCAGTGTCAATTGTGTGCTTTCAGTTAGTACTGCAACAGAAGGATGCTCTTTTCAAATAAAATAATCATGACTCCAGTTTAAAACAAGTAATAAAGGTTTGTTTTGGAGGTTACAATGATACTCATTTCTTCTACTGAAAACAGACTTGCAAATGAGAATTCTTTGCCCGACCAAATCAAATCACAAGCGCAACTATACACAAACAGGCCATCTGTTTCCAAGGGCTACCGAAAATCAGACTCCATAAAACCAAACTGACGGTCACATGCTCAGAGAGACAACTCCTCTTCTTTCCCTCTGCTGGAATTCAGATATTACCAGAACCACCCCCGAAAGACCACTTGAGATAATAACCAGACTTATCTATGAACATAAAAAAACTAATGCCTAGGAGTCAGGTATCCCATCAAAACAGAAGTCAATTTCTTAAAGCCGTCCAACACATGCCAGTATGTAAAATGGATGTTTTTTTATCTCTTATCAAACTAATATCAGGATTTCAGCTAAGAAAAAATTTGTGTTTGTGGTTGATTCAGCAGTTTTTTTTTACGAGGTGGAATTACACTTGAAATCAATTTCACACAAAATGAATTAGTCTGGTGCAGTCGGCTGCAAAGAAGATTAATCACTATTGAAAACTAACTTTGTAACAATTTAAAATACTTTTCTACCTATAGTGGACATTTTAAGTGAAAATTTCAAACTAATTAATGACATTTCTAACTATGGTGGTCATTGTAATTGAAACTTTCAAAATAATTATAGCATTTCTAACTGTGGTGGACATTTTAATTGAAAATGTCAAAATAATTAATGGAATTTCGAAAGAAAAATATACTAATTTTTTGGAAAACGATTTGCAGAAATTGGAAGTTATGGACTCATTTTACTTTCTTGACGATATGATCTGCACTAGTGCAGAGTGTGAATTGAGTTCGGTCTTACATGTACGGACTGCATGGGGCAATGTTTGTGAGCTTCTTCGCATCTTAACCTGTAACTCTCACTTGTTACTTTGGATTGAGTTTACAACAGCGTAAATGTCCGTAGTGCCATGTTACATGCGAGTGGATGCTGGACTCTTACTAGCTTGGTTTTTCTGAGAATACTAGCTAAGGAATGACATGGCTATGGTTCAGTGAATTTGTGATGTGCACCTTGGCGATAGTTAGTGCTGACTCCCTACTATCAAGGCTAAACGTTGCAACTGCCTACAATGATATGGACATGAATTGAATATGGACAGGAAGCTCTGCTTGGATTAACAGATGTATATACATCTCAATTGAAGATAAGCGAGGAAAAGGTAGGCCGAGAAATACTTTGAATTACTCGGTCAAAATGACCTCGAACAATGGCACATTAACACCAGCGTAAATGATAGTTTCATGGAGAAAATCACTTTTTGCCAGCATTTTAACATTGATATGTAAGAAACACGTTAAACGAAATAGAAGTCATCACTTACTTGATTGAAAGAGTGGATCATGGTTTCATCAATGTACAATACATTTGAAACTAATTCATATTTGGAAGGTTGTCTGATAATTTTAGACTCACCCTATACCTTTAACGCTATTATCTAAACATTGTAACTGACAGCTTGCGAGAAAGAAGAAAATCTTTGAAATGCAGCGGTATGATAGTTGGAATGTTTGCTTAGAGGATGCTGACTAAAGAAAAGGTTAGAAGTCATTTTTGTAGACGCGTAATAGATACAGAGATGGCATCGTTACAAATGCATCTGATACACTTTCTCTTGTTCTTTTTTATTACATGTTTTTTAGTTATTTCTTATTCAAATTAAGGTGTTGTTTTTATCGTTTGTGAACTCGAATCACTTTCTTATTATCTACCGTCATGTTTCAGTCGTATGAAGTCATCCCTGCTGTCGCAGCTAGTTCTCCACTCGCCGAGAATAAAGAAATTGGTAAGCTCATTATTTGTTTCTTTTTTTTTCTTTTTCTTTTTTTTTCTTTTTTGTTTATTTACTTATTTTTGAAGTTAATGGTCCTTTTATATTCTATAAATCTCCCAGTTTATATACCTACTGACACAGATTTATCAGGAGTATTCTCCCTTGAATTATATTCCAAGTTATCTGTTATACAGGAGAAACAACACCGGTTGTCACTATAAATAGTGCGAGACATCAGAAGACAAAACACAGTCTTGTAACTGTCTAGCCAAGAGCTAGTCACTTTCTTACTTTGCTAATACACTTGTTAAACCAACCCTCGACTTGACTTCCTTTATTTATTATTTACTGTGGAACAACTTCACAACATTATCTAACCCTGTACTATTACTAGCCAACAAGTAAATGCACTCTCCTATCCGGAAGAAACCTACCCCCTCCCCTTTTATCTGGAAAATCGAGAACAAAATTTATCCTCTTTCTGGCTCGAACACCCAAGCCATCAAACGTGGCTCTGATCAACTGCTATCTTGTCATGGCTTTCACAAAGTTTGACACCGGATTCTGTCAGCAGTCTTCTGGTCGTAGTTATACAAAACTCTCAGAATATCTCAACTTAAATGTAAGTAATATTTACTTATCGATTGCTCACATATCTTCTCTCTCTTTCGGCCCTAATAACACATGTTTTCTACTGTATTGGGACTTTAATGTATTCTTTATATAGTACTAAGGTCTCTCCTTTCCTGTTGTATATCATATTAAGTACAAGCTTTCATGTTCGTATACCCCTTCCCCTCGTACGCTTGTCTTCAAAAACTGTCTATGTGAGAATAAATATATCCAACTGTTTCTTAAGTATTACACTTTTGCCCTTTTATTTTAAGCCTAACCCTAACCTTCTGTGTGGTACTCAAGAAAACACAGCACACAAAATGTCAGCCACGTGTGTGGGAGAGTTAGCGAAACATGTGGTCGCTAAAAACTTTAAAGCTTGAATATCTAATGAAAAAAATAAAAACACTAATGAATATTCTTATGATGCGTCCATTCTGTGCATTTAGCGATGTTAATCGTAGTTCAAGCTTAAGCATTACTAACCAACGAAAATCATATTTACAAGTTAAGCGTGACAGACCGATAGAAAGTCAGTCTGCGTGCTTAATGATAAAAATGCTATTTTAAAGTGACCGGCTAACTGACCGGCAGATGAAGCCTCTCATATAGGTGTGAAGAAGCATCAAAAAAACATTTTATCGAATAGAAATTATTTTATTTATTAAAAATTAATAAAATAATGTATCATTGTTTTTACCCTATTTAGTTACCAAATTACTAAAAAATGAATTTTGATCCATTCTTTTAGACTTGTAACTTAAAAAGCAGAACCGAATTTGTGCGCAGTAAATAAAAAAAAATATATGTGTGTGTGATGAGGGTAAAATAAATGAGACATCATAAAATGAAATGCTGTGGAGACAGGGATGTATGAAAAAGACAAAAAGAAAAACAATTAAACACAGGAAGTAATCATCAACGAATGTCTTCAGAAAAAGACTTTTTCCTAAGACGTTCTTTGATCCAAATGAAACCAGTAAATCTCTCATTTTGATGATTTCTTCCTGTGTTTAATTGGTCCCCTGATTTATAAAATCGGGGGACCTATGTTTTGAGGCATTTCCATCCGTCCATCTGTACGGATTTTTCTCCACAACCATCCATTGAATTTATCTGAAATTTTGCATGAAGTTGTAACTTTTGTCAGGTTAGAAAGTGACATTCTCCGATTTTTGAAAAATAATCTGGTTAGCCCCCCCAGGGGGTCAAAAAGCCTTTGACATTTTTTGCCCCATAACTTTTCATCCATCCATTCAATTTCTCTGAAACTTGGCCAAAATATGGAGGCAATTGTTCCTAATAGAAAATAAGTATTGCTGACCTTGGAAAAACTCTGGTTCGCGCCCCCAGGGGGTCAAAAGCCCTCAAAATGGCAAAAAATTACCCTTTTCTCCCATAACATTTGATCCATCCATTCAATTTTTCTGAAACTTGGCCAAAATTTAGAGCCAATTGTTCTGGATATAAAATGAGCATCCTTGACCTCAGAAAAATTCTGGTTCGCGCCCCCAGGGGGTACAATGGGTTAAAACATGCCCCAAATTGCCCAAATTTATTGCATTTTATACTCGCCACATCGTGTCACATACAAAAGGGGACCACGCATGCGCGGCTTGTCTTTTCATACATATATAAAGCTCCCTTCTTAGGTAGAGCTTATTTGTAAGGATATCGCAAACTGCCATTAGCTGTAAGGCATAGCTCGTTAGCTGTAAGGCATAGCTCGTTGGGTAAAAACTAATTCGAGCTCCCGGCACGTTACAATGTTTACATTGATATATCACTTACAATCAGTCAGTATCGTATGATAGCGCAGGGGAAGAGGCGCTGACTGTCAGCTCGACGGCCGAGTTTCAATCTCGGCTTGAGGCACTAACTGGTCTAGCCGCACTGAAGAGCTGTGATACAGCGAAACAGTATGTATGTGGATTACTATATATATATATATATATATATATATAATCACGACAAAGATTTATAAAACTTAAGTTTTTATATTTACGGATGGCTGAAGTAACTTTTGATTTTATCCACTTCTTCTGAACACTAACCTAGTCTAATAACACTAAACAAGCAGTGACAATGGCGGTGTAGGCATAGAATGTAAAATATTTAAGCTTTAAATAAGTGATGTTAAAAAAGACATTTTTAAATATATTAAATGGGGAAAAAATAGTGGAAAAAACTCAGTGAAGAACCATCATCAAAAGAAGGAATAAAAAAAACGTGCAAAACAAGAACATGAGTCAGTTGTGAAACTGCATACCTCTGCCTGTCAATGTAAGAATGGGCCAAAGTCTTTTCTGGGCTTTTATACTTCTCAATGTTGTTGTATGAAGTATTCCTGAGGTTATCCCATGGAAACGTTGATAACTCTAAAACTATTTATCTGATCAGACTGGAATTTTGCATGGTGGTTACTGTTATAAAAGAGCATCAGATCCATACATCAAATTTCGAAAAATCGACCATGGTCAAACTTTTCACGGTAAAAGGTCCTGTAAGATGTAGGACTTCATTGACTACAATATGGGCCAAGTAGCGAGTCTCTACGATAAACAGAACTGAAGTTAACTACTAAAAATATGGCTTTTATTAGATCATATAATATGTAGGACTTCATTGACTACAATATGGGCCAAGTAGTGAGTTTCTATGATGAATAGAACCAAAGTCTCCTGTTTTGCACACATCTTCCTATACTGTCCAGATTTAATCTTCCTCTGAGGTCATCAGATCTAAGTCTGTCTTTAAGACTCGGATTATATGTCCATCGTATTATTTTCATCTTATTTCTTTCCATGCTACGCCTGTCCTCAACCCTCACTGACCAGGTTTCACTTCCATATATAATAACACTGCTTACACATGCCTGAGAGACTCTTCCCTTGGCGACAGTGATAACACTCTGCTGGTTAATAATGGTTGATCAATTATTATTAAAGTGAAATCAGATCCCTTGGCAAAACGGTTAATCCAGCAAGGCATTGGAACCAAGAATATCAGAGTATCGATGTTACTCTTGTACTTTCAAAATTCTTTTTCAGAATTTTTTAGATGAGGATTTATAATTTGGATTATTTGAACTACTATTCTCATCTTGGTTGTTATTATCATAACATTTCCCATGGCGCAACGGATAAAGGCGCTATGTTACAATCAGTTAGAAGTGACATTCTTCCAAAGGTTGAAGGTTCAATCCTCACTACAGGTGATAACAACTAAGAATAAAATAAATAAAAATTCAAATTGCTTAGCACTTCTACCTGGCCAAGAGCAATCTATCCCAGTGGTTTAAATAAAAGGTTCAGTTCGAAATTCCATAAAGGTTACGTGAGTTCGAAAAGATGCACCTGAATATGGCTGAAAATTACATCGTTTGAAACGTTAAGACAATAACGACCATAGTAGTCTGAATAATCCAAATGTGGTAAATATTCCGTTTTTGGTCTTTGAAAGCATTTTTCTTTTCTTTTCTTTTTCTTTTTAGGTGTTATGAGGCCTGAAGAAGTCAATGTTATTTTGAAGCATCTTGACTCTGGTGTGGATAAAGCGTTGCAGAGAGCCAAGGTCTGGTCAAAATACCTGAAAGATATCATTTATTACATAGACAAAAAAGCACAATTAGGTGAGTGCATATTAATTTTCACTTGGTGGAAATGCATGTTATACTGTAAGCATCTAACAATATTAATAAGGAACTGTTCATTTAATTTCTTATAAACTTGACCAATCCAATTACAAATTCTTGTTGAAAACTTCTCTATTTGTATGTATGCATGTGTGTGTATATATATGTATATATATATATATATATATATATATATATATATTTAATGTGTGTGTATGTATTTTTGATGATTTCAATCATTTTTCAAATCATGTTCAAAATAAAAAGCATATACGAAGGTATTATAGTTATTTACAGCTGTTTCAAGACAGTGTTTATTTTAAATCATACCATGAGTCATAATTTTTTTTTAAAACGCTGGATTGTCTTCAGAACAAAACTTTCATAGGTACTAAAATCCACAACAATATCTCCCATAGTTTCAATATATATATATATATATATTGTAATATATTGTGTGTATTTAGGCATCATTTTTTAATTTATGCAAACATTGTTAAAAATAACAGAATTTGTCTGTTTAATTATACCTTTTTTTATTTAAAAAAATTTTCTGATGGCCTTTTTTGTATTAAAATCAAAAAAATGAATAAATGTTCCATAGGTTTCACAAAAGTTTTCGATTCTTCGTCGAATCATTCTCAGGTGTCAAAAGCGAATGAACAAAAAAGCTGGAGAAAGAAGAGAATTTAAAAAAGACGGCGGAGAAACACGCATAGAACGTTTTTCGCATTGTTCCAGGAAGTTGTTGACGATTATAAATTCAGCAACGCAAAAAGTCTTTTATCGCATCAAGAATTAATATAAAATAATTATTTTATAATACTTGAAATATATATATATATATATATATATATATATATATATGTGAAAAAGGAAAAACCGAAATTATTTATATATTCATCAACATTTCATCTTTATTTCAAGACTTTCTCAGGATGATTGATTTGAAGAAATAACATACAAGTACAATATTTGAAAATATTTGATGCATTTGTGATGTGAAAACAATGTTTTTGTTCTTTTTTCAAACAAACCATAGCCGTTAGGATTCAAAATGTGTGATGCATTTATTAAATTGAAGGAATGTTTTTTCTTTTTCTTTCAAACGAAACATAGTCATTAGAATTCAAAACATATGGTGCGATTATGATGTGAAAAGAATGTTTTTGTTCATTTTTCGAATGAAACATAGCCGTTAGAATTCAAAAAGTGTGATATGTTTATGGAATGAATGTTTTTTTTTTTTTTTTTTTTTTTTTTTTGCTTATTATTTTAATATCGATGCTATGTACAAAGTTTTGTTGGGAATCTTGTGTATAATTCAAGTTCTGTTCGGTAAGTATAAGTTTGTTTATTAAAGGAGAGAAATTGTAGAAGCCGTTACGTTGTTTTTTTGTATTTTATTTTTATTTTCCATCATGTTGGAATATCATTTCCATAATTTTCATTATGTATGTATGTATGTGTGTGTATGTATATATATATATATATATATATATATATAAAGGTTAAAAGAAAAAAACTCAGACCAACATTAAAGAACTGAACCTGCTACCTCAACTGTTCTACATCTACTAACCCAAGAACTCTTATCCGTTCTCTTGATATGGCCATACTATCGAAGTCTCCTGTTTTGCGCCATTCGTATACCTTTCTTGTGCTGGCAGAAGGAATTCGTTAAAACATTGAATCTCTATACTTGAATAATTGAATTATTTGACAATTTTGATTGTTTTTCTTTGTCATATCAACCGTTTTCGGGTTATTTAATGTCAGATCGAGTCATTTTTGGTAAAGGTTGTAATATCTTATTAAGTGGTGGCTCCCCCAAATCTCCCAAATTGAAGCCTCACCACCAGATGCTATTATTATTTTTAATAATTTTAATGTTTTTATTTTCTCTAGAATCTGAATTTTCCAAAAATCTCATCCGTCTAGCTCAAGCAGCAAAACCAACTCTTATGGAAGATGTAAGTAAATTTTAAAAAGAAATTTTTTTTAAAAATCTAAATTGTTTTCTGTTTCATATAAAAACAAAAAACACAAGTCAGTTGTGAGACCATCTACTTCCGCCTGACAACGTAAGGATGGGCCAAAGTCTTGTCTGGGCTTTACTTCTCCATATTATATGAATTATTCTCAAAGTTATTTTAATGAAACGTTGATAACTCAAAAACTATTTATCTGATCAAACTAAAATTTAGCATGGTGATTACTGTTGTTACAGAGCATCAAATTTGGAAAAATTGAAAGTTTAAATTCCGTAAAAATTTTAACCTATCAGCAAAATAGTGAATCTCTTCGATTAGCAGAATCAAAATTATTGCTAAATATCTTACTTTCACCTTTTATTTGACCTAGATATCACAAAAACATTAAACCATACCCAGACTTGTCAACGTCATATAAGATGCAAGACTTCATTGGCTAAAATATGGGCAAAGTAGTGAGTCTCTACGATGAACTGAACTGACGTTATTGCCAAAATTGTGATTGTCACCTTTTATATGACCATGACTTTTAACATAGATATCCCAAAATGAAAAAATTAAACCCTCGTTTTAAAGAGACAATGACTTTTCCAAGTGGAGAAATCAAATTTTGCATAGTCAAACCTCGCGTCAGATATTTTTCCTATCACTTACCCATCGTCTGCATGCGTTGAAACCCCACTATAGATTCATCATGTTTACACCATTGCATATAAAAATTATATCTTTCTAAACATCAAACGTTTACATTTGCTATGCATTAAATCTTACTCTAGATTTTACATAATAAACATTTATATAAACAGGTTTTTAAATGCATTTTCTTTTTCTTTCTTTCTTTTCAATTTTGCAGGCATTCCTGCCTCTGCAGTCTGTATACTGCACACTTTTGTCTCAGGTCAGTATAATATACGCATATACTTGTTAGATAAAAGAAGAGAAAAAAGATGAAACTTCCCTTTTGACATGTATTTATAATTACATCTATTTTGGTGCATAGCATTTTATTTTTGTTACTTTTTATTTAAATAAGATTGTTTTTTTGTCTGTCTCCACTATTTTGAATGTAGTTTTAACGTGTGTATTCCTTTTTAATTTGGGATTTGTTACTTTTCTTGTATGTTAAATGTCTATTAGGATGCAAAAACCTGTTAGATATTCCTTAGTGATTGTCATAGTGTAACTACTAGAATATCCACTCAGGATGGATGTAAGCAATAAATATAGCATTGTTTTTTTTTTACATTTTCATGTTTTTTTCTTTCTTTGGGTGGTATGGTTTCGCTGGTACCCTCCTAAATGATAAAGTTTACAAAAATCTAATGTTCCCACGTTACTCACCCTGTTGCCTTGAATACATATTCCATAATCTACTTATGATATAACAAAGAGGTTCTCTGTCTGAATGTCTGTCTGCGGAAATTTTTCTAAACGTAAGAAACCTATTTTACATAAATAAAGAAACTTGACGCCAACACTGGGAATCGAAACCGTGAACCTGAGGTTTACAGTTTTAGTTGTTACTAACTGAGCTTACTGACTGAACTTATGAAAGTCTTTCAAATTAACTCACTTAAGCAATTCACTGAACCGCTCGGTTGACTGTGGAACTCTTAAATCACAGGAGGAAGAAATGCGACAGCCTAGCTAAAATATACGACTGCAGGGAGGATATTTTATAAAAGGCAGTTGTCTGTCTGTGTGTGTGTATGTCTGGCTAAAAGTAAAAAAAACAAAAGACTCACAAAGTTGATATATTCTTGCCTAGAATGAATAATATCTAAAATGTTAAAAAATTATTCATTCTTTGACCCTAAACTGGTGTAGATTTGATGGTGGGGAGATCTGTTTTCCAACCACTAACTACAGGGAAGTAACTCTGATTTTTTTTCACGGAGTTAATTTCCTTATGCTGACTCATTCCTCGAGTTGTGTGTGTGTGTCCTGATAGAGGAATGGCTGGGCAGAAAAGAAGGAGGGAAGAGAGAGAGATAGAAGTTTTAATAGAAATATGTTACACTTTTGACCCAAGCAATGCCAAGTAGCCCTGCTAGTTTATAATAAGTTAAATAGTTTAGGATTTTACCAAGCACATACATATTAATGACGGTAACACGCGCGTATCAATCCTTTTAAAAATGTATAACTTAATATAACTCTAAATTTGATGTAGAGCAATTCTTTTCTCAATTTAACTTTTCTTATATAGCTTATTTAAAAAGTTTTTAGGGGAGAGGGTGCGAGTTTGGGTAGACACACCTCCTAAATGGTAAAGTTTACAAGAAATAATGTACCCATGTTGCTCATCGTCTTGCACATAATATATATATTCCAAAATTCATAATGATAAGTAGTTTAGTTTAGGAGTTTATCCTGTACAACGAAATATATATATATATATATATATATATATAGCTAAGTTTATATATGTGCACTCCCTTAATGTTTAAATTTACATAAAAAATAATGTGCCCATGTTACTCGGCATGTTATCCTAGAATATATATTCCAAAATTCATAATGATCCATTCATTAGTTTAGACGATTATCCTGTACATAGAAATATATATATATATACACACACATTGCACATACCTAACTTTATATATATATATATATATATATATATATATATATATAAATAGATATATGTAAACAAAGTGCATTTAACACTATAATTTCTTCTTCTGTCAGTGACAAGTTTGTTTATAGTGTGGATAAGTCACTTGACTGCTGATCACATTTGAGAGTGACTGGCCATTTGGGTTTTGAATTTTAAAGATTTTCTTTTCACATAGTAGGAGGAATCACACTAACTGCTGCTCTAGTATTCACTAGAAATCTAAAACCAGTTTCTTTGTCTCCTAAATAAAACAGGCGACTAACATTGTGACCCTGACAAGTTGCTACTTTCATTGCCTGAGTTTTGATTTTTCCAAAGATTTTGTGGTGAAAGAACAAGATGTATAGTAGTCCAAAGTCGTTTTTTTTGTTGTTTTTTTGAGTAGCAGACATTAAACAAAAAGCTCTATTCACTAATAATTTTTATAAATTATTTAAATTAAAACCAACAATTCTTGCAGAGTAAAAGTGAGCAGAAGAAAATGGTCAGCGACCTTAGCTTGTGGGATTTACGGTGTATTCTACGTTTTCTTCTGTTGATGCTTGTTGGGCCTTTCCAGGTCTTTGTGGCTGTCCTTTGGATGAGTGGTCTCTATTGCTGATGATTTCCTGGTACTAAATGTGGCCGTAACCCTGGATCTTATCCTTGTCACGGCACCAATGTAATACTATCGCTTGCCGGAGGAATGTGAACTCGGTGATCTGCGCCATGGGGACATTTTTGGATGAGCTGTTAACATCCTGGCACGGTACCCGAATCCCCGAGTTGTAACAATGAAAGGGTTACTTATACCCATTGTAGGGTATTTTGGCGGTTGCACGGCAGCGTCATTATGCTGGCTTCATTAATTCTCTCCTGAGAATTAATCACCTGCTGGGATCATCGGCTTCTGGAAATTTAATGCTTGTAATAATGGAACTAACATATTACTTTATATATCAAAAGTATATTTATTCATTTCCAAAGAATTAAAACTCAGAACTTGAGTTGGTGAGCTGACCAGAGACACGCATCTGTCTCGTACATAATGCAAACACCAGACTGATTTCAACCTTTTGCAGCAGACAAGGCGAGAGGGAGTGGAGAAAAAGAAAGAGAAAGAGACACAAATGCATGAAAAGAAAGAGATACAGAAAATACAGTTATCGATGTTTTCCAGCTTCAACATATCTTTGGTGACAGTCTGTTTGAACTTTGACCCCTTCTTATGCATCTGTTACTGAATTGATCTGACATTGACCTTTAGTTCTCCAAAACATTACCGAGCCTCTAGTACGCTGACATGTTTGAAGTGTAGAGTGGTTACGATTCTTGCATGTCTCCCCCAAAGGGCAGTCCAAGTTAGGTAAAAGGGCTTTTAACTATTGGTATCTCTAGCTCTCACAGAAGGGGGTCTATCGTTGTGTCATATACTTTATTTTCTTTTGTTTTTAATTCAACGATTGTTTTGATCTTCATATAACAAATAGTTCTTTTAAGGAATAATGTTTTATTTCATGGACAAATGTTTAACGAGTCAATAAGATTGCCAATAATGGTGGGTTCTCCTTCTTGGGTATGATGGCATGACAGTTGTTTATGCATCACTATTGTGTTCCTTTCCAGCCTATCCCGTTAGACGAACTGACTTAATTTTCAACAAATTGTGACCCATTTGTAAATTGTAAGTTAACCCTACACACACTCACCATCGTACAGGCAAATTAATTTCTTTCTTTATGGTCATATTTAAAAGATGAATAAATTTGTATAAAAAAATTGTAATTATATAGAGAACGATCCGCGTTTTTGTGACTTTGCGTTCGAGCAGGTTACAAATGGCACAAGAGTTGCCAGATGATAAATCTAAGGAAAGTGGCAAATAACAAGTTAGACGAAGAAAATAAAAGTAAAATACATTTATTAAAATAAAGAACCATAGCTAAACAACTGTTATTAATTAGATTCTATTTTTTGTCAAAGGAACCAAACCATTGTTAAGCAAATGTTTTTAAATAAATTTTTTTGTGTGTAACGAAAAGTTTCAAAAAATTAAACAACTGTTTTGAAGCAAATTTCTTTAGTTTTTTTTTGTTTTTTTTTTAATTTTTGCAGTTTTTTTGTTTATTTTCTTTTTATATTTTCTGGGTTAGGGTTTACAGTTAAAACAAACAACGAAACAACTGTTTTTAAACAAATTAAAAAAAAAAAATTTTCAATGTCTTTTTTTCCTTTTTAAAATTTTCTAGGTTAGGGCTTAGGGTTAGTTTTTTTTCCATTCAAAAGTTTATAATAGTAATCCTGTACAGAAAATAAAACTCGGCAACTGGTCCAGAAATTCATTTTTTCCATAAGTTATCGGCTGCCTGTTTTCAACCTGATTGGCTAATAGTTTCGGCAACTCTCGGAAGCTTTCGTAACCTGCCTGAACGTTGACAGTGCAAAATCACGGAAACGCGGGTCGTTCTTTATAACAGTACCAAAAAAATTACCAAAATGTGAATGTCTATCTATCTCTATGAATAAATGTGAAAGCGTTTGTTTCGTGTTTACAACAATGAAATGTTCATTATTTAAAAGTTTTGTTTGAAGTATATTTAGTAGAGAACTTTGCGAAACGATAGTGAGCTGAAAAAGTTATCTAGTATCACATATAATGATAACAATTCTGTCTTATCATAAATTTTTTTTTTTATATATTTATTACATTAGTTCCTTTATTTTATCCATCATTTTAGACTATTTTAGTCCACTATCTTGACTTCTATTTATATAAGGATTTTAAAAGTAGACTGATTATCATGTGACATATTCCATGAAGATAATTTATTTTGGTATTTATGCCTCAGAAATTGAGACATAGATAAAATTGTTATAAGAAAACCTTGTGCAGCTGTCAAGAGATATTAAACTTTGTCCTGCTCTAGATGTCTTACAAATGACTAGAACATCTGCGATTTAGATTTAAAGATTTTGCTTTAAAATTAAGTTAGCTTATGGCTGTCGGATGTATACAACACTCCATTCTCTTTATGAATTATCCCGTTTACAAACGCCTTTTCAGAATTTTCGGCAAGCTAAAAGAAATTTTTTTTCGGGGGTGTTGGACAAGTCCTCGAAATATCAATTCCTGGGAAATCACTTTATGTTAAACTTAGTACACTTCTCCCTCTCTCCTTTCTCTTGTTAAAAATTGAACAAGTTAATTAAAAAAAAAAAAATAATAATCTGAAAATTTGGTGCTCAGTAGATTCAATCTGAAGATTTGTTTTCCCTAAAAAGTTAAATATACAAAGTTTTATTTATTTATTTTTATTTTGTTTTTTATAACTTTATTTTTTTAATTTATTTTTTATTTAAAAAAATGTTTTTTACTTATTTATTTTAATTTTTTAATTTAATTTTTTTATTGTTATTTATTTATTTATTTTTCAATTATTTTTATAATTTTTTTAATATTATTATTTTTCATTTTTTAGAATATATTTGTTTTATTTATTTATTTTTATTTGTTTATTTTTCATTTATTTTTTTTATAAATTTACTTTTTATATATTTATTGGGGGGCATATATGCCCCCCCCCCCCTGCTTTTGAAATGCGGTAAAACAAAACAACCAAACCAAACCAAACACCATAAATAAATATTTGAAGATATAAAGAACTTGAAGCATAAAAACTTTTACCAAAATGACCTGTTTTGAAATTAACCCGAAAAGGGTTGATATGCTGTAAAATAAAACAACCAAACCAAATCAAACAGGAGGGAGAAAGGGTGCAAAATTTATCTCAATTTCAGCTTTTTTGCCATTTGCTACTCACCTCCCTGAGTTATTCATAAAGTAGAATTGCTAGCCTCTCTTTCAAGAATTTCTTTTGAAGTTTTCTTCCCATATGAGATTCCCCTAAATCACAGTAGCCCTCTATGTCTCGGTGGCATGGTGCTTTGTTTGGGATGAACTTTAGAAAAAAAAAAAAAAAAAAATTTTAATAAAGTTTTTGATTATAATACATATTTTTCTTGTTTTTCTCTTGTAGGATACTGAATTTGCCACTAATTGTCATGCAACACAAACATTGTTGCAAACACAGAAATTTGTGCGGGTAGGCATTTTTGTTTTACAATTAAAAAATTTTGTTTTAATTAATTTGTTTTAAAAATAAATGTTAATTTATAAGAAGTTTGGTCATAGAAAGCAGTGACAATGTGATATTCGTCTGAAGACACTGTTTGATGGAAAATCATACGAGGCAAACGTAAATAAACAACAATATTGACGAATTCAATGATTATCGATTGAATATTTACCAATGTATTGTATCAAGTCAAAGATGGTATGCAATTTGATTTTTAAAAAAATAATATTTTTAGGGAAATAAAATATGACAGCATGATGATGATAATAACAACTATTACATTTACAGAAAGATAAAAGAAAAGCCCCCCTCCTCTCATCTTTTTAAATTACAAAAAAAAGATTTTTATTTTTTTAATCTTCATTAAGTTATCTTTTCTGTCTTTAATAATAAAGTCGAAAAGCACAAAGTAGCCATTTCACATTACTCAGTAATATAAAATTGTTTTATTTGACCAATCGATGTTCCACTTTTTTGTTTATTAATTTCATTATATAACATGTTTTTAATGTGTAATTCATTTTCATTTTATGTTTATACAAAATCAAATTCCTCAACTTCGAATATCGAAAAGACCATATAAAATAACTTTTTTGTTGTTTAATTCCTTAATAAAATTTGATTCTGTTGGTACACAGTAAATTTCCTCAACATTGGGATACATCAAATAACACAGTGACAATCATCTTTTTGTTGTTTTTCTTCAGATTACCGAAATGTAAAATGAAAATGATGCCTTTGTTCTTCTGTAAAGAAGACTAGATAAAGCTTCATTAATTTATTTTCTTGATATAAAAAATGTAAAAAAATTGTTTTTAAGCTGTTTTAGTATTTATATAGGGTATATTATTTTTAGTGGTAGACAAGAGTCTTTTATACCAAATTTTATACAATTCCGATCAATAGATTGATATTAAGTGTTTATTATTATTAGCAAGAATGTGCGACCTCTGGTCGCATATTTTTGCTAATATATCGCTATGCTCCCCCTCCCCAAAAAGTAGAAGGTAATCCCTGGGAGGATGGTATCATGACCACAGAACAGATACTATATTTATTCCCCCCCCCCCCCCCCAATAAAAGGAGGAGGTAATACCTGGAAGGATGGCATCATTACAAACGAACATATACTACACTGCCCCCACCCCACCCAAAGGATGAAGTAATGCCTGGTAGGATGGTATCATGTCGACAAAACAGATACTACCCCTCCCCCCCCCCGAATGGAACGTTAAAAGATAGTACGATAGTACAATTAACAGTATAGTTTTGGCATCATGCAGATGCCAAATCTCTATTAGTAATGGATTATTATTATTATTAGTAGTAGTATTAGTAGTAATAGTTAAAGCATAAGTAGCATTATGATTTTGACACTGGTCCTTCATATACAAAATATGCATATACAGCGTGAATAAATATCTGAAAATATTAAGAACTTGAAACATAAAGACTTTTACCAAAATGACTGGATTCAGCATTTAATAACTCTAAAAGGGTTGATATGCCATAAAGCAACCAAACCGTATCTCATTAATACTTTTGTCATATCTCCAAGTAGAAGACACCAAAAAATAATTTTGAGATTAAAAAGTCTAAAAATATAAGAAAGGATTGCATGCCCCCCCCCTCCCCCCCCCTCCCTTCCTCCATTATCAATTTAGATAATCTTTATTATTTTTTTTATAAGAATCTTCCAAATAAAACAAGAATAGCCCAGTATCCTGGCAGGAGTTTTGAAAAAGTTTGCATAGCCAAGTTGATAAAGGCATCGGTTAAGGGATGTTTTGGATTCAATTCTAACCTAGAGGTTGTGATTTCAATCCCTAGTGAAGGAATTGAAGAATAAAATGAACTTAAGTCACGACTTAAAAATACAATTATTTTCATTGAAAAATTTTATTCGTCTTCCTCAAGGTCATCTGTCAGTCGTTCTTTCGCACAGAAGAGATGTTGCCAGCCTCTCTACTGTATTGTTATTTTCATTGTAGGTGCTCAACTGAGCTCCAATCACTGCCCCCCCCCCCCCGCCCCTGTAAAACATTTGTGGCCAGAAGAACTTGTCTGACTACAATTATACTTTCTATCTGTACCAAAAACAAAACGAAACTTCCATGAACAAAGTTTCATTCTGAGAACATCCTATCTGTAGAACAAGATACCACGAGTCTGCTTCCCAACCAACTACAACATGGTCGTCTTCAAGTCTAACGTAAACAAATATTTGTTTAGCTGTCCTCTTGAATAATCAATTCCTCTTAAGTAATCTTTTGTTTATTCCACCCATTTTTTCCAATCCTTTCGTGGTAGCGATCATCGTCCAACTGACATCTTTTTAACCCTTATCCTCGAGTGGCCCCGAGCCTTGATAAGTAATATCAGTAAAAAAAAAAAAGGGGGGTGTGTGCATGGAATGCAGAATGAGGGCATGAATGGATTAAATAAATGGTTCACTTCTTTGAAATTCCCAGAAGGTTATTGATATGATAAGACACGGGTGAAACAAACGTTGTGAACCTGACAGAATCTACTCTAAGGTCAGAAAACATGTGAAATCAACAACCTTTTAAGATGAATTTAAGACATTTAAAAAAAAAAATGAGTTCTTTTTTTTCCTATTAATGAGTCACCACTTATCAAGGCTAAAAACTATTCAAGGATAAGGATTAATGAGATGGATAGATAGGCAGTTACTGAAAGAATTGAAAATAATGGATGGAATTAATGAAATGTGATTACTTATAAGGATGGTTTATGTCAAGTATTTGTTGATATTGGATTTGAAAATGACCATTTTGTAGCCTACAGGGAAGCAATCCCATAGTAACGTGTTCACAGATGCAAAGTTCTTGGAAAAAAACTCTGTTCATGGAAATTCCTTTTGATGTTAAGCACATGGGGTAAAAAATAAAATAAGAAGAAATCGGAAACAAGAAAGGTTTTTATATTTATTGCTAGTAGAATGTTGATATTCTTTGGTTACACAACTGCCTTACAGATACATTCTACTCCCAACCTTCAGCTGGAGGGGGAGTAAAAGACGGAACGTCTGCTCACTTTGATCGTCAAGTTTGTTTTTATGTTTTCCCCTCGATCTTCTCTTGATCAGTGACACCGTTTACACTTTACATTTTTTTTTTTTGTATTTATCTACCTCCCACAGCGATAAGATGTGACACAAGGTTGGGAAAGTGGGATTGAAAAGCCAGTGCTCTAAACGAAGAGCACTCTGGCCTACAAAAAATGCCTGGGCGGGCTCCGTCGGCGTTTTTTGGCCTCAGGCAATTAGCAATAAACTAACCCCTTCTCAAAGGGTGAGAAGGCAAAGCCTGGGAGGGTGCACCTCTTAGAACTGCACAGGACAGTACCTAAGGCCAAGACGGTACCAGTCTACAGATACTACACTCTGATCTTAGCCAAAAGGCCATCAATGGACACTTTACATTTACTTTGCTTTCTACTATATACACAGTCTCAACCTTGAAATTCTCAAAATAATCACAGTCGCATTCCAAACGTGACATCTACCCACACCCCTGACCTACATCTCATTGCCTTCTAGGTTATCATTCCTATTCACTATCCTGCTTTTTCCAATTACCTCGGAGTAATCTTGTTACGCATAGGTCCTAAATTTGTGGGCATAGGTTTTTTGTCAGGATATTGACAACATTGAAATAGTGAGCTTGTACAGTTGCCATTGATTTTCTCTCTTCTTGAACTGTCCAAGGCATTTTTGAAGCTACTATACTTTAATCTAACCATGCAATTCTTCTTCTTCGAGAACCGGAAATATGTAAGCAATTGCTTCATTATTGAAGATAAGTGTAAAAAAAAAAAAAAAAAAAAAAAAAGACTCGCTATTCGCCCAGCTATTAATCTAGCTCTTAGTATTATTTTTAAATCTATAACTTACATTACATATCGTTAATATAAATATATTGTAATTTTTTAAACTAATATTATCATCAAATTACCTCCCTTGAAAATTTATGAACATAATATCTTAAGGTTTTGGTAATTTATCTTTTCTTATTAAATCACTTTAAATAATGTTAATATTGACAAAACTATTGCATATTTATATATATATATATATATATATATATACATATATATAGTAGTATTCTTTATGTATGCTAGCCTTTTTCAATTGAAAGCTCGATGATTGCCAACTTGTAACAACAGAGCATATATAAATAAACAAGATTTTGGTGCATTCCAAAGACCAAGATTTTATTTATTTTACGTAACATTTTTTTCAAAACAAACACTTTTGGTACAATTAGTTGTGATAAGTGAAAAAAAAATTGAATTTATTCATTTACAATTAATGAGCATTTTCATAGGTGGAATTATTTTTTTTGGGGGGGGGGGGGGGGGTACCCTGTACATATATTTTTAAATCTATTTAAAGCATGTGATCCACGAAATCGATCCTCTATTTGGGAATAAATGGATTGATATTTTCTTTTTGAATAAAATTTTATTTCATGTATTTTTTTTCCTATTTTCTTACAATTACAGCCATTATCATCAAGAAGAGCTGAACATGATAAAATCCGAAAAATGGTGAAAGAGACTTGGTCAAGGGAACTAAAAAAGATGGTAAAAACATTTTATTTTTTATTTTAAGTAAAATATTTGTCTTATTGGAATTTGAACTCGTGAATTTGAAATCATTTTTGATGAAATATTTTTAGTAAAAAATTTATTTTAATTCAGCCTCGAGCACGAACAGATATTCCCATGATATGTTAGAATTGTAATCTCTTTCATTTTTTCTTGTGTGTGGTGGAGGGGAGTACAATGGTTAGTGACACTTGCTAATGAATTGGCAAGCAGTTTAAATCCCATCAAAATCTGTTATGGTTACTTACCTGCTAATACCATTGAAGACAGGTATGAATATCCCCCTCTTTTCTAGCTATAAATAGGTAGAAGGATGGAGAGTTTTTGTTCAATAGAGATAAAAGGTCATCTGAAAAGAAAAATGCAAACCTCTTAACTTAGTTTTAATAAAATAGTTAACACCTGAGAACTTGTAAACCAGAAAAAAAACAACACATAATTTATATCAAACGCATTAGAATTAAATTCTTGATCAAACCCGGCTAGTTTTAATGTGTTGAAACGATTTGTAAGATTTTTTGATTTCTTTGAAAAATTTGATAATTTTTTTTTACGCATATTAAAACTAGCGAATTTCTGACATTTTATTTATTTATTTATTTTTTTTTTTACAAATTCACGAGTGTTAACTATTATTGTGTATTTTACCATTAAAAAATAACTCACAAATCGTTTCCACATGTTAAAACTAGACAAGTACGGTAGAGAATTTCATTCTAATGCATTTGATATAAATTAGTTTTTTTTTTTTTTTACAAGTTCTCAAGTGTCAACTATTCTGTACTTTTATGAAATACCTGACTTCGACAAAAATTGCCGAAAAACTCTGACTCCTTATATCAAAGGTGGAGATGTTTTCTGAGATTTTGTCTGTTTTACAGCATAACACGCTTTTGGGTCATTTAATGCTGAAACAAGACCTTTATTTAAATTCTAAACTGGAGTGAAGGTTACGAGCGACGTGTGTATGGAATTGAGTCAGCTGTGTTGATGTGCCAAACGATCGTCGTTTTGCTGAGATTTTCCACAGAAATTTCAAAATTTTAGATACATGAATTTGGATCTCATTAGATCACCAAATCTGGTTCTCGCTAGATCACCAAAGTTAAGCGACATTAAATCTGGCCAGTAGCAGATGGGTGACCATTTAGGAATTCCAGGCGTTGTATGTGGGGGGACAGCGAAAACTTCTGTAGCAGTTGCATGACATCTATTTTGTTTATATCTACACGCAATATCTTACATTGTTGAGTTGTCGTTCAGTCAGTGTATTGATACATAGGCACTTAGCACATCACTGACATGCGCATTAGAAGTCTACTGATTTCCGCCTAGCTATTTTCCCAGGCAAATAAAAAGAAGTTTGAGTCACGACTTCAACGTAGGATGACTGGCATTCTCTCTCTCCCCTCATCATCATCATCATCATCATCATGGTGATGAGGGGTAGAACAACTGGAATTATATTACCTTTATGTCTGCTGACCAAGTAACTCAACTCACATGTTTACGTTCATGTATCCATATTTTCCAGTTTAAAGTCTTATCCATATTAATGGAAGAGAAGCCGTGTGGTATATTCCTTGTGAAAGTCGCAACTCTGTCTTCCATACAAACAGGATTTCTCACATGAATTCCAGAGAAAACTCTTCCTAGACTAAACAATACTTCTCTGAAAAAAAAAAAAATACAGCCCTGAAGATGCCTTTAACAAGTACTTCAGTATAATTAATGTATTTTTGGGGGTACTTCTCAAGATTAGGACCCAAGCTAACCCTGATGCTAACCCTTACAATACCAAGTCGATTCTAGCCCGGATCCTTATCTGGAGAAGCATCATTTTTTTAAATAAATATTTATTTTCAAATTGAGTATTTTATTTATGGATTCTAACATTGAAGGTATAAGTGTTTGATATTGCTTATCTTCGTGCGTCTATACATTGTTATACATCATTATACAACCCAGGTTTCGTCGTTGTTGGCTTGTGTCCCTCGGCCGTTGATCAATAACCACATGGAGTCAGATTTGGTTTTTAAAAGAGTTTTATTAAACATAGAACGAAGAGACAGAGATTCAATGTTAGTACACGAAAGAGAAAGAGACTAGAAAGAATTAATTGGAGAGAGAAATAGTCAACATATCGGTCAGGCCATTTTTGGCGACACTGCACTCCACCTTCCCGGCCCCTTCCGGCTGGCAGAAGACCACCCGTTTCTTGCGTCTCATTCGTCGGCTGGTCACAGGCTGAAAAGGCAGACCGCTCTTCAAGCAGCAGTGATGTGATTTTCTCAACTTCCACTTGTAGCTCCCCCCACCTTTTAGGACCCTCTCCCTCCAGCGTCCCCTTCATTATCTAACATAAGAAGATAAGCACCCCGTTTGGTTTGTTTGTAATGTAACAAAACTGAAAACTTTTTTTTCATGAATTCATGTTAATTTTTTTTTTTCTATTTCAGCATGAATCAATCTCTAATTTGAGGAAAGCTCGGTCTCTGTATTACAATCGAAAACAGGAATACGAAAAAGCTTACGAATTGGCCATGAAAACAGAATCTGAGATGCTGAGTCAAAGTGGTAGTTCTGGCAGTGGAACCATTTCAAGCAAAGTTGATAAACGAAAGAAGATGGTGGAAGAAACCATGAATAGGGTATAGTAGAATTCTATTTACTCAAAAGATCATTTTCTTAGTTCTGACGCTTTTCGATTAGATTCAGCATTTTCTGAATGTCATGTCACGTAACATACTGTGACGTGTTTTTCGATCCCAGACCACAACAAAACATCTCAGGCCGGTGTGCTGTCTGAAGTCCTGTTTTGACGACATGTCGCAAATTGCTCTGTTCATATGTATGTTGCTATTTACTTAGTTCCCCACAAAGGCAGAGTTAGACACAAGATTGGTTTTTAATATGGGGAAAATTCCACTTCCCAAAAAGGGGCATTCTGGATTAGGACAAAAATTAAATTTGTCTCAGTCTAGAAGAATTTCTTCTTCACTGACCGAGAACAGACAGAAAAGATAAAGTGTAGTATCAGAACAAATACTACACTTTGCTCCTAGCCAAAAAGCCATGTACTTCCTTCCATGACAGCATATCCTGTAACTTAGTCATAACTCTAACTTCTAACGGAATTTTCCACTACTCTAACCATATGCTTACTCTAGCTTTATGTGGACAACTACCGTTTGTAACATTATTTTAATTTCTAATCTTGCTAAACTAGAATGTCTCTTCAAAACATCCTTTCCCCATAATATAAAAAAAAACAAAAAACAAAACAAAATCTCATGAGGACACTATCAGTGATTGATTTAATGGATACAACCGCTGACTATGGAATCAGTAATGGGTAAAAATAGAAACTTTTATTCAATTAATTGTATTAAATAGCTGAAAAGAACTTGAAATTTGGGAAATATTTATTAATGTCAATCACCTGTTAAAATTTTGCAAAAATCGGAGGTATCTGAATTTTTACAAAGGTCTTCCAACTCACTTTGCGCCTTTTGCATAAAACTAAATTAAACTAAATATAGTCCACATTACCCACCTTTATGCTTAGCAGCTGTGTTCCAAAATTCATAATGATCAGTTATGCACATACCTAATTTTATATAACAAGAGATATTTGTTTTTTCTTATCCTTTTCAAGTTTTAGATTTACCAAACTTATTGCAAAAAAATAAAAAATAGCTGCATAAATGTTAAGTGTAATAGTGAGACATAGATCCTTATATTGTTTTCAATAAAAGCAATAATCACGTTGACACACCGATTCCTGTTAGATCACCAAAGTTAAGCAACATTGAACCTGGTCAGTACCAGATGGGTGACCATTTGGGAATACAAGGTGCTGTATGTGGGAGGGGGGTCACTGCTTATCTCGGCATTGTTTCTAGTCATCCTGGAATCAAGCAATACTGGTTCAGAAGAGGTGTGGAACCCTTGCTTCACAATAGACTCCCTGTGCATGCACCTTCATAGGAGGTCACTTGAGACTGAACAGAGGCCTCTCTTTAATAAAAGCCACCGAAAACAAACATACAAGCTCAGCTCCACCCATAAATGCGGTTGTCCAAAGTTTCATCTTTCATCTAGTTTTTATTTTGAATAGTTTTTTTTTAAATAGTTTTTTATTTTGAATAGTTTTTTATTTTGAATAGTTTTTTTTATTTTGAATAGTTTTTTTTTATTTTGAATAGTTTTTTTTTATTTTGAATAGTTTTTTTTTATTTTGAATAGTTTTTTTTTATTTTGAATAGTTTTTATTTTATTTTGAATAGTTTTTATTTTATTTTGAATAGTTTTTATTTTATTTTGAATAGTTTTTATTTTATTTTCAATAGTTTTAGTTTTATTTTCAATAGTTTTAGTTTTATTTTCAATAGTTTTTTTTTATTTTCAATAGTTTTTTTTTATTTTCAATAGTTTTTTTTTATTTTGAACACTTTTTTTCTGTTAATTTTTCACTTATTTTTCCACTCATTACCATATGAATGTTATGGGCATTTTTCTCAAATTCTACAACTCCGCCAGTAAAATCTATGGTTGACGATTACGAAACAGTACCCATCTTTCTAACTATTCTGCACCAATAAATACACCTCGAGGAATGAAGCATAGTTGCAGTCAAGGGAATGGCAGTATGTAAGATTATTCCTCCACACCTCAAAGGAAGAAATAGTCTCGGTCTTTTCCAGGCACCATTGCTTCAGAATGCGTGCAGACATATCGAATGATATTTGAGCAACTGATATGTATTAAGTCGAGTAGTTCATTTATGGACTATCTGATGACTTGAATGAACTCACCAGTTTGACTGGCTATAAAGTTAAAAGACACATAGGTAGTCTCTTAATGGTAATACTTCAGGCGTTCGCCCAATTAGTTAGTAGGTAATATCCTCCTTATTTTTTTATTTCCAAAACCTTTGTAGGAGTTTGTGACATCTGTCCATTCTATAGACATCCAGTGCAAACACAGACCCCACAATATTATTGTACCCTCTTTGGACAAAACAGATATTACATTTTGATCCTAGGCCAAGAAAGTTTGTTTTAGTTAGTTTCACGTTCGACGCAACAACAACATCAGATGAAATTTTAAAAATTACTTTCCTTGCTTTGCATCTTCGCCGATCAGGTGATCCATCTTTTAAAAAAGGGTTGGATCGATAACGTACGTATGTACGAACATGAAATTGCTTTGACCTATTATTATATATAGATACTAGATTTGTCTTCTTCTTTGTGTGTCTTTGAAGCATGTGGTCATACGAAAGTTTCCTTTGCATTGTTGTTGTACTCTGCAAGATTTTTCTAGTGGCTGCAGTAGAGGGCAGACAAAGCAGTGTTGTATCGTATGGTCCTCCTCTCCACATGGCAAATGCTTGGGTCAGTTTTGTAGCCCGATCGAGCCATAGCTACCTTTGCAACATCGATACTAGAAGACTCAGTTGGAACAGTGCTGGTATGGTTTACATTAGTATATATATTTGTGCCCTTAACCGATTGTGAAAGTACACATATTTTAAAAGTACATCCAGAGAGTTATAGAATAAAGTTACTGTCTGCTTTCAATTGAATAAAAATTAGTGAGATTTCACAATTTAGCTTCAGAGATGGCAGTTACGACAAAAAATAAACACACTGTTTTACCATAGATAAATAAACATTAACATTTCAAAGACTGTTGCTGAATATTACTGTATTTATGTCATCCAATCAAAACCCTTGTTTCTGTGGTGACTGACCGGATAAACGACTGTTTACAGGTGGATCCATCATTTATGTCATACTCTTACTCTTACTACTACTACTACTACTACTATTACTATTCCCCTCCCCTCCTCCCACAACTTCCTCCTCTCATTCGTTCTTCCTCTTACCATCTAATACATTCAATGTACAAGAAAGCAAGATTGTCAGGTTTTAATATTATAAAGACATTAAAAAAAAAAATTTCAAAAACATTTTTGATTCGAAATATCGTACAGATATTATTACATTTATTGGCAAAAAAATAGCAAAGTGCAACAAGTCATGTAAAAAGACAAGATGTATACATCTATATACAGTGTGAATGTTTGTCTAAGTCGACTTTAAACCTGGATAGGATGTTCCATGTGTACCCCACCCCTGCACGGTACCATTAAAATGCAGCACTCCTGGTTGTGACGACATTAAAATATACCCCAACCTCTTGTAACATCCCCGAAGTTGGCCATTCCTGTATTTCGGTTGGTCACTCGGTACCTGCCTGCAGAAAAGATTGCTGTACTGATGAAGACTGTCGGTGTTGAAAGGTTCCTCAATCACCTCTCTCCCCACATTGTGATTTTATCAAGAGGGTAATCGGATGGCACTGATCTCCAAAGTTTGTACCTCTGAGGTTGAAGGCAATTTCAAGCAAAAAAAAAATAATGGACAAATTCTGATGTGTGTTTTTGTATAAAAAATAATTATTAGGGTAAAATGTACAAGACTATGTTTGCTCAAAAACTTCTAACTTCTAAAGTCTGTGTTTTGAACCAGCAATATTACTAAGTTTGGACGATCATGATTTGGCGAGACCAACCCCAAGTCTGGGTGGGAGGTCCATCTCCCACTGACGTCGACCCTGGTGACAAGCAAAATGGAGTGTTTGAATGTCTGTTACACTTTCCTTTTATTGAGAATTAGGTGTTGAGATTGGGCGTGACCTCGTCCCCCTCCTCCAACAGAATTCAATTCAACAACAAAAAAACAAAAATATTCTCATTAGCATTACTTTCCATATTAGGGATTTTATAATTCGCTCTTATAATTCAGAAATGGCCAAGTGTACGTTGAATCCGCCCCCCCCCCCTTCGTCTTCTCTATTCATCTCCAACTGTTACCTGAGTGGGAGGGAGGAGATCTCCCCTCTTTTGAAACTCATTCACAGAAAAAAACACTTCTTCATCTGTTTCCATCTCACACCGTTATCTGTTTGAAACTCCTTCACAGAGAAGAAAATATATTTTCATTAACCTACAAATACGGGGAATGTCATTTTGCAGATACCTCACCACCCCCATCATTCCACACGGCCACACTGGCTGGCGATGTGAACAATTCAATTCTTATCTGTTTGCAAAGTATGTGTTCATTCCCAGACGCTCGTTATATTAACCTACGTCCATTCAAATGTCGGGAATGTCAACAACTCAATGTTCACTTCACTGTCACCGTAACCACATGACCCATTCCCCATCCTAACTCTCTTTGGCAGAGACAATAACATTTCAAGGAAAAACCCTTTAATTCTTTTGGCATTAACAATTTAAGAAAAACACTTCGTTCTTATGCTATCTCTTATTCAGCTGATTATATCTTCCCGAATAGCTATTACTTGTTGCTATTGCACTATGGGGAACTTTTAATCTCCTCAAAATATCAACAAGAGAAATACAATCTGGCAGTGATGAATGCTATCCTCTTTGTATCTCTACCGGAAGTTATTTTTCACCCACAAACTTCCAAGAAGAAAACAATTCTTTTCTCTCTTATCGGAGATCGGCTTTCCCTCTAGTTAAAAATAAAAAATAATCTGGAATTCCCCACATGCAAAAACAAGGTCTCGAGTTCAAATCCAACTAACGGGCAATCGACAATATTGTCACACATGGAGCAGAAACATAGACAGAGAATGCTGCCTTTCTTCTATTATGGTACATCTTTTGTTGGGTGCTGTTGAGACTTAGTGCTCCTGGGAATGTAGATTTAAATTCCCCGTTGATGATGTTGTATGCCAGAACCACGTCCCCTTCGCATTCTCCACTGCTCAAGTGAGGGGTAATCATCTAAAGACCAACAGACATGATACATCTAGTGTCACCTTGAACTGTTCAGATGTCTGCAGGTCGACCACAGCTTCTTGTAGCTTGTTTCACGGTGCAGTGACATAAACTGAAAAAGAAGCCTTCCGGTGATTCAGCCGAAATTGTCTCTGATACAGTTTCTCTGAAATTCCACATTCCTTTCTATGAAGCTGGTGATAAGAGGAGGTCACAAAGCACATTGTAGTTGCTGCACATAATGGTAAAGGCAAGGATGCGTTCGCTATGCAGCTACATATGCTCTGACTAGTTCATAAGACTTTGTGTCGAGCCGTGTCTCAAGCGTTTGAACTAGCTTCAGGTGTTGTGGCTCTCTCACATGTGCCGAAATTGTTGAAAAGTTAACATCCGGTTTTATTAGGAGTGCCAAGTTGTAATCATGGCACAATAGGTTCCTATTTACTTGCCTCCCCACAAAAGCAGAGTTAGACACAAGGTCGGTTTTTAATGTAGGGAAATTCAACTGCCAAAAAGGGTCACTCTGGATTGGAACAAAAACAAAAATTACTTCAGTCTAGAAAAACTTCACCGACCGAGAATAAAATAGACACAAAGTTAAAGTATTTTTTATTTACCGCCACTCCAGGATGCTGGACAAAAGGTTAGGTGTGGTTAGCCAGTGCACTAGGATTAGCATGCTCTGGCCTACAAAAAATGTCTAGGCAGCCCCGTCAGCATTCCCTGGTAGGGGCACTTCGGGCGATTAGCAATAAACTAACTCTTTCTCAAAGGGTGAGAAGGCAAAGCCTGGGAGGGTGGACCTCCTAAAAATGCACAGGACAATACCTCAAACCGGTGGAATCAAAGCCCGAAGGCCAAGACGGTACCAGTCTACAGAGTATAGCATCCATCAGAACAGATACTACACTCTGATCTTGAGGAGTATTTCAGAGTTATTGACAATAGGTCAAATTATTTACCTCTCCAGCGAGAGGTTTGACACATCTTCTCGTGTCCATATACAAAGCTATTCAACTTATATAACTTGGTACATTGCTATCCCTTGATGTTGTAGAGTGCTAGGTCCTTTGCTGTGCAGGGTCCTCCTAACAGAGGGTATCGAAGGAGATGCTCCATGGTCTTGGGTTCTGTGCCACAGTTGCATGTAGTTGGGCCACTAAGATAGCCCCATCTGCTTAGGGCCTCCTTGGAATAGACGACAAATGAGTGGAGTCGGTTCAGGCACTTCCATTTTGCCCAGTTGTTATATCTTGGTGGGAGGGTTTCAGCAAGGGGGGATTAGCATAGTCTAGCTGTGTGAGTGGTTGGACAGCTTTTCCTTCGATATTTTAAGGTGGGCTGCAGGTGGTGTTGACTCCAGTGGAGCAGTGCTGGTCAGGAAACTTCTCCGTGATTTTACTCAACTGGGGGCATGTACATGGCCATGTAGGGGGTGCCTCTCATCTGTGGCTTGCCTGCATCACTCTATCCTGCTGGCTACCATTCTTCTGATGACTGGAGGGGTGATACCTGCCAGGATGTACAGGTCGTTGGTGTTAGTGGGTTTCAGGCACCCAGTGATACATCTGCAGCTCTCATTAAGAGCTAGGTCCAGTATTTTAGCATGGGTGGATCTTTCCCATACTGGGATGGCATATTCTGCAGTAGAGAAGCTGAGCGCAAGGATGTCTATGGATGGTGCAATCTTGTTCAGTATCAGGCGCTCAAGCAGCTTGTATGTGTGACATAGAAGTGAGATTGGCCGGAAACTTTTAGGATCGGACAGGTCCTTCCCAGGTTTCAGGAGTGCTAGTACATGTGCCTTAAGCCAGATGTTTGGAAGCTTATGTGTAGCCATACATTTATTGAATAGGTTGAGGAACCATTCCTTTGTTTGTTTTCCAAACTACTTGATCTGCTCTGTTGCGATATTATCTGGACTAACTGCTTTCCCTGGTTTCAAACTATGTATTCCTGTTGCCAGTTCAGTCATGGTGAAAGGTCTTGTGAAGCCTGGGTTCGCATGGTACATTTTTCGCTCTAGTTTGGCTTTTTGTTGATGTTTCTTAGGGCTTTTTCCATTCAGCAGCAGTTGGTAAGTTGTGCTGCAGTGTTCTTTGGTTGGCTTCGAACTTCCTCTGAGTTTGCGAATAAGGGCCCATGCCTTTTTTCTCTTCTTTGACATGTCCGTTGTCTCTATCAGAGTATTCCATGTGTTTTGGTGCTCTTGGGAGATACTGATCATCAGCTATTCTCCTGTTATTATGGTTTCTTTCAGAGAAGAGATCAGATTCGATTATGGTGATGTAGTCATTATAAAGTTCAGCATTCAGGCCAGGGATGTAGTTCATCCTACATCCTCTGGGGATTTTCCTTCTAGCTGTTCTTTGAACTGCTTTGATGAAAAGGCAGTAATTCTCTGGGAGTGGTTTGATTTAGCTGACCTTGTGATCCAGTTCTTGTGTGAATTCTTCCCAGTTTGCCTTTTTAAAATTGAAACGTCTTCTGAATGGGACAATGGTTGGTACCACTGCATCTTGTATCTGGGCACCAATGGGCAGTGTTACATTCTTGGTATTACATCCAGAATAAGTTTCTTACTGGAGTCAGCAATGTTATTGTCTGGGTTGGATCCCCATTTCCATCTAGCACTGTTGAAGGAACTCAACTCTTTGGGGTCATGGATGAGGTTAAGATGGTTGCCGTCCATCCATTTCTCCACTTCTGACACAATGTCAAAGTATTTTTATTTACCTCCTCTCCAGGACGCTAGACACAAGGTCAGGTGGGGGTTAGTCAGCGCACTAGGGTTAGCGCTCTCTGGCCTACAAAAATGCCTGAGCAGCTCCGTCGGCATTCCTAGGTAGGGGCACCTCAGGCGATTAGCAATAAGCTAACCCCTTCTCAAAGAGAAGGCAAAGCCTGGGAGGATGGACCTCTTAAAACTGCACAGGACAATACCTCAAACTGGTGGAATCAAGGCCCGAAGGCAAAGACGGCACCGCACCGGTCCACAAATTGCAGTATCACTCAGAACAGATACCATACTCTGATCTAAGCAAAAAGGCCAATGAGTTAGTTTATGAAAAAACAAAAACAGGCATTTCTCAATAATATTTTTCAGTATAAATTACTTGGGATATCTTTTAAACAAAAAGTTGATATTTTTAAATAATTACAAAAAAAGAAAATGATCAGAATTGAATAAGTAGTTAATTTTTGGTAGATGTTAAACCGAATATGACATTTAACAAGGAATGTATGTGAAACAAAAAAAAAAAGGACAAATTGATTTCAGATAAGTATTTATTCTGTTTCTGAATTTTTGAGATGAGGATTGATAATTTTCATAATTTGGATTATTGTTCTCATCTTGAGTGTTATTATCACAACGTTTCGGCCACTGTAACCTCCTGCCTTCTTCAGGTGTATCTTTTCGAACTCAGGAATATTTCTGTCAAACTCTGGAATCTGGACGGAATTTCGAACGGAACCCTTTATTTAATCCACGGGGGTAGCATGCTCTCGTTTCATCTGCCATGAGTGGGAGAAGTCTTCAGTAATTTACAATTCTTCATATTGCCCGCACCGAGGATTGAACTTTCAACCTTCAGATGGCTATCACTTAGCACTGAATTTTACTGCAACATGGGTCCTTGCGTTGTGATGATAACACTCAAGATAACAAAAGTCCAAATAATCCAAATTATGAAAAGTATTTATTTTGCCTGAAACTTTGTTTAAATTTTTTTTTTTTGCCAGCTTCAAATATTATAAAGTTTATATGTATACCTAAAATATATTTTTCAAAAATAAAATTGACAGCAAATTTTATCACAAAAACTTTTTTTTAAATACATTGATATTTGCAAAATTCAGTTAACTATTTTTGTAGCAATTTATTTCTTGTTTCAGATATTGATTTTAGAAAACAGAGACAGCTTTATATATATATATATGTTTTAAGAAATTGTTTCTAGACTTCTTTCTATCTCTGCTGTATTTTTAAAAAATGTTTTTGTTTGATAAGTGTTATTAGTTGTCTCTTTTAATTTCATTTCACATTTAAGAAGAAAAAAAACGAAACAAATCCTTACTTTTATTTCAGAGTATATGGCTAAGTTACAGGTGTCCATTTTTTTTTTTTTTTTTTTTTTTTTTTTTTTTTTAATGAAAAATATTTTGTAAGCAGATGGAGGAAGAAATAGTTTGTTTTTTTTTTCAAATTAGTCAACTTTTCTAGATAGATGTCTTGTAGTTTAAAAATATAATTTCAAATTCAGAATCTTTTCTTTTTGCCCATTTATATTTTTTAGATAATTCTCTCCCAGCTTTTTTGAAATTTTTGCCTCTTTTTGTTTTTATTCATTTATTTTTCCTATTAAATAGAGGTATTCTCCTTGCTTTTCAAAAAGTTCTCACATGGTGACTCCCCCCCCCCCACATACACAAAAATAAAAATGCCACCCATGGAATCATTAATAAAAATTCACATTCCAACCAAATCACAAATAAACTTCAGTCTTCTATGTCTGACTTACCCACCAAGTTTCAGTTATGAATGTCCAACAGTCTTTGGTTTATCGCCATTCAATGACATGCTACAAATGTGAACCTCTGCATTGCAAGCACACCTGTATACAACTGATTTTTTCTGTGATTGCCCTCTTCAGTTCAGGAATAGTCTGAGACATTATCTCTGAGATAAGCCCCACATATAAAAATCTGAGGGCTTTAGGTCCAGTGGGTGTGGAGCATATTCAGGATCACACCTACTGATGAACCGATCACTAAAGTGTCCCTACATATCATTGAACGGTTCTAGAACAAAGACTGTTGGACATTCATGACTGAAATTTGCTGGGCAAGTCAGGCATATACTGATGTTTATTTGTACCAAATATGGTTGGTTTGCTGAAAGGGTTGTACATTTTATTAATAATTCCGGAGAGGAGGGGTCCATCCTGTATTATTTTCAGGATTGACCTATATGGGTTGAGTCCCCTCCCCTCCATCCCAGGTACAAATAAACTTGAGCCTGACTTGTCCACCAAGTTTCAATCATGAATGTCCAACAGTCTTTGTTTTATGAGTAGTGTAATCCATACCAATATAGACTGGAATCACCAAATTCAAATATATCACATTCATTTGTTCTGCAATATATTAGAAAAGGTATGAACCAACCCCTCTCTAGCTATAGGTAAAATAGCAACCTGTTTACAATGAATGGTTTACTATTATAGCGAGAAGGGATGGCAAAAATGATGGCCAATCATCCAGTGTATCACCCCATCCTACTACAGTCTTGTGCGAATGATCTTCATTCAGGTGTAGACATTTGATTCTATTTAGAATCGGGTACTCACAGGAGGGACCACATGAAAGTGAAGCAATATCTCCAACGTAACTTAAACATGACCTACTGGGTCTGTGTCGGTAATCACTGTACCACCGTATCCTATATGTATTGTTTTGACACTAAATAATCCCCCCCCCCAAAGGGTTGATATACTGTAAAATAGAGGAATCAGACTAAATCTGCTATCTCTTTATTGAAAAGATGATTGTTTATATGATTTAATGACTTTTTTGTACACCATAATCATATTGATTTAATGACTTTTTTGTACACCATAATCATATTGATAGACTGGTTCCCATTAGATAATCAAAGTTAAACGACGTTGAGATTGGTCACAATTTGAGAATATCAGGTGTTGTATATAGGAGAGCTCGCTCATTATTTCCTCTTTGCCACTGGACTCAAGCAATATCGGTTCAGGAGAGGTGTGCTTAGGAATTGTGCAACTCTCGCTTCACAATAGACTCTCCGCGCAAGCACCCTTACAGGGGATATCCATTGTCTCTAGAGATTGAATGGAAATCTCTCTTAATGATTTTTCATGAATCTTTTGTAGTTTTCCTAGGCTTAAAAGTGGCATGTTGGTTGGCCTTGAGGACCCAACAATGAACTTCATAGTCTGAAACTTTAAAATATGACAATACCATATATATATACCTATAAGAGACCGAGAGATCTAACATTTTCAGTCTTATTTTTTTATTTGAAATTCCTTCATTATTTCATTGTCCAATCAAAATGAACGATTTATTTAATCCTAGTGCAACAGCAGTGAATTAAGTGCATTAATATATTAGCATAATAACGGGCTATGCGAAAATGCAAAACACTCATTTTTTACTGGCCTTGTGCATTGATCAACTCTAAAAGCAAATACTATTTCATTTATGAGTAAAGAATCAATTGAAGGCAATCATTATAAGTGTTGTATGAATGCCGTTGTGGCTAGAATTTTGGTGCTGCCAACAATGGAGTTAAAGACTAGAAAGTAATAATCCTATAAAACTTTCAATGTTTTTTGAGTGGATTAAAAATAAAACAACAAAATAACTGCTTGTCTTGTCAGTTTCTATGAAAAACACATCTTATGACAACCGCCAAATTTCTTACTAGCCATGGCCATTCCTATAACAGGCTGAGCGATCTAACATTTGCAGTCTCTGACTGGAGGCAAGTTTTACAATGAGTCAGCAGAGATCTTTTTAGCTGCTAACACGTCACTGTCATTGCTCCTAGAAAATTTAATTCTGAAAGGATTCTAACCATAACCATCATTAAGTACAAATTCTCTAAAAAAATACTACATTAAAATAAAAATCATTCATTGAAATATGCATTTGTCTTTGTTTATTCAAAGTTAACCGTCTTTTCATTTATAGGAATGTGTCAATAATTGTCAAATTTATCAATTAGCTCATTGTGGTTCTTATTATTTGGTATATAAAACACATAAAAACATCAAACTAATCTCACAGGGGAATTTTGTCTCCGTTTTTAACTGCTGTATAAATTATCTTAGAAAATTCACATCGCCCCTAGTAAAACAAAAACAAAAAACAGCTGCATGATCACCAGACCTGCTAAACATTTGTCCATGAAATAAAACAATATTCCTAAACAGAATTATGTGTTGTATTAAAATCAAAATAATCATTAAATTAAAAACAAACAAAAACAATAACAAAGAATAGTTGATAAATAAAGTATCTTTTTGCACACCAATATGCAAATTAGTTAACCTTACTACTGAGATCACCTATACATAAGAAGTATATAAAACAGGTTGCTGATATTGTATAAATTTACTTGATATGGTTTGTTTTTTTACCTCACCATTAGTACGAGAAATGAGCCCAACTTTCACATTTATTCATTTAGAAAAAATTCTATAGATAAAATACAAAGAAGGAGAGCCAGGCGGACAGGTCCGCCAGCCTTTTAGCCCAGCCAAGAAAAAGACTGAATTGAATTTCTAAATCCCACTACATGAGGTGGAATTATATATCTTTGTTTTTCAGTTATAGGAGAGTGCATTCTCCATTGCTCAGTAAAATTCAAGGGAGATAACTTGGATATAGTCAAAGGGAGATAACTTATGATTATTTTGAGCCAACACGGTCATCGATACAATTAAGAAATTTATTGAGATAAAGATTGTTTCTTTGTTTTATGGAAGGTGTTATTGTTCGTTTGGATAGCAAGGAGAAACCTGTAAGGATTTTAGATTTAAAAAAAAAAAAAAAAAAATTTTTAAACTTCTTACTGTTATCAAAATTCATTTCATCATTCACTTTCTCTCTCTCTCTCCCTCTCACCCTCTGTCTTTCTCTATCTCTCTTACACATAAAAAAAAAAATACCCATGTCAAAAAGAAAGAAAAAAGAAAACTCACTGTCCCCGCCCAACTTTAGGACACAATAACCTTGGGTTTATGATTTATTTAAACAGGTTGTCAAGCGATGGCGCTTGGACTGTCATTGCTGCTCATGTGCCTCACAATTGCATCGCTTGTTCAAGCATATTCCTCCATCTCAAACTTGTACAAACCAGTTAGAACTGGCCATTGAAAATGACCCTGACCAGTTCTTGCCGGTTTTGTTGGTAAGTATAAAGACTTGACCACCTGGAGCACGTTTTGACGGCGTTGCAACCATGTGCAGCCTGTGCTGCAGCCTTGACCGCTTCTAGTTTGATGTCGCCTGAATATTCGGTAAAGTCTGCCTTATTGTATGAACAACATTGGAAAGGACGATAATATGTAGAATTCAATACAAATTATTTGTTTTTGAAAATTATATTTTTTATTACTCGACTCATTTCAGAGTTTAGATTTGATATCAGATTGACAAAATGCAGATTTTCTTGCTCATAAGTTGGAATTGAAACATTAGATTTTTTTAGATTTTTTTTTCTCCCCAGTTGACCGTAGTATTATTTTCACTAATCAGCGTCAAATAAATTCAAACTAATTATCGTTAAATCATTATTTAAAAAAATTTATTTTATATCTTTAATGGCTTGTGTCGCCAAGGTTTCGGTCAGTTAGGCATTCCTCAGAAACAGTGGTAAGTGGTATGGACCAAATTTATGTATAGCAAAAAAAAAAAATATATAAATAAATATCCTCACCCTAAAATTGGTAAACGGCCAACAATAGAAATAATTGTATTTTGGAGAATAAATTAAGTATCTACATCATGACTAAAATTTTAGTAGCCATTTGCAATTTTATGTATTTGTAACAAACGGAATTTACCGGTGTATGTCTTGATCTGTATCCGACTAAAGGAAATGCTGGGCTAGATATGGAATATAATAACTGAAATTAGTTGGAATGTCAATTTTCAATAGCGAACAACAGACCAATAAATGATTGACTGGCTGGTTAGAATCAAATATCGATTTGTCAGATGCATTGCTGTTTAGGTCTAACATGGAAAATCCAAAAAGATAACTTTATATGTTAGATAAAGTTGTAGTTCTTGTCTGTGTATTTGTTTGTTCACAAACTCCTAGGCTTTTGGAGATGTCCCCCCCCCTCCCCAACTATATATTAGGTATCCCAAACCAAAATTTTTATTTTCATTATATCTTAAAACTTTTAAAGTAAGCACATAGATTTTTTGCAAAACATAAGCAATGATACAAATTTTATTTTAGTAGTTCAATTAGCAACTGAATTATGACTGTTCAAAGTTTGTTGGAAATTAGAAAATGTGCCGTCTGGTGTACTATTGGTCCATAAGCCAATTTTTAGTGTATAACTAAAAATGGAGGCTTTGAAAAGGTGAAAAATATTCCTTAATTTAATGTCATCTTGTGGTGAATTAAAATTAATCATAAAGGAAGCAACAATTATTTGATCAAACTAATCTTAACATTGGGCAAAATCCCATTACCCCTAAAAAAAAATTTTTTTAATGCCACAGAAATGCATATAAGATTCATTTTAACAGCTAACACATTGGATTTTTTAATGATTCATAGCACATAAGAGATGAGGCTAGCTTTTTTCTTTTGATAGTAAATGAAATTAAAAAAAAAAAAGAACACCCTCAAAACTCAGATTTAGACTATGTAAAAACAGACGGAAACATAATTGATATAACAGCATAACACCTGAGAATTGCCACTTCCGGCTAAGAATGTGTTCAGCAGAAAGCGGTGAAGTGCGAAAATCAGTCCCTGCTATATTACGTTCTCGTCAGGGGCTTTGTTAACGATTCTTATTTTTGGACAAACACACATTTTCTTTTGTTTATTAAATTGTTAGGTGAAAGTACATGATAGTTAACAAAGCCCCCCTCCTCATGTTAAGAATGGCTTTCTTAATATTATTATTTAGAAAGCCATTTTTAACATTGGGCTTTGTTAAAAATATTTCCTTTGAGTATTTGTAAAAAAGAAAAAATTCCAATTATAATAAATAAATTTGTATTAAAAATAAAACTCAAAATTTCCAATGAAAAAAATCACTTTTCATAATTTGTGTTGACCTAGATTTTCGTGTGTGTAAAATACACAGGGACTGATTTTTGCACTTCACTGCTTTCTGCTGAACACATTCTTAGCCAGAAGTGGCAATTCTCGGGTGTTATGCAACACAATTTGATAATAGGGCAACAATTATTTTAGTATTTCATTCACTAAAGTTTTGAACTTAGATATTTTCATGAAAGACAACTTAAAACCCTATATAAAGCCCACCATATTGACGAGTGGCTCTTTTTCTTTAAGATGGGACTGTCTTTATATGCATAGACACACGATATTGCACACACCAAATTTGAAAAAAAATCATTTTTTTTAAACATAAATCGCTCGTCACCGAAAATAGTAACCTAACTTGGAGTAGTCTGGAAAAAAAGACTATTAATGACATAAAAGAAAGAATTTATGAAGAAAAAAAGTTCAACTTTATTCACATACAAATTTTATCAAAAAACCTCTCCAAAATAAACAAGATATCATCAGTTGAAATCAAATGAAATTTCACTAAATTTACCTAAATTTCAGACTCAAAACGAGGCTGGTTTATTATACCTAATATAAATGTTATTTTTGAAAGAATTAAAAAAATTTTTAAAATTCTATAAAAAATGACACTTTTTTTTTTCACACTATTCATAAATGTAGCTCACACCATTTTTTTTTTTTTAAATTCTTTTTTGTTTTCTTTTACTAATGAGTAACAACTTATCGAGACCAAAAGCCACTCGGGATAAGGACTAATAAGGTGAATGGATGAAGAATATTATGAGAGGATTGAAAATGATGAATGAAATGAACAAAATTTGATTACTTATGAGAACGGTTTATGACAAGTATTTGTTCATCATGGATTTAAAGATGGCCATGATGTAGTCTGCAGGGAATCAGTGCTGTGGTAGTAGATGATTTCTCGCTGTGAATGTATTCACTGTTTCTGAGGAAGGTCTTATGGATTGAAATGTAGGCTAATAGGAGCTATTAAAAAGATATAATTGGACTATTCTGTTTTTCTTTTTAAAGAGTTATAAACTTATCAAATATTCCATCCAATTAAATATTTTGTATCTCCATTAAATGGTTCTATTTAAATGTTATCCTGTAATCAGAACTGTTAGTTTTCAATTTCCAAATGTATTGTTAATTAAGAAAAAAACTGGTTTAATCAATTGGTTTTACTACTTATTTGTTCGATCTTAAAAATTCAAGTTGAAAAACACCAACATTAAAAAATAGTAACCTAGAGTAAGTTGGAATAAAAAGTATTTATGAAACAAGAACTAAAAAATTGTACATTTGTAAAGAGAAACGATTACATTTTGTCTACATGTAAATTTCATCAAAATGTAAATGAGTTGTCACAAGTTGAAATATTTAATGCGTATTAAAACTGGCTGTTTTTTATATCTAAGAAAAGTCTGAATTTTCACAAATAAATGCTTGGGTTGGTTAGTAGTATTTTTTATTCTTTTTTTTCCCCCAAAGAGTTGAATTATAACTGCATCAATTTTGTATATTTAAAATTTTTATTTTGAAGCTAAAAATTAACTTTTTTAAACAATTTAAAAAGACTTTAAAAAAATATCAACGTGTTTAGTTTCTTTGTTTTATATCCGTGTAAACATTGCAGATTATTTCCTATCTTGACCCCTAAAAAACAGAAATAGATTGCACACTAGATGTAACCCATTTTAAGGCAAAAAAAAATAGCCATTGTGAAATATACCAATTCTGTTTAACAAAACAAACTCTTCCTTCTACTCCTCCTCCCCCCTCCTCTTTAATCATCTGTTCATAACATTCACTCAAACTTCCCTTGATCGCCATCTATTTCATAAACTCTGAACTTCAACTTTTTTTTTTTTTTTACATATAATAAAATCAGTTAACAATTGGAAAATATTGGCAATATCGAACCAAGGCAATACCTACAACAGGCCTGGCAACCATACAACTAGGGTCCGTGACTGGGGGAAGGCATGATTATCATATCACTGTGAAATGAGTATTTTCTTTATCTTCTATTACTCATTCTAAGACAAGAGTCTATCGGGCACGTGTGAGCAGTGTAATGACGTATAGAAGTGAAACCTGGCCAATGAGGGTTATGGACATGCCTTGCATGGAGAGAAATGGTATGAGAATGATATGCTGGATGTGTAAAAACTGGCTTAGATCTGATGACCTCAGAGGAAGATTAAATCTGGAGAGTATAGGGAGATGTGTGCAGAACAGGAGACTTAGTTGGTTTAGTTTTGCTAATGCTATACAAATACAAATCTCCATTAGTAATAGTTGTCATTTGTTAATTTGTTCTCAGTAATTATGATTTAGGTTCCCACACACCCACCTCCAGTCATGGACCCTGGTTGCATTGCTGCCAGGCCTGTTATCGTTATCACCTTGCATTGAACTAATTTCGACACTTTTTACACTTAAAAGGATTGAATATTTTTCCAAGAAAAAAAAGATTCTGTAGTTTATCACAAGGTTGAAAAAAAAAGTTTTCAGTTGAATGAAAAAAAATTTCTTATATTTTCAACACAAACCTATAGCCGTTTTCTGCTGGCAAAGGAGAATTTATGTACAAGGATTTTTAATACAAGTAAAACTATGAAAGTTATAATCTATATAATAAAAGTGAACGTATGTGTGTCTGGCTCGCTTCAATAATCATGTATGCAAATGTAATTTTATAAGCAAAGAAGGGGGGACTTGATCTTAATAATAACTGATAATAATGAAAATAAAGTAAAGAATAATCATGTATGCAAATTTAATTTTATGGGCGAAGAGGGTTGGCTTAATCTTAATAACTGATAATTTATAATGAAGTAAATGTACATGTGTCCAGTATGCTTCCCAGTATTGAGAGAGAGAGTTAGCTTACGTTTGAGATAGCAATAGCATTAAGTTTGTCTTATCGATTAGTTTTGTTTCAATGATTTCAAGTAGTGAATGGGAATTAAATTGCAACGCGATAAAGCGCGGGCGAAACCAGTTTGTTGCTAATATAAGTAATGCACTGTTGGACCTGTGTACTCTGTTAAGAATATAAACAACGCTTGATATAACACAATAAGCAATTTTTAATGATCTAATTATCGAAGCAGTTTAAGCAGTAATGATATAGTGTAGAAGGTTCCGAGTTGCATTCCGGACCACATATATTTACGTGTACAACGCATGTCATGGAAAGCGAATATGGAAGTTGAATGCGTTCATGTCATATTCTTTAAAGTTAAAACAATTGATGAACAAAAATAAATGCAAACATCAATCAAATCGAATCAAATTTATTTGGCAAAAATTAGCAAAGTGCAACAAGCCATGTTTCAAAAAGAGAGAAAACTTTTAATGCAAACATTTTTTTCATTTTTTTTTCAATTTTAAAAATAGAAATCAAACTCCATGGAAATTTTAATTGTATAAAAATTAATACAAATAGAATTTTGATGCACAAAACTTTTTTAAAGTGCAAACTTCATGAAATGCAGAACATGCAATAATTGGTGTCACAAATGCAGATGGAGCTAATTTCATTTGCAGCACCTGTTGAAATCCGATTGCCATGGAAAGAGAAATTATTGCAGGTGTTGGAAGAGTCACCAAATTCACCTACCAAGGCAGCACAATTGATTGCAATGGACAAAAAGACATGACTGACAGCGCAATCATAAATCAGTATTTGAGCTTACAATACAAATAAAAACCATTAATTATTTGAATATGCGCATTTTAAATTGGAATTTAAGTCTTAAATATCGAAATGTATTTGAAGAGTGTAATGATTAACCCCACAGAAGCCAGAAGTGCAGTGGAATTATTGGTAGGTTGAGAGATGCTAACCAGTTTGTGCATAAGAAGTATAGGACAATGAAGATGGATGAGAACTCAGATGTGAAGAAGGTATATTTAGATGGTGAGGCTATAGAGGTTGTTCAGAAATGTTGTTACCTTGGTGATACAGTTGGAGCACTGGATGGAGCAGGTGCTGTAAGAGATTAGAGTGAATGAAGTAAGTTCAAAGAACTTCTGACATTACTAACCAGCAGAGAGTTACCACTATCGATCAAGGGAAGAGTCTATTAGACATGTCTATGAAGTGTGATGCTGTATGGAAGTGAAACTTGGCCAGTGAGGTTTGAGGACATGCGTTGCATGGAGAGAAATGATATAAGAATAATACTATGGACGTGTAATGTGAGTATGGACAGTATAGAGAGATGTGGGCAGAATAGGAGACTTTGATGATATGGCCACATTGAAAGAATGGATAAGAGTTCTTGAATTAGTAGATGTAGAACAGTTGAGTTAGCAGGGTCAGTTAACAAGGGAAATCCAAGGAAAACATGGGCAGAAGTGATAAGGGTTGACTTGAGAGAAAGAGGGATAAATAAAGACCTGCCCAGAGATAGGTTTGTTTAGAAGTCAATTTTTAATGGCTGTTCAACACATGCCAGCATGTAAAACAGACGTTAAACTGAATATGAGAAGGAGAGGGTGTAGCCGTAGACATTTTATTCAGCTATTTCTGTCAAAGTTACAATATGACACCAGACAGGCACACATATATGAAATCAGTCTGAAAAGTAACGGACGTGGGTGTGCTATGGGTGAAAGACAGATGAGCAGATTGTGTTATCATATCTTAGGAGAATATAACTGTGTTTTATTTCTAATGTGCTTAAAAGAATGATGACACACTGATATATAAAAATATAATCTTTATTGTCGGTGATGGTGAAGTGGTGCGGTTAGTGAGGAAGGAAGACGCACATACAGGAATTCAACAGAGTGGTTTTTCTCGGGACCCAAATCACCATTTGGGTTGATTATACAACAATTAGTGACACCGCTGCTTCCACCTGCAAACACCCACTGTGGGACTTTGCTGTCAATGTAGCCATGCCCCCAAGGTGTTTTATTCAGCGACAGAGTATTTCCTTCTGTCGCTAACTTTTGAAGGTGGTTTTAATCAACAATTATTTTATTTCTGACAATCCATCGTGTTTGTTTTTTCCGACCAGGTGACAATGATTATTTTATTTTCGACAATCATGTTATGTTGGTGTTTATTACAGCCAGGTACTTGTCCGTGTCAAGAGTACCTACTCCTGTCAAATAACCTATTCGGTACACCTAGCCTGGATATTTAACAACTGTAATTATTGCATTTTTTCTTTTACATGCTCTTATTTACGCTTCCTCTTCTTCATCATGACAGTGCACCTGCTCATGCTGCCCTGAGCATCCAATAGTTCCTTCGAAGAACATTGTCGTACTGGAATTATTTCTCTGTTTATCTAATCTTTTTCCGTGTGATTGTTATTTTTTCTTCAAGTGCATGGGGATCATCACGTGGGACCCGTCTTGAAGATGTAGGGGCTATCAAGAAGATCGTAATGACAGAGCTGAGCGGCATCTCAAAAGGATCCTTCAAGCAATGCATAGAAGCGTTAGGCAGAGAAAGACCAGAAAGGGCATTAGATTTAAAAGGGTGTTTTGGAATTGGAATAAATTGTTTGCAACACCTAGGCCTCTGTTTGATACCCCCTGTAAGGGTTCCTCTGTGGGGAGTCTGTTGAAGCAAGGGTTGCACAATTAACAACTACACCTCTCCTGAACCGGCACAACTTGATTCCAGGGGTAAGAAGTCCAGGACAACTGGAAACAATTTCTCGATAAGAAGAGAGCCCTTTCATATACAGCACCTGGTATTTTATTTACTTCCTCTCCAGGGGGTTAGACACAAGGTCAGGTGTGGGTTTTAATGAAAGTTTTTCTGTGGAACAAACTGGATTCTAACCCGTCACACCCAGGTTCTCAGTCTGCGACGTTAACCACTTAGCCACTGTGCCATCCCCTATACAGCATCTGGCATACCTAAATGGTCACCCGTTTTAACCAGGCTCAATGTTGCTTAACTTCGGTGATTTTATGGGAACTGATGTGTCAATGTGATTATGCCATATTTTGCGACACCATCCCATTTCAGACACCTCATATATATATATATATATATATATATCTTTATACTACTAAAACTCTCAGGGTCTTGCTTATTTGTTATCTTGTCTCTGTGCACACCGGATGACGTCATCAAAGTGATGTTGCCACCCCTAAAAGATGGTAACATTCATTAAAACAGATGATGGATGACCGGGCACAATGGATGACATCATCACAAAGTGATGATGTCATCCATCAAATCAGAGAGAGAGAGGATGGATGAGATCTTTTATCTACTAGTGTACTACTAAAACGCTGTGGGTCTTATCTTGCTTTTTTGTATCTTGCTTGTCACCGTGCACATTAGATATCGTCACAAAACGCAGATAACAGAAATAATGAGCAAATCCTAAGGAAAGTAGTGGGAGGAGAAGAATGGCATCGATGTTCAACACAGTATTGATTTACGAATTGATATGTACAGCAAAATATTGTAAATAAAGTACTCGGAAATTCCAAAAGGTTTTCATAGTTATTTAATATATATAATAAATACTGACCCAATGGGTTACGGGTGGTCGTGTGTGTGTGTGTGTGTATATTTTTATTAAATATTAAAGTTTTTTTTACCTACAAACGATATTGTTTCTGGCTTTTGCCGTCATCAGAGCAGGAGTGGTGGTTGCAGACAGTCGCATAGGATTGAACGCAGTTCGTAGATTCAGGCTAGAAATACGAGATAAACGTTCAGAACCACATGGCTATTGGCAATCAGCACAGACAGTAATTGAAATTAAGATACACTTACCCGGAGAGGCAGGAGGAGGTGTTATATATATATATATATATATGTATATATATATGAGAGAGAGAGATAAGTAGTAAATGAAACCACTTGATGTAAGGAGCTTAAAAAAGAAATACTACTTCAAGGTAAAAAAAAACTAGCAAACGATAAGTGATAGATGGATAGATCCTTCCCCAGAAAACAGCAATTCTTCCCCATTTGTCAGAAACATCACTCATGGAAGGTGAGGACTAAAGGACGAAATTAGGGAAGCGAAAGTTACGAGGCTGTCGAAAGTAAGCGGAAAGTTCACTTTCTACTCTCCTTATAGTTATATTATTCTATGATTTAATGACAATTTTTGAACAAAATAATATTTACACGTGTTTCTGGAGAAGTCCACATCACTCACAGGTAATATTTTGTTCCGAAATTATAATTAAATCATGGAATTATATAACTCTATTGCAATTTTTTAATATTGAGTTTAATCTTTGCTTTTGAAATTGATTCTTATTGGAATCGCTATGAACTGTATAAAAATAGTTTTCATATTGTTACCTTTATACATAAATATGTATTAGAAGTATGTTAAAGAGTTATGGTAAATGGGAGGTAATTAATATATAAATATTATTGGCCTTTTCTTCATTTTTCTTAATTCATTTTTCAAAATCTCAAACTCACTGCATTTCATTAACATGTCAAAATATATGTTGTGTTTTTTACAATCAACATATTGTTTGTAGTCTCATTTTCTGTAGTCTAGCAAACGATAAGTGATAGATTGTTTGTAGTCTCATTCTCTCATCTCCAATTTTTGTTACATCATATAACATTGTTATACTTTTTAGTTTTTTTAAGCAGACAAAATGAAAGAAAACAGTAGCAAGACATTAATAGTTCAAATACTTAAATATCAAAATAGGTCTGAAATGTTTTAGTCCGAAAGTATTGTTGCCACATCTAGGCTGGTGCACCAACCACTAGTCTCTCCCTCTTAGACAGGGTCCAAAAAAAAGCCTCTAATCTAATTGGTCCCACACTGTCTACCAAGTTCCAGTCCCTGTCCCATCGCCGCAATGTTTCATCCCTGTGCTTGTTTTACAAACACTACAATGGAATGTGCTCCGACGAACTTGCTGCACTTGTACACCCATTGATCAACCCATCAATCAGCAAAATTCCACCCCTTCACTGTAGAGGTCCCCAGATGCCGGAAAGCTTTCTACTCTAATAGTTTCTTTCCTCGAACAGCTTGCCCTTGGATTTCCCTCCCTGTTTCCTCGACAGTATCAACATGCACACATGTTAATGTAATGTGAACAAACATCTTGCAGCACAACTCCCCACTTAGGATGCCCTTATATATCTGTCCCCTAATTCTTAGGAGCTCCTTATGTCTCAGTGGCACTGTGCTTTGCCTGGGGTGAATATAAGTAAAATATATATATATATATGTTATTTATCTACCTCCCACAGCGGTAAGATGTGACACAAGGTCGGGAAAGTGGGATTTGATAAACCAGCGCTCGAGAAGGTGAGCACTCTGGCCATTAAAAATTGCCTGGGCAGCCCCGTCGGCATACCCCGGTAGGAGCGCCTCAGGCGATTAGCAATAAACTAACCCCTTCTCAAAGGGTGAGAAGGCAAAGCCTGGGAGAGTAGACCTCCTAGAACGGCACAGGACTGACCCATAGACCGGCGTAAATCGAGCCCCGAAGGTCAAGACAAAACCAGTTTATGGGGTGTAGTATCCATCGGAACAGATACTACACTTTAATCTTAGCCAAAAGGCCAAGAAGTTACGAAATTTAATTTGAGAAAAACATTCTCTTTTAACAAACACAAAACAAAAGATTCTTAAGATGTGTTCATTCTTTATGTTTAGCAAAGAGAATGATATTTCTAAGTTTAGCGTTGTGAACTTGCGTTTGTGTGTGTTCACTGCACCTGTCGTGATCGTCCGCATGTCTCAATTTGAATTCGGTGGCTGATTTAGACACTGGCCATAGTGTCAATAATATGGTCAATCATGTGGTTTAAAACAAGTAACAATGTTTTATTTTGAGAGGATTAAAATGACACTTGGTTTCTCTACCAAACAACAGTAACTAGAACTCTTAGTCTGACCAAATTAAAACATCTCTTGACAAGCAGGGTTCCAAGCCTGCTTGCCAGCTGGCTAAAACACCAAATCCTCCTTTTCGCTCTTTTTCTCAGAATATATATAAGATATCAAACGACAGTCCTGTTTGGATCACACAGAAACCACTCTAGAATTATTGGCTGTTTAATCACTGGACATAAAAACTGACTGGCCAGGGAGTCTATCAGTTGAAGTGGTCATAACTTCTGTAGAATTTCAAGTGAGTTGCAATTTCAGCATGGGATCTTGTCTTTAAGAGGCAATTACTTTTCCAAGTGGATAAAACAAAATCTGGGTGGTCAAACCCAAAGCCAGATGTTTTTCCCATCACGGGCCTGTCATCTGCATACATTGCTGAACATAACATTTTATTTCAAAGTTAATTGTGACAAACAGATGGAAATACCATTTCAAACTTGAGCTTGACTGACGAACAAAGCTTCTCAGTGAAATGTGAGGATGTATCTAAAAATATTCTTTTACGAAATTTTGAAATCTGTTTAAAATGAACACATTATTGTTGCAGTTTGAAGAAAATAAAGTTAAAAATTTGACATTCTTGGGCAACATAGAATTGGAATAAGTACATAAAAGATTCTGCCAAGTCTGTTGCAAAGAAGGTAGATTCTCTCTACCAGGCTAGAAAACTTTTCACACCTACCAGTATCTTATATCTCAATAAAGCCACCATTCACTCGTGCATGGAGTATTGTTTGCACAACTTGACTGGTGCCCCAACCGCTAGTCTCTTCCTTTCGAACAGGATGCAAAAAAGTATTTTTAACTTAGTAGGTCCCACACTGTCTGCCGATCTCCAGCCCCTGTCGCATCGCCGCATCCCAGTGCTTGTTTTACATGTACTTCCACGGAATGTGCTCCGAGGAACTTACTGCACTTTTACCTCTTCAATGAAAATACCATAAAACCCACCCACCTAGTAGCAAAATCCCACCCCTTCACTGTCGAGGTCCTTAGATACCGAAAGATTTTCTACTCTGATAGCTTTTTCCTCAGCCGTTTGCATTTGGAATTCTCTCCCTGCTCCCCTGACTTGCAGAAATTTAAATGTAATGTGAACTAACATCTTGTTCCCTCAACTTACCGCTCAGGTTGCCTCCTTTTATAAATCTAGACCCTGTCACATTAGCCCTTTACATTTAAGTAAAGCTCTCTTGGGATTTGCTGTGTAAACGCGACCGTGCAGCCCTGGGGATTGCAAACTTTGATCCTTGTGACCGCCGAGCCTGGCGAAGACTTCGATCAAGACTGACAGACAGGCCCCACCCTCTTATAGAGGACTAATCAAAAACCTGTTAAAAATAAATCCGATTATGATGCGTTGTTTGGCGTGAACAAAAATCTTTTTTAAAAAGTTGTTTTTGTTTAAAAAAAAAAAAAAAAAAAAATTAAATTAAATAAAAAAAACAACTTTCTATTGAAACGAGACTTTATTGCATTTTGGAACAAAACCTTTTTTGTCTATGAACTAGTAAAAACAGCTTTAGGCCAAGTTTTACCGTACCATTTTAGTTGATGACTTCATTTATTTGTTCCGTGGCATATCAACCCTATTTTGGTTATTTAATGCCAAAACACAATACTTATTGTAAACAGTACATTGTACCTATGTTTGAACACAAGTTGCTATTTTGGATTATTCGAACTACTATTTGCATCTTGGATGTTATTCTCACAACGTTTCGGATGATTTAAGCTCTGACCTTCTACAAGTGCATCTTGTCGAGATTGGGAATCTATACGGACTTTCAAACTGAGCCCTTTATTTAATCCATGGGGGTAGCTTGTTCTCATTCCGTCAGCCATGACCGGGTAGAAATCTTGAGTAATTCTTAATTGTATTATTAAGACTTCTACCTTGTTATGGCTGACGGAATGAGAACAAACTACCCTTGTGAATTATATAAAGGGTTCGAAATTTCACACAGATTCCTGAGTTTGACAAGATGCACCTTAAGAAGATCGGATTGTACATCTGCCGAAGCATTGTGAAAATGATATCCAAGATGAGAACAATAATCCAAGTAATAGAAATTATCAATTCTTATCCCCAAAATTCCAAAACTCAAGTTGCTATTTTAGCCATAACTGGATCAATTTTGAGTTAATACATTTCCCTACGTAATTAGTATGTACTTGAACACTATGTCTCATAGGATTTGAACTGTTCATTCCATAGTTTGTGATTGCATCCATTAAGCCAATACCCCCCTCCCCTATATTAGTTGATGGTAATCTGCATGGAATAATGGTTAGAAATGTGGACTATAGAAATGGCAAGATCCCATTGAATAGATTATGTTCACTTATGCATCAGAAAGGCATGAAACCTCACGTTCCCTCCAAAGTGATGAGGAGGTATTTTCAACTAACGGTATTCATCCAGTGTTGACCCTGTGAAGATATATTACTGGCCGAAAGGTTTATTAGGGAAAATAATTTAAAATGTTGTCATGTTTACAATTTTTGCTATGAAAGAAAAGTTAATAACATTTTCAATATGAAGTCAAGTAATAAAAACAACTGTCAGCACTGTGGTGTTCTTAGAAAGAAAGAAAAAAACCTACTTGTTGAGGCTGCGTTTCTTACCATTTCTGTAAAACGGCACAAATCGAAACAAATTCTTTTTTTATTTAATTATTTTAAATCTTTAAAAATACCAATAAAAATAATTATTTAAATGTTTAAACCTAGATATTCTTTGTATAAATTTTATTTTTGTTTTATGAAACAAAGAAAATATTTATTTTAAAAAGATGAATTTCATTTCTTTACGTTCTAATATATTTCAGTTCTTTTATGGACCTAACAGATAATTGCCCCTAATGAACCTAGATGAAATCGAAGGAAAATTTCAATGGCGTCTTTAGATTCCTTGAAAAATTTAACTCTTATTTGAACATTCTAACTGTTAACATATAGATTTCTATAGCACACAAACATTGATTTATTTATATATATACAGGGTGTCTCAAAAAAATGTACTCACTCGTAGAATGACGAGAAAACTTTTATTTATGAACATAGAGTGAAATGAAATAGCATCGAATACATGAGACAGATGTAATTGAAGAATCATGTTCGCAAATGTTCAAACTGATGACCATTATTGTTCAAACAAAGCTGATAACGCGCACCAAGGGATTCGCAAACGTCTCGTCATTCTAAGAGTGAGTACATTTTTTTGAGACACCCTGTATATATAGCGAGAGAGAGAGATGAACCATTTCCATTAAAAATATTTTTGACAAAAAGGGTTGATATGCTGTAAAACTGATAGACCAAATCATTAGTAGAATTTCTTGTTGATCTCCATCTGTCTTGAGAGACAATGGATACTCCCTGTAAAGTTGTATGCGCGAGGAGGTTATAATGCAGTAAGAGTTACGCAATCCCAACTGCACATCTCCTGAACTGTTATTTGCTTCAGTTCTGTGGCAAGGAGAATTTCAGAATGATCAAAAATAGCAACAAAAGACTGGTGTTATTTTATAAGTACAGAATAGTTAATAAAGCCCTCCCTCCTCCCCATGTTAAGAATGGCTTTCTAAATAATAACGTTATTATTTAGAAAGTTATTCTTAACATTGTGACGGGGGTGGGCTTTGTTAAAAATATCTCCTTTGAGTATTTGTAGAAAAGAAAACATTCCAATTATAATAAATTTGTATTAAAAATAAAAATAAAAATTCCCAATGAAAAAAAATCACTTTTCACGATTTCTTATGTGTTGACCTAGATTTTAGTATGTGTAAAATACACAGGGGACTGATTTTTGCAGTTCGCCGCTTTCTGCTGAGCACATTCTTAGCCGGAAGTGACGAGTCTCGGGTGCTATGCCACGCAATTTGATAATAGGGCAAAAATATTTTTACTATTTCATTCATTAAAGTTTTGAACTCAGATATTTTTATGAAAGACAACTTAAATCCCTATATTAAGCCCAATATATTGACAAATGTCCCTTTTTCTTCAAGATGTGATGATCTTTATATGCGTAGAGATAGGCAATATTGTGCACAGCAATTTGAAAAACACCATTTCAGAAACAAAGCAACGAAAGACTGATGTTATTTTAGAGTTTTTCTTCTCCTAGATGAGTTACACACCCGCAGCTTGAGTCGGACCTACTCTTAAACATATAGCTTGACGTAGGATATATGCATTTTTCTCCAATTATTAGTGAAAGAGATACAATACCCCTAATAGTATTTGAACCTGGCACACTAAGCCCACCGTCTGTGCCTGCAACCGCCACACCACACCACTCATATTAGTAGAATAGGGTTTCTTATTTACTTTATTTTCTCTTCGGTTTTCCAATGGATTTTTATTCTTTCAAAATTTATTTTTTGTCCAATTCATCTTTGATATTGCCAGGAAAGTTTATTTCAAGTGTATCTTAATTATTTAATATTAGACTGTGATTAGAAACTGGGAAATTTATAAAAATATTTTTTTTAGATATATTTATTTAAAATTAACTCTCCCATGGATTTTCTCTTTCTTTTTTTTACTTCTAAATAATAGCCTGAAAAATGAATGCAAATAATTAATGCTAAATGACAGGATATTTTCAATGTAGGCACAGTTTTCTGTTTTCGTTATTGATAGTCTAACATATAAAGTTATCTTATCGTTTTTTCAAAGTAAGACCCAAATAGCAATCTCTCTGACATATTGATTTGGACTAGCCTGTTTTTTTGTGTCTTTTTTTTTCTTTCACTGATTATATTTTATTTCGCTTCAGTTTTTTTTCTGAAAATACTTATTCTGGTTAAGAAGACTATTATGTTGGAGACATTTACCTTTATACACTGAAACAGATTAAAGGAAGATTATCGTGTGCAATTATACTGAGTTCTTCCCCTTGAGTAATTCTAAAAATAAATATATATATTAATTAAATCATGGGACTTCAAGCATGTGTGTGTGTGTGTGTTTCTCGTCTCCGCGTTACTTACACATTATTATTATTTGTTCTTTACTATTAATTCATTAGCATCAAGTACGAAAACAATTTAATTCCTATTTCACAAAATAATTTGACTACAAATTTAAAGTTACCAAAATTAAATTCCCTTTCTTTGTAAACAAGTAAGTCATTCTTTCTTTTACTCCCGGGCAACGCCGGGTAGACAATGCTAGTTTATAATAAACTTATTTTATTTATAATTTTTTCTACATCCAAATAACAGTTGATCACAATCTGACTAATAGAAAAATATTTAAGATGACGTCCAACATTGTTTAATGGGAAAGTAATGAGCAAGTTGGCTCTAAGCCATCATGATCACTTTACCCTGTTCGTGGGGCCACAAATTCACAGACTACAACCTCATGCAGTGGGGTAATTTCCCCGCCTCCCGGAAACTGTGCCACCTGGTGTCTGAGCTATTTTTTCACTTCGGCCCTTACTTCAGCGAGAGGGGAGGTTGGAGAGGCCCAATCCAATCAATCAGCTGGTCACGTTATACCCTAGAATCTATAAGTTCATCCTCAACCGTATTATTCAATCTGATTCTTTAAAAAAATCAAAACTTTATTTCTCCTTTTTTTATTTTTCTCCCCAAATAGATACTAGGAGGTGTCTGAGCGTCAATCATGTTGAGAACAAAGAAAATTACCATTGCCAAAGAGTAATGTTTTCTGGGAGTAATGCCCCCACCCCCTCTCTGTAAAATTTCTGCCTAAGATTAATGTTCCCACTCTCACTGTGAAATTTCCTTCTACGAGTAATGCATTCTAAGAGCAATGTATTCTCAGAATATAAATAATTATCCTACCTATAGAATTATGTGACAACTTGATTCGACATTAATTAAACCATCATGAACACCACCTTTTAATAATTGTTTTCAAACCATATTGAAATGCTCAAGATTTTAACTTGGAGGATTTTAATGTTACTCTTATCTACTAAAGGTAGGGGTTGACTGAAAGGAAGTTTGACTCGGGAATCTATACTAAATTCTGAACCAAACTCTTTATTTAATCCACAGGGTAGATTGTTCTTGTCCCTTTAACCATGACCGGGTAAAAGTCTTAAATAATTTTTAGTTTATTCTTAGTTAGTATCGCCTATAGTGAGGATTGAACCTTCAACCTCCAGAAGACCGTCACTTACAACTGATTATTACATGGACACATGGCGCAACGGATAAAGTGTCATTTAAATTGATATACACTAGATATTTTTAAATCGTAAATTATTTAAGAAATTATACATTTAGTATTTAAGGAGAGTAGAAAGTGGACCTTGGGTTTACTTTCGGCAGCCTCATAACTCTCACTTCTACTTATTTTGTCCTTTAGTCCTCACATTCCATGAGCGATGTTTCTGACAAAGGGGGAAGAATTGCTGTTTTCTGAGTCAGAATCTATCCATCTAAAGCTTATCGTTGGCTAGTTTTTTGACCTTGAAGTAGTAATTTTTTTTTTTTTAGCTCCTTACATCAAGTGGCTTCATGTCTTGTCTGGAGCGATTTCCATTAAAAAAAAAAAGTTTGTGTTAAGCTAAGTTAAATTTGGCATATCTTTCAATTATTCCCGATGACCAAGTTGTTAGGATACTTATATAGAAGTAGAATTATTACTGAAACGACCATCATTTGAATTATTGCTTTGTAATGACTATTATTCAGAATTTTCATCAAATAAATATGTAAAGAACGAGCTGTACCTATCCGGCGTTGTCCGGGACACAGTGAAGTCATTTTAGTTTGTAATTTTTATTTGTTTGCACATTTTGTGTAAACTTATACAGAAAAAGAAATAAAACTATAAAGGAGACAACTCTTTTTATATTCTTCATTTAAAAGTGTGAGTTAATCCCTTTGCTGATTTTTTTTTTTTTTTTTTTCTTCAGTCATAATTGAAAAGTGTCTCCATATTACCAGTTTTCCTGGAGGGACTACATAATTTTAAAAAATAAACTGTGTAGTGAAGTACGTTATTAAAAGTGTCAGTAACATGGTACAAAAATGGCTAATCAGAATCAAAGTTTGATATGTCAGCTTAAATACTATATAAGTCCAACTTTTAAAATCCGACAAGATAACTTTATATGCTAGATCATACAACGCATATTATGATAGATTCTGTTGGATATTTTTAAATCCTATTTTATGCATATGTAGTTTGAGGTTCTTTGTTTGTATTGAGTTCTACAGTAACTGATAGATAGTCTATATATAAAAAGCATGTGCTTACTTACCAATGTTGTTGTTTTTTTTTATCATGTTTCTTTTTTTTGTTGTTGTTGTTCTGGTTTTCTTAGTGACCAAACATTTTGTTTGTTTTTGTTACGGATTGCAACCCAAACATTTATATTTAAAAGCGCTTTTCTTTTCCTACCAAGCTGAAGACGCAATAACTAAAGACACTAGTAGTAGTTTTAGTAGCATTAGTCATTCTTATGCGAATGATAACATTTTGAGGCAACGAGATTACTAAAAATGTTACGATTTCCTACTAATAGATAAGATTTCTTCGTTTTCTTTTTGTGTTTTTTGTTATGTTTGTCTTTTTTTCTCTTTTTTTTTTTTGTAGAGAATGTTGCCATTAAGTCATGAAAGAGTTACCTCCCTTGACTTACAGACTTATAGAATGCGTTCACGTTCTAACCGTTATATACATGTTCTAACCGTTATATACATGTTCTAACCGTTATATACATGTTCTAACCGTTATATACATGTTATGTGTTTATGCCGATATTTGTTGAGCAAGGGTTGGTGGCAAATTTGGCCCAATGTGGAAATAGGAGAAAAAAACCCTGATATTATGGCTTTCAAAAAGATAATTCATTTTCTGAATCAGCAAAATAAAATTTGTTTTTTTTAGAAATAAAGTCTGGAAATCATTTTGTTACTTTAACATTCCTGAAATCAAGGTGTTTTTTTTTTATTTATCACGGTGACTGTTGTGCCCCATGTTAGAAACCACAAACGGAGTCAAAGGTTATATATTTGGTCTTAATCAGAAAACGAAAGCTAAAATAACTATTTTTTTCCAGTGCATGTTTAATGGAATAAACACATTATTTGAAAAAAATTTTTAAATCATTCAAAACTTTAGCATCTTTTCCCAAATTATGACTTAAATTTACTCAAATTTGGCATAATTTACGCTAAAATTGTTGACAAATTACAGCCTATGTCTTTGACTATCAAAGTATCCCGTTTTTGACAATTTCCTCAATCTGATGCTTTAAAACCCATGAAGTGACTCTTAACCACTGAAATATCTAGCATCGATTCTGAACAATACGCGCCTTTGCTTTCAATCTCCATGGTTCTTCAGAAATTCTAATCAAAATCGGAGAACAGAAAGTGGACTTTGAAACCTTGGATTTACTTTTGTAACTCTTGCTTCCATTTATTTTGTCCTTTAGTCCTCACAGTTCATGAGCGATGTTTCTGACAAAGGGGGAAGAATTGTTGTTTTCTGAGTCAGAATCTATCCATATAACACTTATCGTTGGCTAGTTTTTAACCTTAAAGCAGTATTTATTTATTTTAGCTCTTTACATCGAGTGGCTTCATGCCTTGTCTGGAGCGATTTCGATTAAAAAAAAAAATCCTTAAATTCTTGCCTATCTAGTTTTGTAAATTGTGTCATCAGTTATTTCTACTGAAATTATTTATTAATGATTGTTTGAGTTTAAATCAAGAAAATGCTCATAAAAATTTCTACGATCAACTGGAATGTCAAATATGGTTTTTCATATATGAAATCATGAAATAACCATAAATTTGGTGTTTTACATAAAAAAAATTTTAAATATAAAAATTTCTATCATTTTAATATATAACATATTAGATAGAATTAAGTCAAATAAATTTGACTTACACATAGGCCTTAAAACTATGTCTAGTCAAAATACGATTAGACAATCAGGCCCCACCCTCATCAGAGCATTAATTGTGGCCTGATTCAACAAATAAACCTGATCATGATTCAAAGTTTGCATTTGATAAAACTCTATTTAAAAAAATTTCCAAATCTGGGCTCAGTCAAGGATGACCTCAAGCAATTACACATCAAAACCAAAATTAATTATAGTTTCATGGAAAGAGTAACTTTGTGCCATCATGTCCAATGTGCAACCCATATCTGATGTGTAAGGAACACGTTAAATGAAGAAGTAGCAGCACAGTGTTGGTGAGGTGGGAGGGTTATGTAATGACCAATCAGATCAATTGAGCTGAGCTCAAATCCAATCAGATCGATTGTGATCATTTATGTACTAATAGTGTTGGGAAAGTTATGAACCAGCAATCCACATACTCACCCACCATCTTACTTGTACTCTGTACTTGTAACAGCTATCACCCTGGTCGGGTTGAGCTGGCTTTCTCCTGAGCAAGTAAAGCGTCTCTGACCATCACAGCCCACTTTCGCTGATCCTGAGCTAGATCACATGATATGGCTAGCCAATCCTGATTCTATCATCGAAGATCAACTACCTGTCGGCCTTGCTAGATCACCTCTGATTGTTGCTGTCCAGGTCTTCAGCACATTTGCACCAACCAGGTAAAGAGTGGGGGTGAGGTGGGGGGGATCATGGATGAGTTCTTCCTCAGGACACGAGCTGCATGCCTGAACGATCTTAGACAGCGTTGGAGCAGGATGAATGGCAAGGGTCGGAGATTCAGTTGTTGACGGTGATCTTGAGTTGGTACTCAATCCACACTGCAGCAACGTAGAATGCAATAAAGGCAGTGGTTGTCAAACACTTCGAGCCTATACAGATGAACAACTCTCATAGACCACGTTTCACAACCATAGAGAAGGATCCCCCCTCTTCCATCTATGGGTAAAGTAGCAATTTGTGTTTAATTAATTGTATACAGTAGGTATTGCATTAAATAACCTGAAATGTGTTGGTTTGTTGTTAAGAAAATGAAAAAAGCCAACATTTACATCACTATTATGGTTTTAGAAACGAAAGGCCACTTCATGGCACAACTAAAAAGTGTTCTGATCGATCACTGTGGAGCGATAGGCCTCGGCACACATGACTCCTTCAACAGCCTTGGTCTGTTAATGACACGCTACACCAGGGATGATCGGGAATTGACTTGGTTTTACGAGCGCTTCTCCATCGAAAAGGAGGGGGGGTATGTATTATGTATTCTGTTGTCATGATATCATCCTCTCAGTCATTACCTCCTCTTTCAGGGGGTCAGCGTAGTATATGTTCATTCACCATGATATCGTCCTACCAGGCTAACAAAAATATGCTCCCTCCGGTTGCATATTTTTGCTAGATCTATGCATTTTCAAATATAGTTGACTTAATTTCCTTCCAAACCTATTGAAAATGTATAATTTTGAGATTTTGGTTTGGTTTGCGGTTGCTATGCCGTAAAACAAAACAAACCAAACCAAACCAAAATTATACATTTTCAATAGGCCACCAGTCGTGCTTTTTATCTGCGCGATGAAAGTGGCTTATAGTATAGAATGCCATCATCACTATTCACCAGCTACCAGCCATTTTTAATCTAAATAATGATGAAACCACTTGTCATCTAAACCCCTGCTATATTTTCAGGCTCTTAACAAAATATTGTATCGCCTTAGTTTTAGCAACATCGCATAACAACACACATAACATTTTGTAACGTTCACATCTTACAAGTCTGTAGCCAAAGGGAGTTAACTCTGTCATAGCTTAATGACAATATTCACTGCAACTTCAGAAAAGCCTCAATAAGGAAAAACAGATAATAAATACATACCTGTATTATGTATGTGACCGGAACGGAACAAAAATATCGTACAGCAAAAGTTGATCAAGTATTTTTTTTTTTTATCACAGAAAATCAAATTTTGTCATTTTTTTTTTTTCACGCTCGCTTGTCACGACATGCTGGGCTGACTTACATCCCTTGTTTTTCAAAGATGGCTAAGTGACAAACGAGCATGGAAAAAAAAATGACAAAATTTGATTATGTGTGATAAAAAGAAAACCTACTTACTCAATTTACGTACGATGTCTTTGTTCCGTCACGGTCACATACATAATACCAGTATGTTCTTATTTTTGTATTTATTATTTCTTTTTCCTTATTGAGGCTTTTCCGAAATTGCACCCAATATTCTTCCATTTCTGTATGAATTAAAGAAGTGTTCAATTTAACTTTTTGGTTTCAAGCTCATGAATAGTTTTGGGATATGTAGAGCATAAAATAATAAATGGCATTTGATCTTCTTGGAATTCTTTTTTTTAATGTATATCGCATGCTTATATAGTAAGTTTACCTAACCAACTAAAATACAGGGTACCCCCCCCCCTCCATCAAAAAAAATGCTACCCATGGAATTGTTGATAAAATTCACAATCCTTTCTGCAATCCAACCATAGTTGGTACAAATAAACGTCAGATGATGCTTGGCTTTTCCACCAGATTACAGTCATGAATATCCAACAGTCTTTATTTTATCGCCATTCAATGATATGCTTCAAATGTGCACCTCTGCATTGCAAACACACCTGGATACGACATACGAAATTGTCAATAACTCTGACACATTCCCATCTTGGCACTGCCCTGATTTTGACTGTGATGGGCCTCTTCAGATTGGTAATAAAAATTTCGAGCGTTAATGTTATTCAGGATCACACTTTCTACTCATAAGATGATCAACAAAGTGGCTCCTGCATATCATTGAATGGCGATAAAACAAAGACTGTTGGGCATTCATGAGTGAAACTTGGTGGACAAGTCAAGCATTGACTGAAGTTTATTAACGATTCCATAGGTGACATGTTTTGGAGTCACCCTGTACTTATTTATAAATGCAACAAACTAAATTGTGTATACATGTATGTAATAAACTGGGTACAATAAATACATACAAAATGAATCTGGTTAAATTCAACATATTTTGCAATATTTTGATGATGATGGTTGTTACAGTAAACAACACATTCTTTTATGTGTCTATTGACACGCCCTTTTCAATCTTCCTAATAAACATCACATGTTTCTAATTCAACAATTGTATTGTATTTCTTGAGGAATCTTGTTCTAAGCCAATTATTATATAGACGATCGTTTTACAAATTGTGGAAGTAGATTTCCACCTAAGAATAATGATTAAATGTTTTTCATTTGAAAGGGAAGTGACTCTTTGCCCTTTGTTGTCTTGCTTGAGATAATGTGCATTTTGGAAAGCAGGGTTATGCCCCTTGCATTCACCCAGCCGACATTGGGATAGCAACATTCAAATGGGTGTGTCGCTCAGCGACTACAATTAATTACACCCTTATTACAAAGTAATTCTTTTTCAATTGTAATTATATAATAAATAATTATATTTGTTGATCTATACAGAAGCATTTTCATCCAATTTATTCTTCATATTCGTGTCTTACCACTCACAAAGACCACGTTATTGCAGCTTTGTTCAGTTATAGACTATATACATACTTTTATGTAGACAAAAACTATTTATATTTCTCTAAATCTTTTTACAAATTTCATAAACATCTTTCTAACTCAACGATTGTACAGCATTTATTGGGCAATCTTGTTTCAGAATTTTTGATTGATAATTTGTATTATTTGAATTATTCAGAACTACTGTCGTTCTTTGATGTTATTCTCACAACGTTTCGGCCGATGTAACCTCCGACCTTCTTCAGATGTGTCTGGTCGAATATGGGAATCTGTATGGAATTTCGAACGAAACCCTTTATTTAATCCACAGAGATAGCTTGCTCTCGTTCCGTCGGTCATGATCGGGTAGAAGTCTTAAGTAATGCGTAATTGTATTATTTGTATCGTCCGTACTGAGGATTGAACCTTCAACTGCCAGAAGGCTGTCACTTAGTATTTTTTACTTCATTTTTCATTTAAATATTAATCGTAATGTTTTGTAAGTGTTAAATTTATACATGATAATGAACGTTTAAATGTTAATATTCTTTTCTGGTGGAGCGGGGAGAGGTAAATAATTGTGTCTACACAAACATTGGAAAGAAGGTAATATTTGATAGGAATAAGAGTATTTGTAAATGAATTAATTTTTCCAAGTATTATTTTGAAGAAGACCAGTGTTCACGTAAAAGCGTAAGCTAATATTTTGTGCTCTTGATTTGAATAACTGATATCTCAATTAAATTTTAATTAAGGCGGGAAAATAAATAGGAATTAAATGTGTAAAAAAAATATAAATAAACACCGAAAGGAAGGTACTATTTTACATGATTGAATGTGTTTTGTAAATAAAGTAATTTGTGTAAGCAATATTTTGAAGAAACGATGTGCCCATATTACGATGATAACTGACCTACTTTCTCATGCCATGCTAAGCTGACTTGTGAAAACTGTTTTTTTTTCTAGCTGGCAAGAAATACTTGTTTGCACCTAAGTAAATTAACTGCTACTACTATAACTATACACCATTCCTCATAAAGTAAACAAAAAACGTAAACATGCATATAGTAAAAAAAATAGTGCATAAAGTAAACAAAAAATGTAAACATGCATATAGTGAAAAATAGTGCATAAAGTAAACAAAAACGTAAACATGCATATAGTGAAAAATAGTGCATATAGTAAACAAAAACGTAAACATGCATATAGTGAAAAATAGTGCATAAAGTAAACAAAAAACGTAAACATGCATATAGTGAAAAATAGTGCATAGAGTAAACAAAAAACGTAAACATGCATATAGTGAAAAATAGTGCATAAAGTAAACAAAAAACGTAAACATGCATATAGTGAAAAATAGTGCATAAAGTAAACAAAAAACGTAAACATGCATATAGTGAAAAATAGTGCATAAAGTAAACAAAAACCGTAAACATGCATATAGTGAAAAATAGTGCATAAAGTAAACAAAAAAACGTAAACAGGCATATAGTGAAAAATAGTGCATAAAGTAAACAAAAACGTAAACATGCATATAGTGAACAATAGTGCATAAAGTAAACAAAAAACGTAAACATGCATATAGTGAAAAATAGTGCATAAAGTAAACAAAAAACGTAAACCTGCATATAGTGAAAAATAGTGCATGAAGTAAACATGCATATAGTGGAAAATAGTGCATAAAGTAAACAAAAAACGTAAACATGCATATAGTGAAAAATAGTGCATAAAGTAAAAAAAAAACGTAAACATGCATATAGTGAAAAATAGTGCATAAAGTAAACAAAAAACGTAAACATGCATATAGTGAAAAATAGTGCATAAAGTAAATAAAAAACGTAAACATGCATATAGTGAAAAATAGTGCATGAAGTAAATAAAAAACGTAAACATGCATATAGTGAAAAATAGTGCATAAAGTAAAAAAAAAACGTAAACATGCATATAGTGAAAAATAGTGCATAAAGTAAACAAAAAACGTAAACATGCATATGGTGAAAAATAGTGCATAATTCTGAATTAACTTTGAGTCTAAAATGAACAATTATAGGAGACGTTTTGGTATGTATACTCAAAAAGTGTTTTTGGAAAGAAGTTTTATTCATTTATTTATTAATTTATTTTACTTATATTCATCCCAAACAAGACACATTGCCACTGAGACGTAAGGAGCGACTGTGAAATTTTGGGCCAGATTTATAGGACATTCTAGGTGAGGAGTTGTGCAGCAAGATGTTTGTTCACATTACATTTAAATTTCTGCATGTTGGTACAGTCAGGAAACAGGGAGCAGGAAGGGAATTCTAAAGGCAAACAGTTCAGGGAAAGAAGCTATTGGAGTAGGAAGTTTTCTGATATCTGGAGATCTCTACAGTGAAGGGGTGGGAATTTGCTGATTGATGGGTTGGTCGGGGTTATTTACGTCGAGAGGGGGCACAAATGCAATAAGTTCATCGGAACACATTCCATTGAAGTACTTGTAAAATAAATGCATGATGCAACGCTGTGGCGATGGGACCGGGGCTGAAGCTTGGTAGACAGTATGGGGACTCTTTTTTTCGACCCTGTCTAAGAAGGAGAGACTAGTGGTAGGTGCATCAGCCGAGATTCTTTTTTTTTTTGTATAAATTTTGATTAAAAAAGACATCTTTGTAATTATCAAGTGCTAATCAACATAGTAATTAAGACAGAATTATCTAACACACGGTGTAATATGAAAAGGTGAGCTAATTAGATTTATACCATATTTATTTTAGGGCGATTTCGATTGAAGGATGAGAACTTCTGACTGAAGGGATGATTAGACACTCCTAGCGCTGAAATTAAATTAAAAGTAAATTTCAAATGGGAGGTTGTGCCCATATACCACCATAAGAGCCCTTAAAAATACTTTTAAAAAAAACTGAAATTAGAGGAATATTTATTGATTGAGGTTTAATACCTATTTGTATAAAACTAAATTACAACCCCTTATGCCTAGCGACTGTGTTCTAAAATTCATAATTAGCAGTTAATTAGTGTAATCCTGTACATACAAATATATAAACATACCTAACTTTATATAATGAGAAATATAAATTTTTTTATATAATGGCTCCTCTAGGGGGGAGCACTCTGTTATAAAAGAAAAAGACGGTTTCTGCCTAAGCTAAAATGTGAGATTTTTTCCTGAATGGAATTGAATCCTTTACAGAGACTGATTAGCATTAATTACGCTAATCAGTCTCTGTAAAGGATTTCTCCTATATTCTAACAACTAGAAGGTCAGCTGAGATTTACAGAGTCATTGGTGACTGAATATTTTAGGTTTGTGCGTTTTGGTATTAAACCACACTGATGAGTCTTCTAAAGACGAAACATGTGTCTGTGGATGTCAATATTTATATTATGTGTGTGTGTGTGTCTGGGGGTACTTTTAAACATCATCTTAGCTGAGTCATGATGATTCAGCGTGAATGCAGTCCCGCCTCTCCTCTTCATGTGGCATCTGGCCAGTGACCTTATCTAGGTGTGATGTATACCATTTCATGCTTGCAATTTTACTCGGTTAAAATTTCCTGGTTCAATCCTATTTCTTTTTCTCTTTGTGTTAAAATTCTATTTTCACTAAAAGTCTCTATCGACTCCAACTCAAAGTGCCATAATATTATTATTAAACTGAGGTCAACTCTGATCCCATCTAATTACCCATATTTAGGATTGCTCTACATATATTTTATTTTTTTAAATTATAAAACTTTTTTAGTCTATTTTTTCCCCTTTTATGATCTTCGAGTACCTAGATAAACTTTAAATAATCTGTCTGCATGCCAAGTTTAATTGAAATCCACGCAGTATTATCTAAGTCTATAGTGGACAAACCAAACACTTCATTCTGTTTATAAAGGTACATTCAGTTATATTGCAATGGTTTGGTTTGTCATTTTTGTCATTTTATCGTAATACTGGTTTGAATCTAGTTTTTTCCTTTTTTTTTTTTTCTAGACTAGTTGCCTAGCAATATTAGAGAATGCAGACTACCCTATTAGTTTACCCAGAGCTTTGAAACAGAGGGTTGAATTCATACCTTTCCCAAGAGTATATCAGTGTGAAATTGAATATAACCTTCTCAACACGGCATGAACTCGGTTGATTATTTCAGAAGTCTACGTTGATGAATATTATTCTAGTCACGCGTTCATGTTTTCTTTTTGTGGATTACAGTTAGTCTTCATACCAGTTGATAGTTTTACATGCCCATAAAGTGAGGATAAAGGGTAAGTGGAGCAAAGGGATTAAAAAAATCTTTTTAACATAATTCACCCCAAACAAGGCAGGCCACCACTGTAAATGTAAGGGGCAACTGAGAATTAGGGTGTCATCCTAAGTTGGGAGCTGTGTGGCGAGATGTCTGTTTATATTAGTTTTAAACCCCTGCGTGTCGGTACAGTCTGGGAAACAGGGAGCAGAGAGGGAGTTCACGAGGGAAGAAGCTATTAGAGTAGAAGGCTCTCCTGCATCTGGGGATCTCTACAGTGAATGGATGGGATTTAGCTGATTGTCGAGTTGGTCTAGTGTATTTACGTCGAGGGGGCACCAGAGCAGCCAGTTCATCGGAGTTGCGCCTTCCTTGTACCTTTGTGTAGTAACCTATGAAAAAGGGAACCCTTGGTACACCTCGACTACGGGCGATCGATTATTTATATATTATATTGGTATTTTTTAAATCTTTGTTGATATTAGCCAACCAGATATTGTAACTTCAAATTTCAGACTCGGGGATGTTTTGAAAAGAGGGCAAGATGACACCACATGTGGCGATATGTCTTTGACTCGACGGCATTGAAGAAGCAACAGAGAACGATCAAATCCTGGAAGCTCAGACAGTTTGGCTTTTTATTGCTATAATATAAACGTTTTTCTTTCTTTTATTTTAGGCCTCAGAAGCTGAGATGACATACAAGGAGTGCATCTTAGAAGCTAACAACAGGCAGCAAGACTTGGATAAAATTAAAGTGAGTGCTGTTCTTTCTTTTTCTCTTCCCCCCCCCCCCCATTCTTCCCAAGTATTGCTTGAGAAAAGTTCTTTTGATCGTGGATGCCAATCATTTGTATCTGATTCAATATTCTTGTGACTTAAATATCCAGATCTCCTTAAACTATCTGAATTAATAAATGCAAAAGTTGGGCCCGTTCCGTAAATATTTAATAGTATACATAAATACTGACCCAACGGGTCACTTGTGGTCTAGTAAAATATATCACAGACTTGAGTTTGATCCAATTGTTGATTATCCCAGACATCCAGAACAACATCAATCTATATATTAATTACGTATGAAAAAAGACAAAGGGTAAAACAAATTAAACACAGGAATAAATCATCAAAAACGAGAGATTTACCGGTTTCGTTCGGATCAATAAACGTCTTCATAAAAAGTGGAGACGTTTGTTGATCCGAACAAAACCTTGAAAGCCCTAGTTTTTCATGATTTATTCCTGTGTTTAATTTGTTTTTGCTTTCGTCTTTTATCACACATCCTGTCTCCACGGTATTTCATTTTATGATATATTGTGTATTTTATCCTCATATCAATTATGTACATATTTTTTTAAAGCTCAGTATTTTATTTATTTTTTGTAGTAATAAAGAAAAAAGGGGTTTGTATCGGCTTATTTATTTGCTATATAAGTCAAAACACCCTATTTCAAGTTAATTCAACTTTATACATAAGACGCACCATCTTTTTTGTATACTGCTTATGTGTATACGATATTAGTCCCAAGGTTAACTAATTTGCATATTGGTTTTGAAAAGGACATTTTATTAATTAACTAACATTTGTTATTGTTTTTTAATTCAATGATTGCTTTGATTTTAATATAACAAATAGTTCTGTTTAGCAATTTTGTTTTATTTCCTATATAACACAGCGATCGAGGCCGACGGGGATCGGTTACCCTAAGGGGCGCACTAGTATGCATCTTGGTGATGATGCTAGACCCTACGTAGAAACAAGATGGAGATCTAGGACTAGTACGTATACTCAACATGAGTCGACCATCTAAACAAGGAGAGAGATGGCGTCACGTTGTCTGGATTTTCTAAGAAAAGTTATGTGAAATTGTCAATAGCATTTAAGTCTTGTACGACGATGAGTTTGGACAAAAGTTGGGCAAAATCTTTTATCACCAACGAAAAACATACGGTCAGATACCAGCCGGGTGGGCAAGCTAAGGGTTGAAGATAGCCATCTAACAGCTGTCACCATTAATTAGGGCAGAGACCTCTTCCCCAGCGTTTTTTATAGAGATAAGGTCTAAAAGAGAAATTCAAATTGTCCGTGTCGTGCGCACCACCCAACTCCGAGAGAGGAAGAAAGACAGGGAAGGTGATGGGAGAGAGAAAGAGGGTAATTACTTTTCAAAAGAGAAATCCCATTTATCTGTTTGGAGAGGCGCGCCCCCTCCCAGTCCACTGGGAGAGAAAGAAAGATTAAAGAAATAGGTTGGAAAAGGAAAGGGTATGAAATACACCCTTTCGGTAAGAGAAAGGTTTTAGAATGAGTTCCCCAGAGACAGGTGAAGAAACAAGGCAGAATGAACTGGGATTTCGACCCGAGCGGTCGTGATCCTCGCTCGCGGCTCGTGTTAGTGAGATTGCAGGCTTTTTACCTCTGACTCTCAGAGCAGCAAGGTCCAGCAGTCGCATACAAAGTTGGCCAATGCACACACATGTGCAGAAAAAATATTTTTATCCTCACTACACATCGATTTGTGATTCAGCATCTGTAACATCCTTGCTTGCCACACACAAAGGCGGAGACAACCAGAGGATGACAAATCCTGATGTCGACTCCTCCTAGATTTTCACCAGAGCCCTGTTAGCCAGGTAGCTCTAACACTAACATGATGTCATTGTCTCTACCACGGTTTAAAAGGGTTGGACTTTGAGAAGGGAGAGGGTCATATGGTGTGCGTTGTTAGTTTGACCCATGGAAAAATACATGTTATCAAAATGCATACAGTACATACTGCTACATGTTGGCATTGCACTGTGTACCACATGCACTTTCAACTGACATTGCACTTTGTGCAGCATATGCGTCTCCAAATGGATTTACAACCCAATCTCTGACAACTTTGCGTCATTATCTTCTGTCAGGTTACGTAAGCAGCCTAAAGAAGCCGACACGAAGACAGGTAGACTATAGATTCAAAAGGAGTGTTGTAATCAAGCACGACAAAAACACTGTTTTTTTTTTGTTTTTTTCAAAAAAGTTTCAAATAAATAATTCTTTTTTTTTTTTTTTTTGCCAAAGAAAATAAAACTAAACAACTCGTCAAAGTTTTATTGTTTTTCTTTTAATGAAGAAAACATAGGGAAACGACTTATTAATAAATTTATTTTTTTGTTTCAAGAAAAGTTAAGGTGGGTTAAAAAAAATGTTGTTTTTTTTTTTAATTTTTTTTTTTATACTTCTGAAGGTTTTCTGTTGCGATAAGCTCAGACGACAATGAAGGGGTAGTGGTAAGAGTTAATTGTTTCCCTAGTAATTTGAATAATTTTAAATAGAAAAATTTCTGCTTATTCACAGTTCAAAGTTGGTTCTGTGCAACTATCAGAATTTCTCTAAGTAAAAAAAGTAAATTAAAGCATGAAAAAGTCTAAACAATGTCACAAATCAGCTGGTGGAAAAGATATTCGGATAAAGTCAAAGAGTGAAACGAAAATATGTCAGCTTCAGTAGACTCCCCTTCTCCATTAATGCTGACAGATCTTGTATTTGTTACAGTTTAAAAAGATTTAGTGGTTATGGTAAATATTAGGTACTGAAATTCAGTTCCGGTTGCCGCTTCGCAAATGGGAAGAGGGTGACAATGCAGAAAGTGTTGCCCATAATAATTCACACAGGAAAATCAAATTGAAATTTTACAATATCTTTTGTTTATTAAATTTTGAGGTGAAAGTACAGAATAGTTAACAAAGCGCCTTGTCCTGATGTGAAGAATGGCTTTCTAAATAATAACGTTATTATTTCAGCACAGTCCGTAAACTACAGAAGTACCAGAGTTTTTTGTTTTTATTTTATTAAATTTTGAGATGAAAGTACAGAATAGTTAACAAAGCCCCCCTGTCCTGATGTGAATAAGTACCAGGGTTTTTTGGGTTCTTTTTTACTCAAATGAATTGTAATGGTAGTTTTTTTTCTTTTTACAAATACTCTTTTTTTTTAATTAAAAAAACAGTTAATAATAAATTATATTAAAATAAAATAGTTGACTAGTTTTACCATACGTTATCAGAGAGGGAGATAATCAGAAGGGACACTTTCTGCATTGACACCGTCTGCAGAGCAGCAACCGGAACTGAATTTCAGTACCTAATCTTTAGCATAACCGATTTAGTTATTCATTCCTATTATTTTTCTTCTTTTTTCTTTCCAGGGAGATCTCTTATCCAAAGTCTATGAACAAATTTTTCTATGCGACAGCACCATCAAATCGGTAAGTGTTCCTTTTTTTTTTTCCTTCAGTTTCCTTCTCTGCCTTTTTTATCTTTTTTTTTTGTTTTTTTACTTCATTTTGTTTATTAGTTCATAAAAGGGATCAAAATAATTACTTTCTTTATAACAGAACTTTGTTTCAAAAAATATTCTTGCTCCTGCATATTACGTATATATATGCATGTTATTTTTTTAATATATTGATTTATCCTGAATCACAATTGTATTTGTTTCTGGTGGAGTTTATTTTTGCTTTTTCAAATTTGATATGAATGGATATATGTGTATATGTATAGATGTACATGTCTGTGTATATGTATAGATGTACATGTGTATGCCTGTATAGATGTACATGTGTGTGTCTGTGTATATGAATGTGTTCGTTCAGTGTATATTATTGTATTTGGTGAGGAGTGCACAATTTCCGCATGTTCTAGTATATTGATTACTATTTATTTTATTGTTACTTTTGTATTTTGTATGTTTTTCTTTTCCTTTTCTTTACTTATTATTATGAAAAATAATTAGATTAGGGAGTTGGATGGAAGAGGACCTTATAAGTAAGTTCCTGCTCCCACTGACATTTGTATATTTTTGTATTTAAAAATTATTGAATAAAGACGTTTTTTTATTATTATTATTATTAATAATAATAATAATAATACATACATACATACATACATTGAAATTATTTCTTTTCTCTTGCAGGTAACTGTTGAATATTTTAGCTTACTTCATACAGTTACAGCACCATTACCATTACGGGTAAGTTAACTCATTCTGAAATAAAAACGTTTATCTAATACTAGCTGCCCCGACCAGACATTGCCTGGGAGTCTTTTTTAATTTCTATTTTTCTTTCCTTTTTTAACTATGTCTTCTTTTTTTTTGTAAGCAAATTATTTATTTTTAAAATATGATTTTCGAAGTATAATTTAATTACTATTGTATTGTTTGACCATTAAATTATTATTTGAACTAAGTATTAACTATTAGCAAGAAGACCCTACATTACTCGGGATTCATGAGGATCACTACTATGTACTTTTTCACTATGCTCATAACACCATATTACTTTGCTTGTTAATACTACCCCCCCTCCCGTTTTGCCCCTTAATATAGTCAGAAGAAATGTTGGAAAACTCTCTGAATTAGTGTCTTATACATATTGTTTAAATTTCATTAAAATCAGATGCACATATTTGAAGTTTTAAGGGAGTTCTGCCCCAATGGGTCACTTAGAGGTCGAGGCACATAGATATTCAGCACATAGAGGGAAACGTAAAGTTTCGGGACCACTTCCATTGTCTTCCCCATAGAATTTTATACATATGATATAACTTTCATAAAAATAGGATTAAAGTTTTAAAAGAGGTTCGACCCCCCATAGCTTCCTTAGGTTTGGAGGGAACTAAGAGATTCGGAATCCCTTTTTTTTTAAATATAAAGCCAGAAATAAATTTCTATTCAACATATTAAATGCTTCCAAATTTCTTTCTAATTTTGAAGTGCTAAGAAGAAATTTTAGCATTGTGTTTGTTTTCATATATTTTTACAACACTATCGGTAACTGGAGAAATCTATTCTTTACAGACGAATATATGAAAATAAGTTTTCAAATATCATCAGTGATATTTTAATATTGCTCTACTGCACTTTCATAATCTAATATTTTTTACCATGAAATAGTTGATTCAAATCTTTTATTTTATTTATTTTTGTTTTCTTCATTTTATTTTCAGTTTATTTTCTTCATTTTATTTTTTTCGTTTAATTTTTTCTGTTTTATTTTGTTTTTGTTTTATTTACTTCGTTTTATTTTCTTTGTTTTATTTTCTTCGTTTTATTTCAGTTTATGACTTTGTGTGAAACGAGCAAACAGTATGAACCTGCGAGTCAATATGCAGAATTTGTACGAAGACTGCCCAACACTAGTAATCCACAGGCTGTAGAACCATTTGCCTTTGAACCATATGTGCCTCTCAAGTGAGTGTTTTTAAATATTTTCTTTATTTAAAAAGAAAATTGTTTCTAATGTTATATAACACTCATATGCCTGTTATTATTCATCTTTAAATTAATTGTCAATACTTTGAAATGAAAACCACAAAATAATTAACTAAGACTGTATTGTAACACAAGTGCTCGACTGAGCTCCAATTTCTGGTTCTCCCCTGTAAAACATTCCCAGAAAGAACTCACTTAGCTAGAATCACAGAAGAAAACTTTCCTTCCTCTTTCTCTCTCCCTCCCTCCATCCACCCCCCTCTCTCTCTCTCTGTAACAAAAACACAAACACAACTTCCATGAACAAAGTTTCTTTCCTAGAACATCCCATCTGTGGAACAAGATAGCATGAGTCTGCTTCCCAACCGACTCCAGCATGGTCGTCTTCAAGTCAAATGTTAACAAATAGTTGTTGAGTCGTTTTCTTGCATAATCAAATTCGGCCTATTCCACCCATTTTTTCCGATCCTCATGATGGTGTTCATCAGCCAACTGACAATCTCTTTAACCCTTATCCTCAACTACTCCCACGGCTTTGACCAATTAGTAAAAAAAAATCTAAATGAATAAATGCAAAAGTTTTGTTTTTTTTATCACACCTATATTACCATGAAAACGGCTTACTGTTATTTAAATCTATCATACAAACTAGTCTTTTGAAATAATGTTTTTATAGTAGAAAGCAAAGATCGAAACACAGCTATTTATATGCCTGATTTGCATAAATGTTTTTTAAACAGTTTATAATAAATTAATGTTTGGGGTTCACTATTTGACTTTGATCATTTCTTTGAAACATCATTTTTGTGTCTCTTGAGAGCAATTCTTTGAAACATCATTTTTGTGTCTCTTGAGGGCAATTCTTTGAAACATCATTTTTGTGTCTCTTGAGAGCAATTCTTTGAAACATCATTTTTGTGTCTCTTGAGAGCAATTCTTTGAAACATCATTTTTGTGTCTCTTGAGGGCAATTCTTTGAAACATCATTTGTGTGTCTCTTGAGAGCAATTCTTTGAAACATCATTTTTGTGTCTCTTGAGGGCAATTCTTTGAAACATCATTTTTGTGTCTCTTGAGAGCAATTCTTTGAAACATCATTTTTGTGTCTCTTGAGAGCAATTCTTTGAAACATCATTTTTGTGTCTCTTGAGAGCAATTCTTTGAAACATCATTTTTGTGTCTCTTGAGGGCAATTTTTTGAAACATCATTTTTGTGTCTCTTGAGAGCAATTCTTTGAAACATCATTTTTGTGTCTCTTGAGAGCAATTCTTTGAAACATCATTTTTGTGTCTCTTGAGGGCAATTCTTTGAAACATTTATATACTTTGGATAGCAGTTTTGGTATGTCATATGTAATTTATCCCCCCCACCCCACACACACACACTGTTTTCAAAACAAAAAGAAATATCTTGCGTTTTTTTGTCTTGTTTTTTGTTTTTTTTAATCATTAAATATTCAAATTGTGTATTTTTATAATTCTAATTGCAAAAGAAAATCATATTAGAAAATTCGTGTTTAATAGGTCTGAGCGTAATATATCTAAAAATTAATTTACCCAACGTTTAACCCTTAAATGCTTTATTTTTTATATTGAAATCGAAGAAACTGATTACCTATTTAGCGGGTGTGCTGATGCAACATCATACTAATACCTACTCATACTTACCAACAGGCTTGTTGCAGATGTGAAACAAGTTGCAGTTTGACACATCTTCATTGAATATTATATTAAACAAGCATTGTGTTGGAATGTGTCATATTTTAAGCAAAAAGCATTTATGGGTTAATATTTTGAGGGGGTAGATTTTGTCCTATATATTTGTCAATCTCAAATGTTCCGAACTGTTTATTTTGCAAGAGTGAATGATGAGAATTTAACAAGATTTGGGAAAATCCGGATTGTACTTTTTTTCTTTTGTTTTTCATAAAATTCCTTGTAAAATTCTGACAAGTATTATTTTTTGTTGTTGCTGTTGTTAGATTATCTGATGACCGAAAACCCAGCGTCCACTCAAGTGCTTCTTATTCTTCGGAACACTTCTCTCAGGAAGGCTCACCTTTATGTTATGACATCCATTCACAAGGTACGTCTGGTCGAAATACTTTTTAACCAAAATATCTGTTTTAAAGATCTGTCTGTTAAAAAACTATACTAATTGCAGAACCTACATTACAACTTAAATGCTGCTTTCTTAAAAATCTAATATATAAAGAAAGTCGGTCTGATTCTCAATTTTAGACCTAAAGAGCGTTGCATCTGATAAATTGGTATTTGATTCTAGCTAGCAAATTTCTCTACTTCCTTCTTCCATGTTATTTTCAAGAAAAAAATGTATTTTGCTTGAGTTGTTTTCAAAAAATACTTATTCCGGTTAGGAAGCAATTTCTATTTATGACTCAAACAGTGTTAGCCACTTACAAACTTAATAAACATAAATTACTACATGGCTCTACCCGTGTCCTGTTTCAGATAAACAATTACATTAATAAATTAATAAATATTCGCCTATTTATTTATTACTTTTACTTGAATATCATAAACATAGGTAACTAATTTAACTTTTAACACCTAATTATAATGTTTCTTCAAGCAATATTGCCATATATATTTCATTTCATAAATTTCCAGGTTCAAGTTATTGAATTAAACATTTTCCTAGCATTAAAAAATTATTGTAATGTTTTTTATAGTTAAAGCATTTATATAGATTTAAAATATCTATCGAATAACAATTAATAAAAGATATTAAACAAAAAAAATTAACTTTTCTTTTTAAATTCTGTGTGATAGATTACATAACTCTAATATTGGTATAAAGAACACAAAAATAGCAATGACATTAACGAACACAATCCCACACATTTTTTCTTCTTCGCATCGTGTTTGTTTTATTTTTGATTAGTCATAAATGAAGGAAGGAGCTTTTACCCTCACACTCAGAAATTCTCCCACTGTCATCCATAGCACCAGGAACAAATTTAATAATAGATGATTTTTTCAATATTCACTGGTGGATTCCTTAAAGAAACATTTTTTAATAATGATCTATTTTAGCTATTTACAGAATATCGTAACAGATAAAATAATTGAGATATGACTAAAAAAAATGATTAAATAATTGTAGTTGAAAGCAATAGACTAATATCTGAAGAAACAAATCTTAATCTGATCTGTTGCCTAACATTGTTCTTGTTCATGTAGTTAATAGCATCACCATTTCCTAATTTTTGTAGTGGCTTGATCAGTTAGCATGCCATACTTACAAATAGTGGTCGTGAGTTCGATCCTAACCTGGGGCATAAGTATTTTTACTCTGATTTTCTCCCAAAATGAACTTACAAATTTCAAATACTTTATTAAGCAGATTGCATACTTGTACTTTTTTCTTTTTCTGTAATCTATATAATTGATAGAAATTAGGACCCTGGGCGATCCCAGCTAGTAAGTTATATTACGCTCTAGTGTTTTTTATTAACTGGATTGTTTTAAAATCTTAATGTAACATTACAAAGCAATGTATGGTGCTTGTTCACTGTTTCGGCCAGACGGAAAAATTATTTATTTATGAAAACAATATTATGTACTTACTCAGTGGTATTTTAATGTTCAATGTTGAAAAAATTAGGAAAAATTATCCAGTAGAACTTTAATTACAAATATTTTTACATTTTCCGTATCGTACAAGTCACTTCGATGACTATGCCTCTATTTGCTACCGTTGGACAGAAGTCAAGGGCAGATAATTTGCAAGGGCAGGTTATACTCATTTAAAAAACAAAAAAAATAAAAAACAAGTACATTGATAAAAAACATAATTTATTGTAATGAGTATATTTAATGTGAAAGTAAATAAAATTAAAGTAATTAAATTGAAACTGGGTATCTTTCCACAATTTTGTGGAAGAGACCGCCTAGCTTGTTGATTAACTGCCCTTGACTTCTGTCCAACGGTAGCAAATGGAGGCATAGTCATCGAAATGACTTGTACGATACGGAAAATGTAAAAATATTTGTAATTAAAGTTCTACTGGATAATTTTTCATAATTTTTTCAACATTGAACAATAAAATACCACTGAGTAAGTACATAATATTGTTTTCACACATAAATAATTTTTCCGTCTGGCCGAAACAGTGAACAAGCACCCAATGTATATAATAAAAACACAAGAAATATAGCCTATGTAACTTTATTCATCCTAGAATAGTTTTGTACTATTTGTAGTTATCTATAGGTGAGAGAGTTCTTATTCAAGGGAGGTAATTTGTAACAAAGAAAGTAAATCTTCACATTACATATATGATTAACAACTAAAATAATGAAAGAACAATTCATCGTTGTTTTTATTATGCTTTTTTTTATAAACTAAAATATACGTTTTGAAAGTAAAAAATCTATTTAAATATCAAGTCATGTTCTATGATAAAAATAATAGAGGAAAATCAATTGTAAAAAAGATTTAACATTTCAGTTTTGTTTTTCTTATTCAGGTACACATAATGTTGCAATGAAACACTGGCAATGTACTGAAATTGGGAGTGATTCTGATAGCAGCCAATCCCCTGGATCATCTCCGCCCACAAGCCCTAGGGGCCAAATCACTTTGGAAGCAACAACTACAAATTCCATGGAAGATCTTCTTCAGGGTTACTCTGAGGAGTCAGAATGTAGTAAGTAATTCTTATTCTGTTTCCCTACACCCTTACCCCAATGTTTTTTTTATCAATACTATAGTATGTTATTATTTTTTTAATTTAATTTATAGTATTAACACTTTATGGATGTTTTTTTTTGTATATCTTAAATATATATATATATACTTTTTTTCATTATTTAATATATCATTTTTATTCATTCCATTAATTTTTAATATTTAGAAAAATATATTTTCATTAGTTTTTCATATTTAGGAAAAAATATTTTCATTAGTTTTTCATATTTAGGAAAAAATATTTTCAGTAATTTTTCATATTTAGAAAAAAATATTTTCAGTGATTTTTCATATTTAGAAAAAAATATTTTCAGTAATTTTTCATATTTAGGAAAAAATATTTTCAGTAATTTTTCATATTTAGAAAAAAATATTTTCAGTAATTTTTCATATTTAGAAAAAAATATTTTCAGTAATTTATAGAAAATATTGGTAAATGATGAGATCGACGCTCTAAACAGAATGCAATGTTTTTTTTTATATTGCTCAAAACGTTCTTAATGTCATAATCTTTTTTAAAAAAACAAATTATTACATTAATTTTATTCACACTTTTGAAAAAAACTCTTCAGACCGTCGAGCTCATCATTTACTAAAATATTTTGATTAATTCTTCACATTTAAAAAAAGAAATTTCGTAAATTTTTCATATTTAGAAAGAATATTTTCATTAAATTTATATTTTTTACTTAATAATTTTTTTCAGAAATCACTTAACATTTTAATGCAAAACTGTTTAAACTAACAGAAACTTTATTTAACAATTGTAAAAGAAAATTGGTTAATTGTAACAAAATTTGATTTTGTGGACATGAAAATAAACATTAAAATCTGCCTCACTTTTCATTTTCAATTTTATTTTACTGAATGAAATATTCTTTTTCAGGTCAACATACAAAGTCTTCAAAAACCACTGATTCCTCTGGAGGAAATGTTAAGGTAAATATTGTTTAAAATTAAACTTACTATTTATCTTCGGCTTGTATTATTGCTTTATCACAATTTTAAGTGTTGCTACTTTTTTTCTCGCTGTCTTTCTTCGTCAATATAGAAATAGAGGAGAAGAGAGGGAGGAAGAGAAAGTTTAAAGTTATCAACAACAAGGAAAATGATTACCTTTGAATGTTGATAAACAGAAATGAGAGAGGGGGAATAAAATAAAAACATAAAATAAGATCTGCAAATTATGACTAATTAGAAAAAATAAAAATAAGATTAAAGAGAATATTTTTTTAAAAAACATTTTGAAGCCTGATCAACACAGAAAATTTGTTTTTTAAAATAAATTATCTTAAAAACTTTTTTTTCTTTTTCTTTTCTTTTTTTGTTTAAACTTGAATACTTTCGGTACAAGATACCTTCATCGGAAATATAGTCATTTTTTTTTTTTCTTTTTATTTCTTCCTGACTGAGACATTTTCCCAGTCAAGTTGAAAATATTCTCTTTATTATTCTGATTTCATCAGCGCTTCGATGTGCGACCTCTCGATATAAGAATAAGATTATTTCTTGCATCTCATCTCTGAAGAAACATTTTTTGGATTTCTATAAAGTTTGACCGTTTATCACAATGATAGTGCCATTAAAACTAGTGTTGGGACGATTAATCGGAACTAGAAAACTCGGAACTTTTTGGGGTATCAAAATCATAAAAATTTGAGCCTAATTTCTGATTTCCAAAACGATTCTTCTTTTAAAATAAATTTTTTTTTTATGGAATTTGCTCCAGACAAGGCACAAAGCCACTTGATGTAAAGAGCTAAAAAAAAAAAATACTATTTCAAGGTCAAAAACTAGCCAACGATAAGTGCTAGATGGATAGATTCCGTCCCATAAAACAGTGATTCTTCCCCCTTTGTCAGAAACATCGTTCATGGAATGTGAGGACTAAAGGACAAAATAGGGGAAGCGAGAGTTCTCATGAGGCTGCCGAAAGTAAACCCATGATCCACTTTCTACTCTCCTATTTACTTATTTTTTTTTGTTTAAAGCTTAATTTTCGATTGCTGACACAAGTGAAAAATATAGATGAAAATATCACAATGAGTTTATCAAAATCTTGGATACAATACATAAAGGGAAAACATTAAGAAGTTTAGCAAATTAAAAAAATGTATATATTTATATCTAAATGTAGAGGAGGACTCTCTGCCAATCTCTCTCCCCCCCCCCCCCTCTTCAAAAATGAAATTCTACTTTTTTAGGCTATTTTAAAATCAGAACCGATAATTGTATCGGAATCGGAATCGGAAATATAGAACAGAATCACTAATTGTATCAGACTCTGGAGACAAAATTAAACACTAATTAAAACCTCTTTTTTTCATATACAAAATAGAACTTCATACATCTAATATATTGAGCATGTCCACACAATATATGTACTAGACCTAACTAATTTGCATATTAATTTACAAAATAAGATCCTATTAATTCACTATTTGTTATTAGGTTTTTCTAATAAAATGACCATTTTTTTTTTTTTTTTTTTTTTTTAAAGTATTAGACAAAGTTCTATCTATGCAATCATGGATAGCAAATTAGCATTTTAAGTGAAAAGTATTTTTCCGGCTATTTTTAGGTAAACTTCTAAGGATCTATCAGGAGTTTCTTACGTTACTTTACTTTGGCAATGCTGGGACACAGATCTGATAGTCTTATTATAATGGAGATTGAGTGTTTGCTTGTAACCAACACTTATATCTTTTTAAGACATTTAGTTATTCTGAAACATTGAGGATGAATGTCCTATTTTGATATGAATATGACTGTCACTACTTACATATGTTCTATCGCTCTGTCGGTGGGGCCACGAATTTGCCGACTGCAACGCCATGCAAAAAGGGTTACACCCCGACCCCCGAAAACAGGACCACCTGTAGGCCGTGGGTGGTGACTCGTGAAGCCTTAAGATAGTATCCTGCGGCTGAGCCATTCTTCCACTTTAGCCACTACTTCAGCCAAACAGGAGATCAGAGAGGTTCGATCCAATCAATCGGCTAGTGACGTCATACCCTAGTATCTATAAGTTTATCCCTAACCGTATTATTCACTCTGATTCTTCAAAGAATCAAAACCTTATTTGTCCTTTTTATTTTTCTCCCCAAATAGATACTAAAAGGCAGTGGCTGAGGGTCAATCATGTTGAGAACAAAGAAGATAATAATTCCGTGGAGTAATTTTTTAAAGAGTAATGTCTTCAAAGAGTAATATTCCCACTCTCACTGTTCTAAGATAGATTTAATTTGAAATTGACTGTCTTTAATATGTATTAAACATATACTGTTCATATATTGCACTAAAGCATTATACCCCCAACCCTTACTCCAAAGAAATCCTGTGCTTAAATTTGTGTGGCTTAAAAATCAACCAGAATAACTAGATGAAATGTCTAGGAAAAGGAAATTGGTAGCAACCTACAGGTGTAATAGAAATGAAATTGGGAACAATCTAGATGTGTAAAGAAAACAGAAATTGTGAGCAACCTACAGGTGTAATAGAAGGGAAATTGGGAACAATCTAGAGGTGTAAGGAAAACAGAAATTGTGAGCAACCTACAGGTGTAATAGAAGGGAAATTGGGAACAATCTAGAGGTGTAAGGAAAACAGAAATTGTGAGCAACCTACAGGTGTAATAGAAGGGAAATTGGGAACAATCTAGAGGTGTAAGGAAAACAGAAATTGTGAGCAACCTACAGGTGTAATAGAAAGGAAATTGGGGAACAATGTAGAGGTGTAAGGAAAACAGAAATTGTGAGCAACCTACAGGTGTAATAGAAAGGGAAATTGGGAACAATCTAGAGGTGTAAGGAAAACAGAAATTGTGAGCAACCTACAGGTGTAATAGAAGGGAAATTGGGAACAATCTAGAGGTGTAAGGAAAACAGAAATTGTGAGCAACCTACAGGTGTAATAGAAGTGAAATTGGGAACAATCTAGAGGTGTAAGGAAAACAGAAATTGGGAGCAACCTATAGGTGTAATAGAAGTGAAATTGGGAACAATCTAGAGGTGTAAGGAAAACAGAAATTGTGAGCAACCTACAGGTGTAATAGAAGTGAAATTGGGAACAATCTAGAGGTGTAAGGAAAACAGAAATTGGGAGCAACCTATAGGTGTAATAGAAGTGAAATTGGGAACAATCTAGAGGTGTAAGGAAAACAGAAATTGGGAGCAACCTATAGGTGTAATAGAAGGGAAATTGGGAACAATCTAGAGGTGTAAGAAAAACAGAAATTGGGAGCAACCTACAGGTGTAATAGAAGGGAAATTAGGGAACAATCTAGAGGTGTAAGGAAAACAGAAATTGGTAGCAACCTACAGGTGTAATAGAAGGGAAATTGGGAACAATCTAGAGGTGTAAGAAAAACAGAAATTGGGAGCAACCTACAGGTGTAATAGAAGGGAAATTGGGAACAATCTAGAGGTGTAAGGAAAACAGAAATTGTGAGCCACCTACAGGTGTAATAGAAGGGAAATTGGGAACAATCTAGAGGTGTAAGGAAAACAGAAATTGTGAGCAACCTACAGGTGTAATAGAAGGGAAATTAGGGAACAATCTAGAGGTGTAAGAAAAACAGAAATTGGGAGCAACCTACAGGTGTAATAGAAGGGAAATTGGGAACAATCTAGAGGTGTAAGGAAAACAGAAATTGGGAGCAACCTACAGGTGTAATAGAAAGGAAATTGGGGAACAATCTAGAGGTGTAAGGAAAACAGAAATTGTGAGCAACCTACAGGTGTAATAGAAGGGAAATTGGGAACAATCTAGAGGTGTAAGGAAAACAGAAATTGTGAGCAACCTACAGGTGTAATAGAAGGGAAATTAGGGAACAATCTAGAGGTGTAAGAAAAACAGAAATTGGGAGCAACCTACAGGTGTAATAGAAGTGAAATTGGGAACAATCTAGAGGTGTAAGGAAAACAGAAATTGGGAGCAACCTACAGGTGTAATAGAAGGGAAATTGGGAACAATCTAGAGGTGTAAGGAAAACAGAAATTGGGAGCAACCTACAGGTGTAATAGAAGGGAAATTAGGGAACAATCTAGAGGTGTAAGAAAAACAGAAATTGGGAGCAACCTACAGGTGTAATAGAAGGGAAATTAGGGAACAATCTAGAGGTGTAAGGAAAACAGAAATTGTGAGCAACCTACAGGTGTAATAGAAGGGAAATTGGGAACAATCTAGAGGTGTAAGGAAAACAGAAATTGGGAGCAACCTACAGGTGTAATAGAAGGGAAATTAGGGAACAATCTAGAGGTGTAAGGAAAACAGAAATTGTGAGCAACCTACAGGTGTAATAGAAATGAAATTGGGAACAATCTAGATGTGTAAGGAAAACAGAAATTGCGAGCATTGTGCAGGTGTGATCCCTGGTAAAAGTAGGAGGTGCCGGACCAGGAATCACAGTGCCCAGTACTCCCAAGCTTTTCCTCCTCCAATCTTAGACACAAATGTTCAAAAGAGTTACATAGCAATATATCAATAATTTCCCTTTCCTTCCTCTGTATTCCTAAAACTAAACAAAACTTCCATGAGCAAAGTTTCTTTCTTAGAACTGCCGGTCAGTGGAACAGTACCACGGGGCTGCTACCCGGCTGACTATAACGTTGCTGTTTTTAAGTCTAATGTAAACAAATTCTTGTGGAGCCGGCCTATTAAATAATCAATTCTGACCTGTTTAGAACCATCGTTACTAATCCTCTCGATGTCCCACCTGTCAAACTCGGTTAGTCCTTATCCTCAAGCGGTAACTCGTTCGCAAAAAAACAAGAAAATATCATTTAGTCGAATTCAAAACAGCGATAAAACAAAGACTGAAACTTGGACAAGTGAACGGTGATAAGACTAAGACTGTTGGACATTCATGACATAAACTTGGTGGACAAATCCGACACAGACTGAAGTTTATTGTACTAAATGTAGTTGAATTTCGGAAAGGATTGTGAATTTTATAACGATTCTATGGGTTCCATTTTTAATGGAGGAAGGGGGGGGGGGTCCATACAACAAAAAAATATTTTATTATTTTTTGTTTAGATAAGCAAAATCTTTGCCGACAATTAGCCACGATCAATGTGTTAGCCAAAAGAACTGTACGACTTAATTAAATTTCCAGTCATTTTATTTCAATGTATTTTCTTCAGATGGAAAACCTGGAACTTTTAAAGTTTTCTATCTATAACAGTTAATAACTTAGTCAATGTTGTTTGATATTTGAAAGAAAATGTATTTCATTTTTTCACATTTTTTGTTTTTTTGTTTGTTTGTTTTCACAGCCGCACTATCATCATCACCATCATCACGAATGTAGCCGCACTTTTGGGGTGAAATTGGAAGACCATGTTAAGTTATACAACACAGACGTTCCTCTAATTGTGAAAAAGTGCCTTAATGAAATTGAAAAAAGAGGAATCACTATCAAGGTAAGAAAATAAGTATTGTGTATAAATTCCTTGTAGTCGTTGTTGATTATATATTGACTGCCCTTCTATAACATGTATCAGATTTTCATAGTCAAACCCAAATAGCATTTAAGTTGACAGATAAAACTTTACTTTTGACAAGCCAATTTTCATTTATTTTTATACCATGTTATTGGCAATATAATAACATACGTCGTTACAATTTATTTGAAAAATTATTTAATCCATCCCAGACGACTGGTAATATAAAACATTTTTAAATATTTACCTGAAAGTAAAAATCAGCAAGGAGAAATCACTCATATTTTTAAGTAAAGAATATATCTATATTCTTCTATTCATTTAACGTCACATTTTCACTTGTTCAGAAGTTAAACATTTACTGATATAATGCAAGCCCACTCCCCAGCTCCCACAACTAGCGGGCCAACTGTCTCCAAATTCCATCCTGTGCGGTCCTGTTTAATTCTTTGCTTCAAAGTTTTACTTAGCTGGCAACGCTATTAAACTGGAAAAAATAATGAAACAATATTTTAAAGTAAGGAAGAAACAGTCACCGTATGATAAATTTAATGAAAAGATATTTATATTTTGACAAAGAAAATATAATGAAACTAGTGTAATAATTTTTTGTTCACGAGAAAGTTAAGTTTTGTTTAATTTTTACTTTTTTTTTGTTTCGATAAATTGTTTGAATTTTATTTTTAACTGGTACAGATTTTGAACCAGACCGACTACGATAGGTTAGGGTTAGAGTGTGTTTTTTTACGGGTTAGGGTTAAATTGTTTTGTTTTTTTTAGGGTTTCCTGAGAAAAGTCAATAAGTCCTTCGAGAGACTGAATCATCTGTCCTAAAACGCTGAAATTCATGATCGCTTTAATCAATTTTCTTATTGAATTTTGCAATTAACTGATTTCACAATTGATGATTGTCGTCTGCTGCAATCTGATTGGCTAAGCGTTTCGGCATCTTCTGGCTGTTTACGTAAACAGATGGAAGATGCCAACGAAACTTCAGTTTTATTATGGGTTACAAACTGTACCAGTACCAAAATATTAGAGAGTGGTTGAATCAACTTAGTGAGAAAGAGCGAGAGAAATATTTAAATAACTAAGAGAGCGAAAGATGGAGGGTGACTTGTTCAGTTAATTATAAATTACAGCTAATTAGAACAATTAAAGCAAATTATTTTCTCAAACATAATTCCAGAATTAAGGTATATTTTAGCATGTATTTTGTGTGATTAAAGTATATGAGAAAAAGCCTTAGGGAAACAAACGTTTATTAACACAAATTTAGTCAATAATAATAGATTTAAATCTGTTACCATTCTCCTTTTAGGGCATTTATCGTGTATCTGGTGTTAAATCCAAAGTAGAGAGTCTGTGCAAGCAGTTTGAAGCCGACCCAGAAGGTGTGGACCTCACGGAGCAGCACCCCAATGTCATTACCAGTGTTTTGAAAATGTATCTCAGACAGGTAAGAAAAATATTCTTCTATGGAAATAGGCCATAAAAATTTGGAGGTGGTCATTCTGCATTGAGGGGGGGGGGGGGGGAGAAAAAAAATTTAATCAGAAAATCCTTTCAATTTATGACATACAAAACACATTTATGCCACTAAAATACAAGGACGATAACTCTGTAATCAAGGGACTTTCAACCCTAATAATTTAACTAACAAAAAAAAAAATAAGCAAAACCCTAAAACCTAACTTCACGAAGGATACACACAAACACATGGGGAAAATCAACCCTCCTAAAAAACTGATCAGAAGAGAAAAAAACAATACCCTGCGAATCTCTAAATCAACCACCATCATCATCGTCTCGTACGGAAGGAGCCTAACAAATAGAATCCAGAATAAGCAAAATAAAGATCGGGGTAGATCAAATCAATAAACTTTAATCTGTAGCAACAAAGTTTACCTTTCGGTGTCCAAAATGAAAGTGCTTAAAGTCGTTGCTGCACACATTGCTTTGCGCATGCATCTGCCAGAATTAATAAAAATAAATAATAATATTTTGAACCAATCAGCAGATTTTTCTAAATTTATAGAAATGGTCTTTTTGGAGCCACCTCGACCCCATATAAGGCCAAATTTTTCCTTCAATAAACAATTGAGACAAAAATTCCAGGATAGTGCTAACATCATTTTCTCTCTCCCCCCTTTTTCTTTCTCAACTCACTCAAGCACACACTGTCGTACACATATGCACACTAAAGATGACACACACACACACTGCTTGGATCCCCTTTCAATGTCATCTGCTGATTGAAAACAAACTTATAAACTTAACCATTTTAATACTTCATACATTTCTCACTGAACTTTTTAATATGAAAACAAATGATGATTGACTCTATTTGATAACTTTCAATGAAATGTAATTTATGTAATTGAGTGAGGAAGTTTTGATTACGATTTTTAGACCTGTGGATAATTCACAGCCCTTAAATTATCCACTCAGGTTTTCTCAATATCTTAACTAATGAATCCCCCTTGTTCGACAAGGACATTCAAATATGAACAATTATTCTATGTTTTTCTATCTTTGTAAACTTCCATTTTAAACATATATAAAATATCTCTTTTGTGAACTTATGCTTTTGAATTCATTATTTTATTTGTTGATCATATAACATTTCTCTCATTCTCTCACACATTTGAATATTACTTAAAACTGTTTTTCTTTAAAATGTTTCTATAAAACTCTACTCTCCCAAAATCTTCCCCCCAAAACCGGAACCTCTAAAAAGAATCCTGAGAAATCATAAAATTTTTGCATTCTTAATAATAAAACAAACATATCTGCATCCAGGTTGCAGTACAACATTAGCCATTATGAACTTCCACTGAGGAGTCCATGATGATTAATGTGATAGCGACCATTCACCAATTTTCCTTGAATCAAACCCAAATTGAAATTAAACCAAAATGGCAACTTCACAATTGAACTAAATTCAGTGAATTATGTCCATCAACAAAGAAATACTTAAGAGAATAGATCTGCTGAGTTCTTCCACAAACACATTAGCTAAAATAGTAAAACAAAAAAATCCATAATCCTCCCCTAAATCACATCCCCAAACAAACCTCAGGTTCACGGTAGAATGCAGAGAATCAGTAAAAATCATGAAAAAATACTTAATATATTTAAACATACAACCACAAAACAACTTGCAAAAGCTTGCTACATAGCAGAAAAGTAACTTGAAAAAATTACATTTCCAAACTAAACAACAAAAATAAATAAAACTGCTTCTAAGTTAATTAAATTCTTTTTCAAAGTATTTCCATGTATTTTCCACAGATTATACTCATCTAATTTCTTTTATTATTTAAATTATTTATTTACACTTTTTTTCTTTTTTTACTCAAAAAGCTTCCTGAGCCTTTGTTGACCTTTGATGCTTATGCAAGTTTCATCCAAGTTGCTAAGGTAAGTCAATTTATTTTGGATTCATTTAAATTAAATCCTAGAGATGAAAGATGAGAATAAAAATTGTAAAGATACAATATTTATTAAAACGTCAGAAGTTCAAAGCAAGGAGTTTCATATCCTTAATCCATGGATTTTCAAAGACAAATTCTTTTCATCAGAGGATAAAAAACCGACAATGTAATTGTAAATATTATCGGCAACATTTTATTCTCATCTTTCGATCTCTAGAATCGATTGCTCTATTCAATATATTGAGCTTTATATTATCACGATAGATTATTATTAAACGATAATTCAATTATCTTTAATTCAACATTTTAATATTCATTTACATTAAATACATAATTAACTGTTTTTATAGCCTATCACAAATACATTCTTTCAATTATTCATGACATATCAGTTAGAAAAGTTCCTGATCAGTTTTTCTTTTTAAGAAAAGAGTTAGAGGTTGTCAGATATTTTGATATCATACTTTCGTTCCTTGCAATCTTCTCTGAAATTTCAGGTTTCCCTATTGGATTTTTCAAATATGACTGATTTTTATACATTGATCAACTAGCGATAACTAATTTAATGCTATTTATTAATTTTTTTTAAGTAAAAATAACTTGTTTTATAAACGTGTCTGTGAGCATTTACTGCACAGGCCGTGATCCTTTTCTCATTGTGCAAACACCATGAGTAAATATTTGAAGATATAAAGGACTTGAAGTATGAAAACTTTTACCAAAATGACCGGATTCAGCATTAAGTAACCTGAAAAGGGTTGATATGCCATAAAACAAAACAACCAAACCAAACACCATGAATGAATATTTGAAGATATAAAGGACTTGAAGTATGAAAACTTTTACCAAAATGACCGGATTCAGCATTAAGTAACCTGAAAAGGGTTGATATGCCATAAAACAAAACAACCAAACCAAACACCATGAATGAATATTTGAAGATATA
>OY744526.1:17267313-17364813 GCA_963556195.1 Sepiola atlantica | reverse complement strand
ATTCATATCAGTCATCCCTTGATAGTGATAACTGTCTAATGTGGGTCATGTCATATCAGTTTACTTGAACAGAATCAGAATATCATAGAAAATATGGTGACACTCATTAATAAAAAGTAGAAATGCAAATTCTTTTTTTGTTGTTTTCTTCTTTTTCTCATGCATTAATCCCAAGCTACGTCGGGGTCCACAATGATGGATTTTTGTCTCCACTTGATAAGATCACAGGCTTGATCCAGGTGAAGGTCGCTTTCACACAGATCTTTGTGTAGAGCGTCTGCCATCTCATCATTGGCCTACCCCTTAGTAACTTTCCGGTGACTTCTAGTGCAAAGACGAGTCGCCATTCCCTCATCTTGTCCTCAATCAGTGCAATGCCGTAGTGCTTTCGGATATCCTCATTGCAGACGTGGTCAAGCAGTATAATTCCAGACATCCAGCCGAGCATTTTGGTTTCCATAATGGCGAATCTTCGTTCTGCCTTCCTCATTGTGTCGGTAAGCACTACTCGCAAAATGCAAATTAAATAAATAAATCCATCGGTAACCAAAGATATGGAAATATTACGGAAGCTCTTTCTTCAAAATTCAGTAGAAGGAAAGACAAGTTTGTCTCTTTAAGAGCCGGAGAGACCAAGGGTAGATAATTCGTGCAGCTTTTGCTGTCGCTGCAAATAATACCAGGAAAAATATTAAAATTGGCATTATCAAATTTTGCCATTTTTAGTCATCAATATTTCAATGCTTCCACAAGATCTTTATAAATTTAAACAAATTTTTGTATTAAGAATGGAAGCTGAAATCGGAGATTAAACAGTCAAACACATTATTTTGTGATTTCTTAGCTTTTTGGCTAGGAGAAAAGTTTAATATCTGTTCTAATACTTCACTTCATAACTTCCGTCCTTGTGAAGAAGAAATCTTTCTATACTTTGATAATTTTTATTTTTGTCCCAATCTAGAGTGCCCATTTTTGGGGAGGTGGATTTCACCATATTAAAAACCGACCTTGTGTCTATCTATGCCCTTATGGGGAGGCAAGTAAATAGGGACTAACAAACACATACTTTTATGGAAAAATACAAGAATTCATGTAACAAATTCTTAAGTTAGTATTAAAAACAATATAATATTCCCAAATTATAGGATTCCTGAAAAAAATAGGAATGTTAAACTTCTCAATGAAAAATTATAGAAATACCATTGTCATGTATAAAATGTCCCACAAAGGTAATTGTGACATTAAGAAATTTTGATTTTAAAGTATTGTATTTGAGTAAGAAAATTGTTTTGTATCCATTTGAACAGTTAATGGTTATTGCAGCGTCTTTTGTGATTGGTAAATCTCTATATAAAGTTAGTAATGCGCATATGTTATATATGTACACGATTCACTCCTAAACTAACTGACGTTTATGAATTTATTTGGTTTTAGTTTTATGCAAGAAGGGTAAAAAGGGAGTGGAAACCCTTCATGAAAATCCAGATATCTACCATTTTTGTGAAATTTTAACAATACATCAAGTAATAAATATTCACCAAATTTCAGTTTCTTTTTAAAGAGTTTATAAGGGGCATAAAATGGGCACAACAAATTCAAATGTTTCAGATTTGCATTGAAATTTGATACATAGTCATTTGACACCAACATTCCCTGAATTTAAATTCAAATTTCTTAAAACCTCTTAAGTTTAAGCCTTAAATTTAAAACATTTTCTAGAATCAAAATCATATATGTTTTGATCAAAATTAGAATAAGGTTTCTAGACATACAGTTTTTATCATTATATCTAGATTTTAATCTTTGTAAGGGGACATAAAATTGGTTCAAAACTATTCTGTTCAACAAACACCATAAAACTTCAAATCATAACATAAAGATTCAAATCTTTTTTTAATATTTGGTGTTCAATACTTCAACGAGATACGTATTTAAGTGACTTTTGGTTGCATAAAGATAAGCTCAAAATAATTGTATTTATATCAATGAAAGCAAAAATTCATAATTTAAGAATTTGTAAAAATAATTTCTTTTTTTCTTTTCAGAGTATCAGAAGAAGCCAATGAAAACCAAATGAATGCCAGTAATTTAGGAATCGTATTTGGTCCAACGTTACTTCGGCCATTGTAAGTAGGACACTTTATATATATTTTTCGCTTTTGACGTTTTTACGTTTTAATGTACTTTCTTTTCATCTGGATTTGTTAAAAGTCCAGAATAGTTAATAGTCAAGAACTCGTGAACAAAAAATAATTTAATAGCAAATACAGTAGAATTTAATTCTTTTAATGTGTGGAAACTAAGATTTTATTTTATTTCAGAGTTTTATTTCCATGAAATCTGTCTTATCGACACAAAAACAAAAATGGCGACTGAGATGATCACTTAACTTTGGTTAAATTCATGCTGAAAAAATAGTACAAAAAATAAAACATAAAACAAAATGACTTATCCTACCACTAACACTAAGTCTGCATGGCAAGCCCTCCCCCCCCAATAAAAACCCTCAAAACCACATGTAATTGCCTAAGTTTAGGGAAGTTAAGCGATCATCTCGCCAATGTTGTTTTTTTTACAGCTTTCATGGAAATAAAATTTTGATATAAAAAAAATCTTAGTTTTCACACGTTAAAAATATACAGCTCGGTAGAGAATTTAATTCTGCTGCATTTTCTATAAATAATTTGCCGTTTTTATTTTTTGTTTACGAGTTCTCGATTGTTAACTATTCTGTACTTAATGGATTTTTGATTATTTGGGTACATATTAGTATATATTACTTCAGGTCATAAGTTATGGATTCTTTAAAAGTTTCTATTATGTACTAGAGGTGAGTCACTGATTTATCGCGATATTTTTTTCAGTTTCCCAATGTATCAATACATTTCCTTTAACTGGGCAGAAATTACTGTTCTCAATCATGTGGTGAAGTTATCAAGAGAATATATGCAGTTCATTTCGTTTTTGTCTTAGTAGCACTCATTTAAATGTACAATGTATATTCTATGCCTATACCCCTATTGTAACTGCTAGTTTAATATTATTAGACTGGTCTAGTGTTCAGGCAAGATAGAGAAAAAATTATAGGCTATTTGGGTCATCAGAAGGTATCGCAAACCAAATTTTCTTTTCTTTAGTAGCTATCCCAAACCAAAATTTTCTTTTCTTTAGTAGCTATCCCAAACCAAAATTTTCTTTTCTTTAGTAGCTATCCCAAACCAAAATTTTCTTTTCTTTAGTAGCTATCCCAAACCAAAATTTTCTTTTCTTTAGTAGCTATCCCAAACCAAAATTTTCTTTTCTTTAGTAGCTATCCCAAACCAAAATTTTCTTTTCTTTAGTAGCTATCCCAAACCAAAATTTTCTTTTCTTTAGTAGCTATCCCAAACCAAAATTTTCTTTTCTTTAGTAGCTATCCCAAACCAAATTTTTTAAATTATATCTGAAAGCTTTTAATGTGGGCATATAGATCTTTGTAAAACATAAACAATGATACCAAATTTATTTTGGTAGCACAATTAGCCACCGAATTATGACCATTCAGGGACAAGTTTAAGGGAGTTGACTCTTTCTATTACCTGGGAGATATGCTTTCAGCAGATGGTGGCTGCAACCACAACGCATGTGAAGACTGCTTAAAAGAAGTTCAGGGAGCTTCTACCAGTTCTCAAAACACACCATCTGTCGTACAGGACCCGTGGTCAAGTGTATAGCACTTGTGTGCAGAGCGCTGTGCTCCATGCCAGTGAAACCTGGTCACTGACAAGGTCAGACCTCCAACGTCTGCAGTGCAATGACACGGCAATGGTTTGACAGATTTGTAACATCAAGCCAAGAGATGCTTCCACCATGCGGACAAGTGAGTTGCTGGGGAAACTTGGTCTTGCAGACCTTAATCCCATCTTAAAGGAGAGAAGACTCCGCTGGTATGGCCACATGGACAGATCCAGCAGTGCAATCAACTGTGCACTAAACCTATAAGTCTCTGGTAGGCGCGGAATTGGTCGGCCAAAGTTGTCTTGGAGGGAGCTGTCAGAGAGAGAGAGACCGCAATAACTGGAGGCTCTTAAATGCTGACCCTCAGGGTCGACAAAAGTGGGGATATGCGGTGAGGACTGCCATGCGTGCAGCTAGCCAGCTGTCTGGAGGGGGAGGGGGCCCACTAGTGTGGACATTGCCCCAATCCTGCAAAAGACCGATGAAGGAAGAAGAAAGCTTGTTAGAAATTATAAAATTTGCTGTCGTGTGAGATATTAGTCTAGAAGCCAGATTTCAGTGTCTAAATAAAAATGGCGGCTTTGAACAAGTGAAAAATCCTTACAAAAGTAATGTCATCTTTTGGTAAAATGAAAATTAATCATTATGGAAGCAATAATTATTAGATCAGCCAGCCTAAACATTGGACAAAATCTCATTACCCCTTGAAAAAACGTGCAAAAATGACATGGAAGTACAATTTTGACTCTTCATATAAGTTTAATTTCAACAGCTAACACATTGAATCTTCTTAATGATTGATAGCACATTAGAGATCAAGCTCGATTTTTATTTTTATTTTAATAGTAAATCAATTAAAAAAAAAATCAGATTTGAACCATGTTAAAACATACAGAAACACAATTTAATAATAGAGCAAAAATTTAATTCACTAAAGTTTTCAACTTGGATTTTTTTTGTGTGTGTGAAAGACAACTTAAAACCCTATATCAAGCCTCCCATATTGGCAAGTGGCCCTTTTTCTTTAAGATGAGATTGTTTTTATATATATAGAGACACACAATATACACATTAAGTTGAAAAATACCAACATTAAAAAATACATCGCCCATCTCTGAAAATAGTAACCTAATTTTAAGTAGCCTGAAAAAAAATCTATTAATGACACAAGAGAAAGAATTGTATATTTATAAAGAGAAAAGATTAAATTTTGTTCGCAGCTAAAATTTAATCAACTTATTTTGGGGTTTATTTTATCACAAGTTGAAATTAAATGGAATTTCATTATATTTACCCATTTTTGCACACCAAACTAAACTGGCTGGTTTGTGCTCCATATTTTAACAACACCAATGATTTTTTTTTTATCTTTACGTAAAAATATAAAATAATTTTTTTAAAGTTGTTTTGTCGAATGTTTTATTTAATCAGAATACCATAACCTCTATTGTAGATTGTTTTGATGAACATGATCTTTAAGATAATCTCGGTGGTTAAGGTCTAGTAAGTGTTAAGCTCATTCAGGATCGCACCTCCTACTGATGAGGCGATAACCAAAGTGTCCCCGGCATATCAATGAATGGTGATAAAACAAATACTGTTGGACATTCATGACTGAAACTTGGTGGACAAGTCATGCATAGATTAAAGTTTATTTGTACCAAATCTGGTTGGATTGCCAAAAATATTGTGTTTTTTGTTAACAATTCCATGGGAGACATTCAGGTGGGCGGTGGGGGGCACCCTGTATGTAAGTACATATGGAGATTGTTTTGATAGACCTTATCTTTGAGATAAAAATTAAAGAGGGGGTTAAGGTCCGGTGTGTGTGAAGCCCAATCAGGACACACCTACTACTGATGAGCCAATCGCCAAAGTGTTCCCCGCATATCATTGAACAGTTAAATATTATAACATATTCTCTTCAGGTAAAAGGCTAGGTCTGTAACACCCACTCCGTGCTTGGTTTTCCTGTCACAGATACTAACGCAAGCTAGGTTTGGTTTGGTTGTTTTACGACATATCAACACTTTTTGGGTGATTTAATGCCAAATTAGGTTATTTTGGTAAAAGTTTTTATGCTTCAAGTTCTTTATATCTTCAAATATTTATTCATGGTGTTTGGTTTGTTGTTTTGTAGAAGAAAAATGTTGTTTTTGCTTTGCAGAACATGATTGAGTTTTGCAAAGGGAAAGGAAAAAAACAATAACATCAATTTTTGGTGCATTTTAAGTCATGAAGCCGGTATCTTCCGACAGCCTGATCTGATAGCACTAGCTAGGGTCGAACAGGATATTGTCTATATGAACAATGCTTGTTCAGTTATCTCTTAAAATCGTTGGCATCTTCAGCATTTCAGTCCAGCTATTATGTGACATGTATTAGTAAAGGTCGCTGGAAGCGGTCTAAAGTTATTAGTTTCACTGTTGTGAGCAGGTACTTATGGAGGAGGCCATGAAAAGGCTGACTTTATCTCCTCCATGAGGACCACCTTCTCCACAAGCTCACCACAGAGCCCCCCTCCACGATCTCACCTGAAGTCATGATGCCCATTCTCGGTGCATGCCCACAAGCTCCTGCTTTCAACACCCGGTGACGTCACAAAACGAATCTGGCTGAAACGTTGCTGGACGGAGGAATGGCAGGCAGCAGATAAATCAAGGCTGCACAGATTTGTGGAGAACCCGGATAACCTACCAGGTATGGACCTCTCTCGCCGGCAGTGGACAATGCTCAACCGCCTCAGGACAGGTGTCGGCTGTTTCGTCGCGACCGTGAAAGAATCGCCCACCCAATGGCGAAGCCGGCATAGCTGCGCTAGACAACAAAACATTAGCATGGCTTTTCTCAACCGAGCTGGTGATCTAACAATGAGATGCTGTGAAGCAAACGAAAGAAGAAGAAGTGACATGTATTCTAGTTAAGTCTGCACAAGAAAGGAGATTGTCAGAGTTATTAGCAATTTAGCGCATCATACCCAGGCATGCTTATCATCGAACAGTGATAAAACAAAGACTGTTGGACATTCATGACTGAAATTTGGTGGACAAGTTGGACATAGACTACACTTTATTTATACCAAATATGGTTGGATTGTAGAAAGGATTGTGAATTTTATTAATGATTTCATGGGTGGCATTGCTAAGTTTTTGCTAAGAATTTCTGAAGGGGGGGGGCGGTTTGATTTAAATAAAACTGACTTATTTAATTTAAAAGATTTGTATTTCAACCAATCGCTGTGGAGATGACTGGAGTGATTGGCTCTGCCACACACGACTTCCTCGGCAGCCTTGGTCTATTAATGACGCGCAACACCGGAGACAATCACGAATTGTCTTGGCTTTACGAGCGCCTCTCTATCGCCATTATTCGTGGAAACGCCTTGAGTCTGCTCTCGGCCTGCCAAGCCAGCCGGACATTCGAAGAAAACTATTGACTGTGATACAATTCTATATAAGGAATCAGGATTTCTCGATATTGAACTAAACAATGTCCAAGTGACGAATAAGGAATTTATTAATTATTGATTGAATTATTAATCTTATAGTTTAATTTTTCACCATATGCTTTTTTATTATCTTTTTTTTTATATTTAAAGGTAGACATATTTTTTTTATATATATAACCTTTGTTCGTTTGTTGCAGGGAAGGCACAGCATCTCTTTCTTCATTGGTCGATACACCTCATCAGACACGAGCTGTGGAACTTCTAATTACTTATGCTGATGTAAGTCTCTTCACACTTTCTATTGACTCTCTCCTTTCCGCTTCCCTTCTCATGGGATTTTTTATCTTCTGAATAATGCTCGTCAATCTTGGTTTATTTTCATTTATACAGAACTTTGTTTAAAATTGAAAAAGTTAAAATCATCTTATTTTTTAAATTGATACTTTGTTCCTTCAATATTGTTTTCTTATTCCTAGTCATATTGCTTATACTAATATGATAGACATGTGTCTGTTAACTACTTTTAGCTTATTAGACCTAGGAACATGAAATTTTGTTGGAACGGTCTCTTATCTATACAGAATGTTCTAAAAGAGGGACATTTGCATTAAACTAAACACAGCCCACATTATGACACCTTACTCCTAGCAGATGTTGTAGATTAAGAGTTATCTCGCTTGGACCATTTTGGAGATAGGTTATCTCCCTTAATTCGGGTTTTCACAGTAAAAGTTGAGTCCGATAGAAAATGGAACTCTTCAGTCTCTAAGACGAAAAGAGATTGTGTTGTAGATATGGACGAACGTGGCAAGCTTTGACAGATGTGTTCCAAAATTCATAATTACTTGAAGGATTCACATGGATTTAATAAGTGCCAATCAGTCTCGGTGGTCATATAGCCATCTTGAAAGTTGCTCTCTAGTTTCCAGAGGCAATTTTCTTTTTTCTTCTTTACTCGTTAACCTGATTATGGTTAACATCATGCTATTAACAACAGGTCTCCAGACATTTCTGTCGGAACACCGAATTTCGAGGATACTGGTGATCTTTGTCATCTCATTTTCAAGGTCTGATAGTGATTTGATGTCTTTTATCACTTGGTCCAGCCATGTCATCTTTGGTCATCCTGAGAGGCTTTCTCGTAGGCTTTATAAAGGCTTGAAGTGCTTGACATGCAGTCTCATTAAATGGCCAAACCATGACAATCTTCTTTTGCGTGTAACAGTACTCCATGGTTTTACTTCAGTGCGACTGTAGAGGTTTTCATTGGCCAGATGATTTGGATGACTCTTCTCAATTGATTCCTTTTGAAAAGCATTCATGTTTTTTTTCTAATATTTTGGTAAGATGTTCTCTCATTCTCTTTTGGTCCCATGTCTGGATGACCGTTGGGGTGCCAAAAATGAACTGGCAATCGGTTTTCTCAAGCTCTCCAAATTTTCTGTCTTCTTGAGCGTGTTACTCAGGGCCTAGCCTTGTCCACTCTCGGATGTTGTCCTCCAACCTCTTTCTTTGTCTACTCTTCCTTCCTCCTCCCTCCCTTACAGAGACGATAAGCTGAAAAAGATTAAGGAGTAAAACTCAACTCAATTAGTTTAAAGAGTTATTACCCTTTAATGTGCTACCAGATCAGGCTGTCTGAAGATATCAGCTTCCTGACCTAAAATGCACCAAACATATTTTATTGTTTTTTTTTCTCTTTGCAAAACCAAAACTAAAAATTCCCCCCTTCCTCTTCCCCTTCCCCCTCTCCATCCATTCCCCCTTTCACTCAACCAAATACCATGAATAAATACTTTAACATATAAAGAACTTGAAGCATAAAAACTTTTGCCAAAATGACCGGATTTGGCATTAAATAACCCGAAATGGGTTGATATGCCATAAAACAAAACGACCAAACCAACCCTTTAATGTGTCAGGGAATTAACCTTAATAGATACATAAACAGAAGCAGACAACTCTCTCTCTCTCTCTCTCTCTCTCTCATATTATATATATATATATATATATATATATATAAAAGTTGTAGTTGTTAGTTTGTTTACAAAGTTTTAGAGAAAGACTCCCATAAACATAAATATTCTGAAACCATTGTATTATATTTCCTTTTGGTCAAAATGAGTACAACATTATCATGGGGTCTGCGTTCGCACTTGACATCCATAAAAACGAAATAAAAACATTTTACTTTATTCGATTTGATTTGAAAATTATAGAAGTTTTAAAAAATAAAAATAGAAATGTTAATAAGGGGAAATGTTAATAATTGGAGCAAGAGTCCTCACTTATTCCCAGGAAACATTGAATTATATCTCGAAAGGTTCAAAGACTGAATTTACCAAAATTTATTCCAGTTAATGTTACTTTACTATTGTCCCCTCCCACCCAACCAATGCTGAGTACATCCTTGGACCCCACACCAAAAATTTAATATTTTGAATTGTAAGTAGTAATAATAAAAAAGGTGTTATGAGCTAGATTCAATCCCGGGCTAGTAATAAAATAAAACCACTAGCATTTTTAAAAATTAAATATCAAGATGTATCATTCTTTTTTTTTTTCTTAAGAAAATCTAATAAAAATTAAATAAACAGTAAAGTGGTGTTACTGGAGCGGGGGTGTCCCTAAATTCAACTCAAAATTGACATTTGCCTTTTATTTTTGTAATTTTAATTATTATTATTTATTTATTTTTTTCATAGCAACTTTTTGCAGAGAAAATGGAAACAGTGCTGACCTCAACTCCTGACAGTAAGATTTTATATTTAAATTTAAACGTTAAAGAATTACCATATTTGAAAACTTCTGAAAATCAGATAATGCAGGCACACACACACACACACACACACACACACATACACGCACATATATATACAGGGTGTCTCAAAAAAATGTACTCACTCACTGATGACCATTATTGTTCAAACAAAGCTGATAACGCGCACCAAGGGATTCGCAAACGTCTCGTCATTCTAAGAGTGAGTACATTTTTTTGAGACACCCTGTATATACTTGCTGGCTCGTTATAGCTTTGCCTAGTTTCATACTTGAAATGCTTGAAACATTTAATTTAAAATAAACATTTCATACCTAATCTGTTGTAAACATGAAACAAAATCTTTCTCATTTATAAACATTAACGTTTTAGAAATTTCGATACAAATTTATTTAACTTTTAAATGTGACTGTAAAAGTAATTAAAAGAAGTCAATTTGCCTTTTCACTTGCAATTTAAAAATAGATCGCAACTTGTTGTAAATACAGTCAGTCCCTCTAAAAAAAATGAACATTTGAACAGCAATGCTAAATATTTGTTCAGCAAATAAAACGATATTGCAAAACAGAACTATTTGTTATATTAAAATCAAAACAATCATTGAATAACAAAAAAAAAGAATAACAAATAATAGTTAATTAATAAGATGTCCTTTTTCAAGACAAATATGCAAATTAGTATACATTGCGACTGATATTGCATATCCATAAGCAGTGTATAAAAAAGATAGTGCTTTGATTATGTAAAATTGAATTAACTTGAAATAGGGCATTTTGACTTTACTGTTGGTACGAGAAATTAACTCAACTTTGGCATATATATATATATATATATATATATATATATATATATATATATATGGCAATTAAGCTACTCAGTCGTCCACGTTTTATCCCCGCAGGGAATCGTCAGGCTAAGTGCCTGACGATTCTCTGTGGGGATGAAATGCGGACGCCTCTGTGTAGCTTAATTGCCATGAATATATTTTCATACTTTACTATTAAGCTCTACTCACATATTAAGCGCTATTGAAGTAAATACTGAAATCTATACGCAATATATTATATAAACCTATAATCTCGGATGGTCACAGTGCGCAAACCCGGTTCACAGAGACATCTTGAATCTGTAAGCGTTCACTTTAGTCCCATAGGTCATGGGAGATTGTCACATGATAACGGAGAAATTAAGTTATATTTAACATTGAAGGCGGCGAGTATAAATATAAAGACATTTGATAGGATTCAACGGTAGAGCCGGAGTCTTGCACTGCATATATATATATATATATATATATATATAGTGGGGAAAGATAGAGAGATAGAAGTTTTGATAAAAATATATCTTACACTTTTGCCCCGGGCAACACTGGGTAGTCCTGCTAGTTGGTTAATAAATTTTACATTCAATTATGTATTTACTGTAAGTTTATGAAAATTATTTTGTTTCCTTAAAAAAAAAATGTAACAAATAATCTTAAGTTTCTGAATTTTTTAGATGAGGATTGATAATTTTTATAATTTGGATTATTCGGACTACTGTTCTCATCTTGAGTCTTATACTAGGAAAGATTCCCGAGTTCGAAAGGATACACCTGAAGAAGGTCGGAGGTTACATCGGCTGAAATGTTGTGAGAATAACACTCAAGATGAGAACAGTAGTCTAAATAATCCAAATTATCCAAATAATCTTGATAAATATTTGTCTTGTTTCCATGAAATTAAAACTATACGTGGAAAACATTATTTTGACATTCTTGTTTCAGGTTGTTCTGGTAAAGAGAAACTTGACCGAATTCCTTCTTTGAAACCTTCCAGGTACGTGAATCTTGTTCAAACTTTCATTAGCATTTTTTTTTTCTCTCTTCTGTTGTCATTTAAAAATCTTGTATTATTATTATTAATTATTAATATTATTATTATTATTATTATTATCACCACCACCATCATCATCACCATCATCTATTACTAATGGAGATTTGATATCTGTTTGTCTGAACCCAAAACTATACTATTACTTCTATTAATTGTAATAGTGTACTGTCTTTGAATGCTCAATTCAGGAGGGTAGTGTAGTATCTTTTCTGTTGTCATGAAACCATCTTCCTAGGCATTACCTTCGCCTTTAGAAGTGTTTAGTATGTGTTTGTTCATCATAGTACCATCCTCCCAGGCATTACTTTATCCTTTTATTTGTTGGGAGGGTGGGGGGGGGGGGTGATATATTAGCAAAAGTATGTGAACAGAGGTCACCTATTTTTACTAGAATAAACATTGTATGCAATTTCAGCAGAATCTAATTTATTTAAGTGGAGTGATTAAATTTAATAATCACTAAAAAACCAACAAATATTTATTCTGCTTGACATGCACATTGTATACTACAACTTCATGCTTTTTATTTTGTAAAAAAAAATATAGACATATAAATTGCAAAATAGAGGATAATCTTTATTTTGTAGTTTTCGGTCTGCAGTCTCTTGTTATTTTTATTTTATTTTTTATTTTTTTGTATGGAGGACCTCATGAAGGTGTTGTCATCCTCCGACATACAGCACTTGGTGTTCCCAAATGATCATCATAGATTCAGATGTTCTAATGCTATCAGTGTGTTCAGAATGTTTCTTCTAACACACCGTTTTTTTTAAAACTAATAGATCTTCTAGGATTACCACCAACGATGTGCTGTACTTTCTGAATAAATTAAAGTTTTCTAATGCTCCCAATGCATCTAGAATGTGCTGATAAAATAGTATCTTTCTTCAAATGTTTGTGTGTAGACACTATTATTTAAAATCGCCTACCTCTCCAAATTTAAAAACACAAAAAAACCCTGTTCTGTGTCATATGTAAGGATGCAAGTACAATATGGCGATGCTATTAATTTAAGACAAAAATAAGCTTTCCTCTAAGTAAGGAAGCGGAAAGGATATTGTATATCACTTTTTCAGTTACAGGTCTGCTGTTGCGAAGTCGATATTGTAAAATTTTCCGAGGCAGATAAATTATTTTATTTATTTATTTATTTATTTTTTTAAGAAACATGATCAATGTTTCTCAAAAAAAAATGGCGCTTGTGTCGATTGGGTGTTAAATGCAAGGGAGATAACTATGTTAGACAAAGTGAAATAAGCATATATTGAAAAGATAATTTGGGACACTGAAAACGTACGCAACTTATTAGAGGGTAGTTGTCAAGTTTGATTAAACTTATTAGACAGCAATTTTAATATTAAAAAAATGAATTTAATACTGTATCAGCACAAGCGCCAAAATAACTGGCAAATCAGAATCAAATATTGATTTTGTAGGAATAATGCTATTAACTGCAAAGATTTGGAAAACAGACTCACTTTACTTTATATGTTAGATTTTAAAATATTTTCATGGTGTATTTGCATATTATAAAAAGGGTGCTTCTACATAATTTGAACCAAACTAAACCGACTTTCGCCAAAGTAAACCTAAAACTTAGGTTACGGTTAGTTTAGGGTTAGGTTAGAGTTAAAAAAACAGTTTGGTTCAAATTCTGTAGAAGTACCAAAATAGGCAATTTCATTTTTACTGCTCACAGATTTTCTCAAAATGGTGGCTTTTTAATGTTTTGTGCTCTTTATTTTAGAAGGGATCAATCGTCAGAATCTGCCGTGCCTGAAGATAGTTCAAGCCCTGAGGTATGAAATGAGATGCTTGTCTTTTTAAACTTTTTTTTTTTTTCATTTTTCTTTTGTATTACGCTTTCCGTATTCTTCTCTCCCGCCCGTCCCTCCCCTTTTTCTATCTCTCGTTATCTGATGCGTGTGTTGATGTAAATTATGCTTCTCTTTCTTTGTTTCTAACCAGCTATCTGTTGTCGCCTGCATCTTCTTGCGGATAAGTTATCAAACCAGCTCTCCAAAGAATAAAATATACAGATACCATACTTTTTCCATAAAAATTTTATTTTTATTTTTATAAATTTTAGTAACTATAGTATTTATAAATTTTAGTGAATATAGTTTTTATTTATAAATTTTAATAAAAAGATTTTTTTTTTATATTTCTAATAATTTTTTATTATTAGAAATATAAAAAAAAAATCTTTTTATTAAAATTTATAAATAAAAACTATATTCACTAAAATTTATAAATACTATAGTTACTAAAATTTAATAAAATTTATCTCCCATAGCAAAAAAAATGGTTAACTGGCGATAAAACTTTTTTAATACCAACCCTAAATCTGAGTGGCCAGGTCGTAAAATCACTAAAATTACCAAAAAAAAAAGTAGACCCCCCCCCCTTTAAAAAAACGCAGAATTTATCTCCCATAGCAAAAAAATATGGTTAACTGGCGATAAAACTTTTTTTAATACCAACCCTAAGTCTGAGTGTCCAGGTCGTAAAAATCACACATAATTGCCAAAAAAATGTAGACCCACCCTAAAGAAAAACGCAGAATTTATCTCCCATAGCAAACAAAAAAAATGTTTAAATTAGTTAACTGCCTTAAAACGCTAGAATGGTCCGGAAATATGTTCACACATAACCGCCTAAAAATAGTAGAATCTCTTATTTCTAACCAGCTATCTGTTCTGTCGTCCACATCTTGTGGATAAGGCATCCAACCATTTCTCTTGGCTTTTCAAAGAATAAAATATATATATACAAAAGGGATCATGTGTGTCCCCCCACATACAGTTTTCATAAATTTTATCTTTATTTTTATAAATGTTAGTAAATATAGTATTTATAAATTTTAAGTAATTAGATTTTTTTTATATCTCTAATAAATATATTTATATTTTTTTAAATTCTAGTGAAATAATATAAATTTAATTTTAACAAAAGTAAAATTAATCGTTTGACTTTTTTTTTTATAAGTCTGATGACTTTACTGCAAGAAGGCAATGTCGTTTATTTTTTTGTTGCTTTCTTTTTATTATTTTGTTATATTTTAATAATCATCTTAATTTTCATCTTTAAATTTAAAAAATTGAAAATTACTGATAATATTAATAATTAGGTTTGGCTGGAGCTTTTTTTTTTTTTTAATCATAATTCTTGGCAACAAGTTAGTAATAATAATAATTAATTAATTCATATTATCATGTCAAACTGTTAATTAAAAAGATTCAGGTAAAAAAGTTTACTGCTTCTTGACATAACACTCCCCGGTAAATACGCTAAATAAAATTCTAATTTTAGGAAATACATACCTTTTATGATGATTAAAAACCAGTAACCAAATTTTACAGAAAACAATTCAGTAGTTTTTCTTATTATTTAAGATATTAAAATTTTTTCATCGCTTCACTAAATGACTTGAGAGCTGACATTTTTTTTTTTTTTTTCACGGATGATAACTCGTTTCTGTCACTTTTGGTGCAGATGGTGAATTCCTATTTAGCGGAATGGATGTGGCGAAAGAAATTTGATAAATTGAATATCTTAAAAATAATTAAAAAACAAATTACTGGATTGTTTCCCGCAAAATTTGGTTACCGGTTTTTAATCACCATAACAAGTATGTATTTCCTAAAATTAGAATTTTATCTATCATATTTACATGAGTGTTATATCTTATTGTTTTCATTGCAATGTTAAGGCTTTTTAATTTTTTATTACTTTTTCATGAAGTAATCATTTTTGATGGGGAGCAGACGCAATCACTAATGTATCGAAAGAGATCTAACTAACGTTGCATCAAATCGAGTTAATATTGCTTTCAAACATGATTAAATGTTTACTTTTTTAATTGCTTACAGTTAATTACATAAGATTAATTTATCTTATGTAATTTTCCTTCTATGAAAACGTAAAACGACGAGTACCTGTTTGAGAGATTCTCATTCTAAGAGTTTGTTAGATAAAGCATGAGAAATATCTTTTCTTGTTATATCGTTATTTTGTTATTATTGTTAACGATAAATAGCTGTGTTACAGCTAATGGTACTACTTTTTGCTTCCTAAGCATTGAAGAGTTTCCTCCCTTACATGCATAATTATGCCCCAATTTTTAGTGACGTTTTGGAAACTTGTAAGTTGCAAATTTCAAATTTACTCGCACAACTCAATTGAAATTGGATGTTATCGCTCTAAGAGTCGAAGATTGGATCATTTTTGGCTGGAGAAAACAAATTAGCAGATTTACTCTGCTCCGAGGGATCATACCTCAAGACATCTGTTGTAAGAAAGAAAGAAAGAAAAAAAATGTATGCAACATTCCCTTGAAGCTGGAAGTGCTTTTTAGTAGGGATGATCTACGATCAGAAGCTTCTGTTTATTTGTTGTTGTTTTTTTTCATCCACATGTACATAAGTAATTTTAAATTTGCAAGGGCGTAGATAAATATCTCTTGAGTTATTCATATTAAAATTTCTAAAATAAAACCTGAAAATTTCTTGTACAAAAAATAAAGTTCTAAAACTGTATTTTAATGTTTTGTCCAGATCAAACCCTAAAAAAAATATCTGAAATACGTACCCGCCAACGCTGGGTTTCTTAAGCTTTTCACTTCTGCATGTCAGTTCAAATGAAAAATTTTTGTTTTTTTTATTTTAAATCATAATAAAAAAAATTTTTTTAAATATATTATTCAGGTTTATGATGATATTGGCTAGAAATAACTGGAATGTTATAGCAAAAAAAAAAAAAAATTGCCTAGTGTGAGATTTGAACCCTGAAAGATAATATGAAATATTAGAATTTGATAAGCAACCACTTGATCTACTCGGCCACCAAACAAACAAGTTTAGTCTGTCTTTTTAACCTACTTATAGTGTTTATGAGTTTAGCATATCGGCATAAGAATCTCTTTGCATAAATCTAAAATAGTTTGTCTACAATAAAAAAACATAAATGGAAAATTAAAAAATTCTTACTGAAGTAAAAAAAATATTACTGAACATTTATGAAATATTTTTTATCCATTTTTAATTTAAAAAAAAATGATGTTTTCTCTTTAAAGTAAACAATATGTAGTTGTTCAGTCGGCTAAAAGGGAACACTATAAATGTTGGACCGTTTGTTTCGGATGTTATTTTTACATATTTTTAATTTTGAATAATGATTTTAAAAAAAAGGTTTAAGAACTTTTGACATCGATACAAACATCGGCTAGAACATGTTAAATCTAAATCTGCGATTAGTTTGTCCAGCTGTTTAACTGTTATGTCGCGACACACATACACACACAACTTTGCTTTATATATAGAGAGATGTGTAACGGTTAAAGGAAATATTTACTTAACATTACTTATTATTATTAAACTGATATTAAGTTTTCATCTTCCTCACATTGTAACTAACTGTAACGGCATTCACCCAGGATGAGTTAAGCCGATTCCAAATGAGTTTATCGCATCCCACATCAAGGCAGTCCACCCACACCGATTGGCAGCTGAGTCCATCAGCATATTTCAGCCATTCCCGGTTTGAGCAACGAACACCAAAAACGCAGAGGCCAGCCACCATTTTAATGTCTGTCTTTACTTGTCATCATGCATACTCTAAATCTTTCATGTGTGACTCCAAGTGCCATACCTTAACCCTAACCCTGGTAAACCGTCGCAGCTGGTGGGCTAACCCTAATGAAAGTATCGTCTGTCTTGTAGGTTTTGTCTGTAAAACAGCGAAGGTTAGGCCCATCGCTTACAACTTTGGTTGGTGATAGAAACCAATGTAATTTCTGCCTTGGAATCCGACGGCTTCTGGTTGCTTGCACCTCTGCATTTGCAGAGACTCTACAGTAAGTGCGAGTACGTTGAAAATCCAATGTGTCTGCACCAGTAACCAGCGTCTCCTGGTTGCCCGTCCTTCTGCATCTGTGGATAATCTGCGGCATGAACGGCTATATAACCGACCTCTGGGTTACCGACAGTGGCCTACGAATACAGAGAACTGTTTTCATAGTAACCAGTTTAATCTTACGCCATTTCAAATGATTCAGCCATCCTGACATTCATTTAGGAACAATTTAAAAGAATGCAACTGAATTTTGAAAGAAAATATTAGTATGGGTTTTCCATCAGCATTGTATTGGGAATGCTTGGACATTTTGTTTTTTCATCTAACATATAAAGTTATCTTGTGAGATTTTAAAAGTTGGACCTAAATAAAATTTAAGCTGACATATCAAAATTTGATTCTGACTAGCCAATTTTCATTTCTTATTTTTGTATTATGTTATTGGCATGATAATAATGTACTTCACTACAGTTTAATTTTTAAAAATTATGTAGTCCGGCTTAAACAAATGGTAATATGGAAATATTTTTAACTTATGACTGAAAATTCAAAATCAGTAATGGGAATAACTTATATTTTTAATTAAAGAATATAAAAAGAGTTGTCTACCTTATAACTAAAATTCTTTTTCTGTACAAAGTGTGCAAACAAGTAAAAACTAAAATGACTTCACTGTATCCCAGGCAATGCCGGGTAGGTACACGTAGTATATAGATAAATTATTTGAGAGTCATTGGTTCTTTAAAATAGGGCTTCTTTTTTTTTTCCTTTTTTTTTTACAAATATTGAGTTGTCTCTCTTTCTCTCACATCAGAAAACTTTTCATCATTAAAAAGGGATTGTGGGCAGCAAGGCAATCAGAAGGGAATTTTACGTTTCACAGTTATGGATAATTCTTCGATTGTAATATTGAAATTGTACGGCATACTTAGGAACAACTTTTTTTATTTAACTTTATTTTTTATTCATTTTTAAAAAAAAATTTTTTTTTTTTTTTTTTTTTTCAGAAGAAAATTTTTAAAAAATTCAAAATTGTTAAAACAAATTATTTGAGTTTGAACCAAACATTTGACATAACAATTACACAAAAACCAAAATATTATATAACTAAGATTATAGAGAGGAGAGGGGTGAGAGTAGAAAGTGTTATGTGACAGCTTACTATATGTTCGCTTGTAAAAACATGAATAGACTTTATTTCTTCTCTTTCCTCATAGCTGTTAGGTTTGCCGCATGGGCGTCAGGGTTCAGACTTGAGTTAAAAATGGTGACTTGTGTCTGGGGTTCGAACCATGCGACTGACAGAACTCTTATCTCCACATTGACCATTCCCTAAAAGCATGAAACGTATATGTATGTGGATAATAATTAAAAATATTTATTATAATATTATTTAATAGCTCACATTACGGCTGGGCCCTTTAAGAGAAATAAAAATAAGCTGCCAAATCAAAGCTTAACTGAGTTCCGTCTATTGGATTTAGCAGAACACTGTGTGACAGCTTACTATAAAAATATTTATTATAATATATATATATATATATAAAATAAAATAAAGTAACACGGAATCACATAATCACCGGAGCGATAATTTATTTCGATCCTCCGGCCTTTTCAAGCATCCAAATAATAATAAATTATCACACCGGTGATTATGTGATTCCGTGTTACTTTATTTTATTCTTGCTTTGTTTATTACATTGAGCTCTCATACTCGGATTTCTTTCTGGAATTTATTTCACTCTAACACATTATATATATATATATATATATATATATATATTACTAGAAGAAATGTGACCTGTTGGATCACCCACTGAGCTTGGGTTAGATTGTTTGAATCAGGAAAAATTAAATTTGCAAAGCCAGTTAATTATTTTAAAATTAAAAACAAAATCCAAAATTAGTTTCTTTCTGTTCGCTATATCACCCCCCCCCCTCTCTCTCTCTCCCACTTTTCTCCAGATCTGGATTAAATAGTATAAATATTTGTGGTGATATTCCTTATTGTTTATAAAGGGCTATTCCAATCTTCACTTTTATAGTTAGTTTCATTACCTTTGACTGTTAATAAACGGAGAGTTACAGAAACTGTATAAAATAAGAGCGAGGGGATGGTTCAAGCAAAATTGGGTGAGAGAGGGTGAAAGTGATAGACAGAAACTTAGTAAGAGATGGCTGACTTGGTGAGTAAATTTCAAATTACGGCTAAGTTAAAATGGGTTTCTTTTTTCGAACATAACTCAATCACAAAACTGAGGAATATTTTAGCATGTATTTTGTGTGATTCAAGTATTTAGGGAAAACCCCTCAGAGAAATAAACGTTGATTAATTCAGCTTTAGTATAATAATAATATAAGTTATCGATGAATAGAAAAAACAGATAGACCAAACCATGTAAATTTAAAACATAATGTGAAATCCCCCCCTTTCATTTTTCTTTTGTATTTTTTTTTTCTGTTTACCCCCCCCCCTCTATTCCTTCCCTCTCATATGTCTGTCATTTGTTTTGTAAAAGTTTGAAAATAACATCTTTACTACTTTCTGAGGAAGTCTTTTACTAATAAAGACGAAATATTAAAAATCTCAGCATACAAGTTAATTTGATTCCACTAGTTTTGGCTATCCATCTCCACATTTTGTCGGATTTTATCAAAACATTTTTTTCATATATAAAAGGCCTCTCTTTCAGTCCCGAGAGACAATGGATATCCCCTGTATGGGAGTCTATAGTGAAGCAATGGTTACACAATGCCTAACCGAATCTCTCCTGAACCAGAATTGCTTGAGTTCAGTAGCAGAGAAAGACTAGCATTATTTTGGATTTTTTGTTCTCCTAGACTAGTTGCACAACCAAGGGTTAAGAATCTAGTCACAGTCTACCCTACTATTTAATTCATAGCTGGAAGGAAGATATATGGGTTCATACCTTTGCCAAGGGTGTGAAAATGATGCAGTGTATAAGAACAAAAATAAATGTGGCTTCACTTTACTGCAGTTTCACAGAGTTTCCGATTGTCAAGTTTATTAATAAATCATTTGAATACAGATTTATGTATGTTACTCAAACAAAATATTTAGATTTAAATGAACATATCTAATATTAAAAAAAAAACATTAGTTTTGAAGAGACTGTAAGCTCAAAACCTTGATATGTTAATGTGAGTCTTAGTAATATTATTACAACGGCTCTACTCTTTAGATTATTGAGCACTTTTGGATTGATTGAATAAAACAAAACAAAAAAAAATACTAAATTTGTTAATATCCTCTGGATATATATATATATATATATATATATATATATATATATAATCACATACATAAATGTCAGGCCAAAAGATGTCCCTCTCTTTGAGACTCTTCTCTTTAGGCTTGGTATACCGATGTCCTTAAGCTGGGCCATGTCGAGTGAAGCTCCAGCTGGATCTCCTGGGTCAGAAGCATGTCCATCGCATCAAGTCGGCAGGCTGGAAGACCGAGGCTTTCTTGAGATGAGCTGTGTAAACGTGACCATGCAACCCTGGGGATTACAAACTTAGATCTTCGCGATCGCCGAGCCTGGAGTGGAAGACTTCGATTAAGACTGACAGGCAGGCCCCTTCCTCTTATAGAGGACTAATCAAAGGCCTGTTCAAAAATAAATTGGATGATGAAGAAGAAAATAAACCGGAACAGATACACTGACGCACACGCACATACATGAAAGACAGAGTTTATGAAAAAATAAACAACCCTCATAAATTATCTTTGCAAATCTTGGAACTCCTAAAACTATATCAGAACATTGACATTAACATGCTTCATTAACTTCAAATAAACCAGGATATACTGATGATGACTCAGATAAGATCGTGCATGCTCACACACAGACTAAATCTCTAAGAAGATTAAACACAGTTTTTCTTCAATATGTTTCTTTCAAAACTACAATAAATTTTTTCTTAAATATTGTTTTTTATAAATGTAAGTTTGTAATCCGAGGCAGGAGCAATGTGATATAGGTACCGGAAGGTGGAACAGATGAACAAAAATAAATGAGAAGAGAAAATATGAATGAAATCTCAAATCAATTTATTAATATTTCACGTTAAAACAGATTAAATACCAGAGCAGTAAATAGAAAAACAGTTTACTGTCCAGCAATTTAAAAAGTTCCGGAAAAGGTAAACTTTAATTTTCGAGAGCGGAACCTCTCATTATCAAAAGATACAAAAATATGACCGAGTGGTCGAAAAGGCTAGATGGACACAACTGTTGACGAAATACCGCAGAGAATTGATGGTAGATACGCAGAAAATGAGTTTAGAAAAGCTAATTGGATATCAATATTAATCATTCCTATCATAATTTAATTGTATAATTATTCAGCTTAAAGCTTGTCATCTTATTAATATTTGTTTATTCATATACTTTATTATTTATTATTATTTTTAATTTATTTTAATTTTTTTTTTCTTTCCTTATTGTTTTTTATATCTGAAGAGAGCCAAACCTGCTGGAAACACGTGTAATATAAAAATTTAACACTAAATTTTTAAAAAAATGTAGAATGTTAAAATATTAAATAATAAACATTTTTTTTAATTTAATAAATGTTGGTGGCTCCACTTTAAATATAGATTTTTCTCTCATTGGAACTACCCTCTACTTTATATAATACATGTATTATTTTTGTTTCCCTAGATGTTAATCCAATGAAACTCCAGTGTTTATAAAAAAAGTGCTCAATAACAAATAGAGCTGTTTTTAGTATAAATTTTTATTTATATATATATATATATAAATGAAATGCATTTCATTTTTTCTAAAGGTCTGAAGAAGCTGTTTCTCTCTCTCTCTCGATCGCAGTTGAAACATGTATGCACATATGTAACCAATAATGTTTGTATAAATAAAAATTTATACTATATATATAGTATAGTTATAGAAATTTAAATATTTTTAAGGAAATAAAAATTTAATAGTATGATCCAAAAATGTTTTGAATTAATCACGTGACCTTTAAAGATAGAATTTTCTTCATTCTACAAAATGAAGGCATAAAAAAAGGATATGATGGCTTAAGAATGTCAGGCTTCTTAAAGCTGTGACTGAAACATGTTTTCAAATGTGTAGCCAAATTATGTTTACATAAATAAAACTTTTTATTACGAAAAATAGCTCTATTATTGAGCACTATTATATAAACACGCTAAAGATTCTCTGGATATTTTACCTTGTGGATACAAACTTTGCCTGGATTGTTATATAGTATAGTTCTGTAGTTTAGGCGGAATAAACACATAGAGTTCAATTACATTTGTAAAAGCATATATTATAGTGAAAATTGGATTAGATATTGATTGGTACCAGTGGTTTCAGGAGGAATGGTAAATCCATTAGGCTAGGAATTACATACATTACTCCATAAGTCTAATGACAAAAAGTTGGGACTATGGAACTCTTCATAAAAATAAGATTGAAAATTAAAATAATAGATCAGAATAAAAATAAAATAACAATGAAAGATAAGTTATAATAATTCATTTTTCATTGTTATTTTATTTTTTATTTTTATTCTATTCCATTATTTTTAATTTTTATTTTTATTTTTTAATCTTATTTTTATGAAGAGTTCTATAATCTTAAATGTTTTCTCATTAAACTGATGATGATGGAGTAATACCTTCCCATACCTTCTGAAAGCCCTAGCATCAACCAATGTTTAACCAAATTTTCACTTTATAGTATTATGCATGATATATATGAAAGATAGATGAAAGAGGGATAAACATGTACGAATGACAAATTTATTTCAACTTCGATTGTTCAATGCAAGGTGTACTCGGTAAAAATAAAAATATGTTTATTATTCTTTCCTTAAGCCAAGACTTTTCAAAAATAAAAATTTTATCATCATATATATATATATATATATATATATATATATATATATATATATATATATATATATATATACTAAAAATCAATTTCTAAGAAATGAATATTCAGATATGAATTCTAAGATCAAAATAAAACAAATAAAGGGGTTAAAATCTTTTTAGATAGTTTTATAACTTAATGTTATAAAACTATGTATAATAAACATTTTCTGATAAGTCATTATTATTGTTTTTTATATATATATATATATATATATATAAAGAAATGTGTCCTTGTTTTATATATATGTATATATATATAATTATTGTTTATACATATATATTTTTAATTTATCACCAATAAAATAAATTACATAAATACATAGTTTAAAAATATTTAGGTGATAAAAATCGTACATATTTCCGGGCAAGGTGTCATGGTCTGCTGGTAAAACACCAGACTATAGACAATGATATCAAAGGTTCGATCCTTGTCCAAGTTAGCTATGCTGATGAGGGCTGTTAGCCAGAAATATGTATCCTTGGATTACTTTTATGTACGTATAAAATTAAAAATATATATCAACAAAAAATACATCCTATCAAGTTACGGGTGACTAAAAATGCAATCTTCTGCATTGCTCTTTATCGCTTAGGAAGTGAAAAACAAATAAGACAAATCTGACAGCTACGATCACCAATTAAAAAAACAATTACATAACTTTAAAATATTATTTATATGCGTATTCATATCTACATATAGTTGTCTCTCTCTCCATCATCTCCAATCGTAATTTAGTGATCCTGCAATCCGTCATGGATAATGTTTTAAAAAGGGCACGAATTTGTGAAGCTGAAAATGAAAACCATTTAAAAGATGTTATTTTTCATGAATAATTTTATTTTTTTTCATTTTTGTTTTTGTTGTGCAAACAAATCTCCATTGTTTACGTTATATTATGTTTAAATTCCATTAAGATACCATTAAAAATAAAGAGTCTATTCAAGTTAAAAATCCCTCGGTGATTTTTTTGGTCACCCTGTATCCGAAACAGTTTTTCATGGTAAACAACTGATGATCCCTTAAAATAGTGTTAGAAACTAACTAATATAATAACTAAAAAATAAATTGACTTACATGAGTGATTTTCCACTGGAAGACTTGAGACTATAAGTTTGTTTTTTTTTGTTTTTTTTTATATAGTTTTAATGGTTGAGAAACTTCCGAGACTATATATATATAAAGTCATTATTATTAAATTAAGTTTTTTATTTTTGTTTTTTTAAGCGGTTATTCTGCGTAAATGCATAGAAAAGTGTATTGAAGAGAGATAACGCATGATATCAGTATAGCAAATATTTATAATGCCGTTTATTGTTAGTGGAGATAAAAAAAATGAATCTGATCGGTCAAACTTATTGGAAGCTATGGATGATTAGTTAAAGACATGATCGTGGTTTTATGCCAATTTATGGAAATCCATGATCATGGGTTCTAACGGGGGGAAAACACTTACGGAAAATGATTGTTGTCTACCTGCTTGTGTGTGGCGGCAGGTGGAGGAGGGGTGATTAAATTTCATGTATAAAAGAAACTAAAAAGTTATTAAAAAAAGAAACTGTGTTTTTTTTCCTTATTACACCGCAATGAAGAAAGCATCTTTTTTATGGAGCCAAATTTTTTGGTAGATTGTTCAATGGTCATAAACTCTGAAAGATCTCGGTGCATTTCCATAAAAAAATGTTTTTTTTTGTTTTTTTTGTTATTTCATTTTTTAAAAATTTTATTACACGATACGGCTACGGGCGTCACTATTTATCTCTATATTAAACTTTGACAACACAAAACGTTTATTTTAGGTTTCGATTAACAAAACATGAGAATTCTCAATGTGACTAACACTCATGGACATTCCTACAAAGTCAGTATAAACGACACGGCTCCCATGACTTTCGGAAATATTTTGTTAACATTCAGAATTGCTGAACCATGGAACAAACTGCCTGCATCAGTTTGTTGCCTGCCGAGACAGTGCATCCTTTAAAGCCCTCATGCTTCTCGAAATTTGTCAAAATTACACCCGATGTCCCGCCTTCCTCCACGCATATGTGCATATTTATATGATGATTCATACGCTGTGCATTTCCCTGAAAATTGTACATTTTCCTATGGATGCACTTCAAAATCACACCTGATGCCTCTCCCCTTCCATACATATTTCTTGGCCTTTTGACCTGGAGCAAAGTGTAGTGTCTGTTTTGATACTATACTTAATCTTTTCTGTCCTCAGTCATTGAAAGAGAAATCTTTCTAGACTGAGGTAAATGTGAATTTTTTTGTCCAAATCTAGAGTGCTCCTTTTTGAGAATTGTTTTTTTCCCTCACATTAAAAATCAACCTTGTGTTTAACCTTGCCCTTGTGGGGAGGCAAGTAAAGAGGGACTAGTTTGCTGTTCATTTCCTTGACAATTGTGCATTATCCTATGTACTAAGCATGCACTTCTGATGAGCACTGCACACAATAATGGCATTCATTATTATTCAGGTTCACAAAATATCCAAATGTCAAAATACTAATGCTACCAGATCAGGCTGTCTGAAGATACCGGCTTCCTGACTTAAAATGCATCAAACATTGATGTTATTGTTTCTTTCCTTTCTCTTTGCAAAACTCAATCATGTTCTACAAAGCCAAAACAAAAACAACAATTTTCCTCTACAAAACAGCCAAACCAAACACCATAAATAAATATTTGAAGATATAAAGAACTTGAAGCATAAACTTTTACCAAATTGGCCGGATTTGGCATTCAATAACCCGAAAAGGGTTGATATGCCGTAAAACAAAGTAACCAAACCAAATGTCAAAATAATGACTTTTTTGCATTTCCATAGTTAAATACACATATATAATAAGCAAAATTTTAAATAAAAATATATATATAAAATATATCTACTCGATTTTTATGGAAATGCATTGAGATTCTAAAAGTCTGATTATTTGAATATTCGCACCCAAAATTGGCCAGTTTACAAAATCATCAAATAATTTTTTTGTTTTGTTTTTGTTTTTAATGGCAATATAATTATAAAGAAATTGCAATATTTTAAAAATTTAAATTGGCAATAAAACTATCTATTAAATTCTAAATTGTTCAAAAATATTTTCTTTTATTTTTTATTTATTTTTTAATTATTTATTTTTAATGGTAGTGTAATTGGAAAAAAATACCAATCTGTTGAAAATATAAATTAGCATTGAAATTTTTTATCAAATTCTGAACTGTTAAAAAATATTATTTCAATAAAATTTTTATTATTTCTTTTTTTTTTTTTTAACGGTGGTTTAATTGTAAAGAAATAGCAAATTTTTTTTTTTAATTTTAATTGGCATCGAAAGTTTTAATTTCTGAACTGTTCAAAATTATTATTTTCATATATATTTTTTTTCCTCCATTCTTCCTCCTGGATTGCACTTCTCACCCTGCCTGTCCACAAAAACTTCCCTTTTCTATTCTTTACCGTTTCGCATCCTTCTTGAACTTCATCTTCTTTCATCTGTTTTATTTCAAGTCATCTGTTGAGGCTTCTGCTTTGCCCGCCCAACTGCCTGATACTCCACCACTGACAACTCTCGATACACAATCTCCCCGCAGCCCCATTCCTCCCGGTGAGTAGATGAATGTTCCACAAAATGTTTTCAAACGGGGGGAAAATACGAAAACGCTCATTCAAACTTGAAGGACGACATAAGCATCCATCAATACGGACGCACGCACATACCGACTTTTTACTCTGAAAACCATTTCTTTTTCTTCCATCATTTTCATGATTCTAAAATGACAAACAAAATTATGTGTGATGAAATTTAGGTTATATTGAAGCGGTTAGCTTCCAAAAATGTCTGCCAAATTTTATCAATTAAATTTTTTCTGACTTTGCAATCGGTGACGGGAAAAATTAATGTACCCTATTCGTTGACTGATTTTGCAGATTTCTTTTTTTTTTTTTTCTTTTTTTTCTTTTTTTTTTTTGCAAATTTGTTTTCTGCTTTTTGCGGATTGGTCCACCGTGCAAATTATCCGTTGTATAAAAGACAATTTCTTCGGAAATATTCTATATTGTATAAGGTTTAATTTTTAATATATTTCAACTTCATTTTTAATAAACATTGTTTGATTTTATCATTTGTTTCTCAGAAAACAAGACATATCCTCCCTTATCTCTATCTAAGTCTGTGTGGCAACGCCCTCCTTCCACCACCCCTCCTCCACAAAAAAAACACCTCCGGACAAACCGAGAAAGAAAGAAGGTAGTTGCCACCCAGACTTATGGTTAGTTGTAGGAATAAGGGAGTTTGTTTTTTTAAGTTGCTTAAAAACGCTTCTCTTTAATCATAATTCAGGATATTTGTGAAAAAAATAAAGAAAAAATAGAAATCCTCAAAAATTATACAACAAATTAATAGGGTGGATTAATTTGCCATGTCATAGTTTTGAGAGCTGCTACTAATTCTGACAAACAGACACCTGCCAGCAGCTACGAGAGGTCGTATATACTCATGTGTCAGAAGTGTGCTGGTGTATGGCTCCAAAACCTAGGCTGTCTCTGCCGGCACGCTAAAGAAACTGCATCGTAACGACAAGGCATTGGTCAGATGGATCTGTTTGGTGAGGCTTGAACAAAGAATACCTTTTGGGTCTCTGATCGCGCAAGTCAACTTAAAAAGCCTCGCGGACAATATGCAGAAGAGCAGACTGCATTGGTTGGGGCGCATTGAGCGCAGCAATGGCTGGATTGCTAAAGCCTGACTTGGCAGACCCAAGTTGTCTTGGGAGGACGTAATCAGATGTAATAGGAGAGCCTTGGGTATGTATTCCGTCAAGCCTCACCAAAGACAAGAATGGACGGGAAGTCTTAGATCGAGACTGGACAATCAGGCCTCCCACCCTCATCAGGGGATTAATTGCGACTTGATTCAACAAATAAACCGGTTGTTGATGATGATGATGATGACCGGTTGTAAAATCAGACAAAACTAACGGATAAAATTTGGCGGACATATTTTTGAAGCTAACCGCTTCAATATAGCCAAAATTTATTTTAGAGATCTCTTAACCATTTTTAGTGCATCGTTGCATCATGAAAGCATATTTTATCTGTTTGCATGTTGCAGATAAATCATCTTAGCAAGTCATCTTAGTTTAGTGCAGCTGATGTGTTTTTGGTCAAGTGCAGACACTGCACGCAAGTGGTCGCTACTGACCCCTGGAGGTCGATGGCAGCTCAGGAACTTAAAGGTTGTTGGATGGTCAGTAAGAGATAAATTGTTTTTGTTGTTTTAAGGGTATGATAGTTTGCTTGAAGCATTGTTGCTAAATAAGTATATAGGTATTTAATAAGGCTGTTTGCAATGTGGAAAAAAAAAAGAACGTGACAAAGGAGATGAACAAAACAAATTGGCGACAATATATGCAATATTTTTCTTCAAAAACTTATCTATTTATTTTTCAGTAAGTCTTTCACTATTGTTAATAGAATCTATGATCGTGGAAAATAATTTTATATTTCTTTCTCAGAAAACATTCTTTGCGCTTTTCAGAGAAGAAACGTCCCAAGATGGCTCCACATATGACAGCCATCTTGGGACGTCCCCCACCCCCGGGAAAACAATGAGTAGCTCATACCTAGATAGATTTGGGAGGGTCCTACTAACAACTACACTTAGCATTTTATTTTTAAGTAATCTCTCTTGTTTGTTTTTTTTAGCACCCCCCCCCCCTTCAACCGATGAATTTGTACATATACTTTGTGCAAAAAAAACATCAAACCATTGGGGATAATGTTAAGTAAGTTTTACACATAGAGTAAATGTGGTATTTTGGTGACTAAAATCTTTGGACGTTTCTTCTCTGAAAACGGAAAGAATGTTTGTCTTTTGTGAAGGGGAGGGTTTCTCCCAAAATACCAAAATATTTTCCACGATTCCTGATTCTATTAACAGTGAGTGAAAGATTTACTAAGAGACAAAAATAGATAAATTTTTTGAAGAAAAATATTGCATATATTCTTCAATTATTAGTTTTTGTTTATCATCTCTTTCACCTTTCCGGCTTTTGTTTTTTTTCCCCAAACAGCCTTATTAAATACCTATATACTTTCTTTTTTTTCCAGGGGAGACACTTAAAATTAAAACTTTCTCTTCACAAGAAAAATGCATTTTAGTTTAGTATAAAAATGTAATGTTTACTTATTAATTGTTTGTTGTTTATTTATTTATTTTTTAATACAGTTCTTCCGATCATGTAATAATTATTATTTAAAAACTTTTTATCAAAACACAAAAACAAACTATTATGTTTGGGAATTTTTCAGACTAGGATTGATAATGTGTATCATTTGAATTATTCGGACTACTACTCTTAACTTGACTGTTATTTTCACAACGTTTCAGCCTGTGTAACCGTCGACCTGCTTCAAATGCATGTTTCTGAACTTTAGTAATCTTAATGCAAAATTCTGTATGGGTTCCCACATTCTATGTAAAAATACTCAACGTTCGAAAAGATGCACCTGAAAAAGGTCAGGGATAACATCGGCTGAAACGTTGTGGATATAGCTATCAAGATGAGAAGAGTAGTCTAAAAGAATGAGAGGGGTCCCACCGGAAGTCACGTGATTTGCGTAACTTCTGTTCGGTGCAACGACCTCCTAACCTTTCCGTTAACAGTCGACTGAATAATCCGAATGATCCAAATCATTAATCCTCATTTAAGAAATTCCGCAACTTAAACTTTGGAGTTGTTTCTCTATTTTACTCGATATCAATGCGTTTGTGGTTATTTAATACTGGAAGATTTCTGGGTGTGTGATTGGCTTATTGGATACTGCTACAGAATATGGAATGTTCAAACAGGATCGGCTGAAACAGTGTGAATCTAACAACAAAGACGAGAAGAGAAGTCTGACTGATCCACATAACGCAAACTTGAAAACATATTACATATCAAAATGTGATGTTTCTGTACAATCACCGCTATAAAAATCTTCTTTTTTTTGCCATTCATCGCAAATTCTGACAATCTGTATTTCTATAAGTAATTTGCATGTTTTTTTTTTTGTTTTCTTTTACTTATGTTTGTTGCCCTGCAGCACAAAACCGACTACATATATTTGAATTTTAAGTGTACAAAACATTAAAATTAGGAACAACTTTTGTACTACCATAGTTTAAGACGTACACAAACAACATGATGACACTTGTAATCGTATTAAGTAAAACGTGAAAAACACGAACATTTCTTGTTTGCTATCAAAATACATTGACATTCTCAGAGTTTATAACTTGTGGAGTATTCACTCGAAAAATTAAACCATTTATAACAATAATCTTGTGGAGCCACCCCTTAGTTATCACTGTTCCCAGGTCCGCTCTGGTTCAAAGTGGTAGTACCTGTCAGGGTCTAATCTTCCATGGATTAAATAGAATCTGCCTTGAGAATAACATGAAACTTCTGATCAGCAATATAACTTAAATAAATAATAAAAGCAAACTTCATGAATAAAATTTGAAAAAAAAAAGAAAAATTATTAAAATGACTGGATCCGGCATTAAATAGCTTTATATGGGCTAATAAGCTGCACGCCCCCCTCAAAAAAAAAAAAAAAACCCACTAAGCTGAGTAACATCTTAAACTTCATTAAAGTAATAAGACTCTCCAATAACATTTAACTTAAACTATCTTTAAAATAATTTTTTTTTAATTTAATGAAATAAAAATAATCCCATCTATAGGATCTTATCCGACAATTTAATTTGTCATAAAAATAACCTATTGATGGTTGATATGCCGTAAAGTAAACCGAAAATGATAATAATCTGACCCTTTTTTCATACACGAGTGATTGTGACGAAGAAACCGCCATTTTCACTGGATAGCATCTCTGGATTTTGATGATGTCATCCAAAGGATCGTGGGATATAAAATGTTTGGTAATTCCTGTTCGAGTGCCATCTTTGCAGATTGTAAATCTGGTGCCGCAGACAAGAATCAGTCGTTTTAATATATCATTTGTTCAATGATATAAATCATTTGTTCAATGATATAAATCATTTGTTCAATGATATAGATCATTTGTTCAATGATATAGATCATTTGTTCAATGATATAGATCATTTGTTCAATGATTTAAATCATTTGTTCAATGATATAGATCATTTGTTCAATGATATAAATCATTTGTTCAATGATATAGATCATTTGTTCAATGATATAGATCATTTGTTCAATGATATAGATCATTTGTTCAATGATTTATATCATTTGTTCAATGATTTAAATCATTTGTTCAATGATTTAAATCATTTGTTCAATGATTTAAATCATTTGTTCAATGATTTAAATCATTTGTTCAATGATATAGATCATTTGTTCAATGATTTAAATCATTTGTTCAATGATTTAAATCATTTGTTCAATGATTTAGATCATTTGTTCAATGATTTAGATCATTTGTTCAATGATTTAGATCATTTGTTCAATGATTTAGATCATTTGTTCAATGATTTAAATCATTTGTTCAATGATATAGATCATTTGTTCAATGATATAGATCATTTGTTCAATGATATAGATCATTTGTTCAATGATATAGATCATTTGTTCAATGATATAAATCTTACTACGTTGTTTATGGGGGTCACGAAAATTTACATATGTGTTAGAATTTCCATGAACAGTTTCTTTCCAAGAACTACCTATCTGTGTAATTAATTACTTCCCTTTAGACCACAACATGGTCGTCTTCAAGTCAGATGTCAACAAATACTTTTAGAGTCGTCCTCTCGATTAATCGGATTCTGCTCGTTCCGTCTGTCTTTTCAATCTTCTTATAGTATTGTTAATCATCCGATTAGCAATCTCATTAACCTTTATCTTCGAGTGGCTTGTGGCCTTGTTCCTATTTAATTGCCTCCCCATGAGGGCAGAGTTAGACACAAGGTCGGTTTCTAATGTGAGGAAATCCAGCTCCCCAAGAAGGGGCACTCTGGATTAGAACAAAAATAAAAATTTTCCTCAGTCTAGAAAAAGTTCTCCTTCACTGACCAAGGACAGAAATAATGAGGTGCAGCACCAGAACAGATACCACACCCGGCAACTTAAGTGGTGACTCATCGGTATATATTGTGGTCATCCATTTAGTGTTAAGGATGAGAACAATTATCTTTTGCATGTTCAACCTAACCTGCCTCGGAGGCTTGTGTGTGTGTGTGTGCTGTTTTGGTCATGTTTGTGAGATCATTAGATAACTCTTTTTAGATTCTTGCCGATGGTTGTACCACAGACAAGATATCATTTTGTTACCTTAGTCAGACACAGACCTCCACAACAATGTGCGTGATCACTTAGTGAGGTAGCACGATGTGAACCGATTCTTTGATTCCCACAGATTATTCAGTCGTCGACTCATCACAGACAGCTTGAGTTTTTTTAGTTTGGTGACACGTCGCTGCATTTAGTCCTCTCTCTCATCTTCTTTTTCCCGTTATTGTTCTTTCATGATGCGTGTTTATTAAATAATGACAGCAAAGAATCATTTGGAGTTTAACAATTTTGGCAGGTTATATTTTTTCTTAAAAGTGTACATGTATACATATGACATATGTAATACTCGAACTCATCCTCTATAGTTTTACATACTACTATAATATTAGTGTAGTGTTGAAGGTTATTATTAATTATTATAGGTTATTACTGTGGTATAAAAGGTTATTATTAATTATTATTCAAGTATCATAGGTTATTAGTAAAGTATCATATGTTACTACTGTGGTCTTAAAGGTTATTATTAATTATTATTCAAGTATTATAGGTTATTATTAAAGTATCATAGGTTACTACTGTAGTATTCAAGGTTATTAATTATTATTATTCAAGTATCATAGGTTATTATTAAAGTATCATAGGTTACTACTGTAGTATTCAAGGGGTCGATGCTTCAATCCCAGCAGATTATTCTGATGGCATCTTCTGACGTAGGCGGTTTAAATCTTGTTAATTTGATAACAGACAACAGCAATTCATTTTCTCTCCTCTTCTCTCTCGTCGTAGACATCTTCTTCGTAATAACAGCAATCGTGAACATTATTAATAAAGAACAGCATAAAATCATTTAGGGTTTTATTTTTTTTATTTTTAATTTACAGTGCACATTTATACACACATAATACCCCCAACCCATCCACCATAGGGAAAGGAAGCAGCTATCCCAAAACCTGACCATTCTCTCTTGCAGTTCAGTAAAAAGAGGAAGATCTGGTCAGCTTGTTCAGCACGTGTCACTAGCGACTTCCTGTCTGTTACATAACTTCCTGTACACATAGCTCTTAACATTTAACACATCTTCATCTAAAAATTGCCTCAATATACAATACAATACAATATACAATAGTAATCGTTTGCTATACTAAGTCATTATTCTATTATCAAAATTCAATTGGTACTTACTAAATTTAGTAGGGTTATACTTACGACACATTCATAATAGTCGACTAAACTAGCTTGTTACCCCTATAGTGAAACAGTTACTATTATACATGCACATAAAGATATATATATATATATATATATATATATATATATTACACATTTTCGTCTGATGAGTCATCATTCTGGAAAATTCAAGATATGTTCGTATACCTTGTTTGTCTGGATGAAACAATCGTAAAGAATGAACCTCTTCACTGATAAATAAAGATATAGCCGCTGGAATCTGCATTCTATTGTTTACTTATACATGCTCTGTAATTAAAAATGAATATCTATTGAGCTTTAATCTTGAAAGTTTGACTACAAATCATATATATATATATATATATATATTACTAGAAAAATACCTATCTTAGAATGGATAAAAGTAATTCCTTGAACAGAACAGTTTTGCACCACTTTTATTATGTCTCCTTACAAAGTTTAAAATCAACATATAATGACGCTAAATCTTATGTCTAGAATCCTCATTCCAATTTTGATAAAAATCCATTACATGATTTTGAGTCTAAAATGTCTAAAAGTTAACGTTTAAGCTTAAGATTTCTTAAGAAGAAATTGAAATTAAGGGAATCTTGCTTAATTGGTGTTTAATGATTATGGATCAAATTCAATGAACATCTGAAATATTTTAAATGTCCCCATATTATGTCCCCTAAACACTTTAAAATACTTGAAAGAAACTGTAATTTGGGGAATATATATTATTTGATGTCTAATACCTATTGTTGAAATTTCGCAAAAATCAGAGATGTCTGAATTTTCACAAAGGACTTCCACCCCCTCTTTACATGCAACTAAATTAAAGTCAGATTACCCACCCTTACACCTCGCAGCTGTGTTAAAAAAATTCATAATGATCGGTTAATTAGTTTAGAAGCGAATCCTGTACATATACATATATAGACATATACACATACCTAAGTTTATATAAATCGAGATATGACTGCTTGAGGTGTCAGCATTTCTTTCTGATTGCATTGGTTATTTTTGTTTCGATAGCGAATAATTCTGTTTTTGAATTTTTTAGATAATGATTGATAATTTGTATTATTTCGATTATCCGACTACTATTCTCACTCATCATATATCCGTGGCACAACAGATAAAAGTGCTAAATCATTTTTAATCTTTTCAATTTTCAAAATAATCCATTTGGTATTCAGATCAAATTATTACATAAAAGTTCCGATTTGTTCTTGTTCCATAGTTTTGCGAGTACTTGCGATTTGATTCCTCAAATTAGGTGGGGGTTAGTCTTGTGTTTATCAACTAGTAAAAGAAGTAAAAATTTACTTTCAATAAAATGTAGAGATTTTGTAAAAAAAAATCATTGGGGGGTGAATTGTTCAATTTCAATCTGGTGTCTCTTATTTCTTTCAGTCTCATTTTCTCCTGATTTATCTTCCTCCCACAGCAGTAAGATGTGACACAAGGTCAGGAAAATGGGATTTGAACAGCCAGTTCCCTTGAGAAGGGAGAGCACTCTGGCCTACAAAAAATGCCTGGGCAGCCCCATCGGCATTCCCCGGTAGGGGTGTCTCAGGCAGTAAGCGATAAACTTACTCTACCCCAAAGAGGGGAGGCAAAGCCTGGGATGGTGGACCTCCTAGAACTGCACAGGACAAACCCACAGACCGGCGGAATCAAGGCCCAAAGGCCAAGACGGTACCGGTCTATAGATTGTAGTATCCATCGGAACAGATACTACACTTTGATCTTGGCCAAAAGGCCCTCCTGGCATTTTTGGAAAAGCCGTGTGTTAATATTACCGACTATAAAAGTTGTTTTACGCTACACTGAAAAGTGTTAAACTATTTTGTTTCAAATCTTCAATTTTCTAACGCATATTTTTTCATAATTTTACTAAGAAATTTTTTCTTTTTTACTTTCATTGTTTATTATTTTTGCATAGAAATTTTGTTCCTAATTTTTTTCTTCCTATTTTTTTCCTCCATTTTTTTCTTATTTTTATTTTTTCCTTTTTCTATTTTTTCCTATTTTTCTTTCTATTTTTTCCTATTTTTCTTTTCTTTACATTTTTTTTTCTATTTTTCTTTATTCTATTTTTCCCCCATTTTTTTTCCTATTTTTCTTTTTTCTATTTTTTCCCCTATTTTTTTTCCTATTTTTCTGTTTTTTATTTTTTCCTACTTTTCTTTTCTTTCATTTTTTCCCCCTATTTTTTTCTTTCTTTTTTCCTATTTTTCTTCCGTTTTTTTTTCTCCTTTTTTTTCTCCCTATTTTTCTTCCGTTTTTTTCTCCTATTTTTCTTTTTTTCCATTTTTTTCTTTCATGCATATTTATTCTATTACTCTTCTCCCCTCCCATCTCTGTGTCTATTAAGCAAATTCACTGTGTGCTCAATATCACCTTTTCTTTCTGTGCTAATAATCAATAATCTATATTTTGCATGAACTCTTCTTTTCAAAGTTTCCATTGGGTTATTATTATTATCATTTTTTAACTTGTACACATTTATATATTAAACTAGAAGTACTTGTGACCCGTTGGGCCACAACCACTATTTATTCTACTTTGATTTTATTTGAAAATTCATAAACTGTGATATAACTTAACTTACATCCTTCTTGCATAACTAAAAATAAGTTTTTACTTGTATATTATCCTTATTATTATTATTATATAGAAATAAAAAGACTTATTATTTTACCATCTAATTTACATACGTGCTTGTGGTGTGTACACATGTAAATTAGATGGCAACACTGGAGAAAAGAGTTACTCTTTCTCTAAATGCTAACAGAGACATTAAGAAATATTTGAGAGTGATTGAATCAACATAGAATGAGAAGGGTTGAGAGAAATACGAGAAAAAAAAAATGTGACAAAAAAAAAACCAAATACTTACCAACTGAAAAGTTTTGTATGTCGTGTGTGCCCAGCAACCAGAAGAAAAAAGAAAGGCTTCTATTCACAATGGTAGATTTTTTATAGTTGGGACTAATTTGCATGTCTGGAGATGAACTGACTTAAATAAAAGGACAGATTGAAAACAGACAATTGGCTTTTGGAGATGACTGTGACAATAGAGACGGAAACTTACCAGCTGAAAAGCGAATGAGATGCTTTGCATGTCGTGTGTGCCCATCTACCTGAGGAAAAAAGGACTTTGTTTACATAAATGTGGATTTTTTATGTTGGAACTGATTTGCATATGTGAATAACTAATTTGCATGTGTGGAGACCAACTGACTTAATTAAAAGGATGGATTGAAAGCATGCAAGCAGGGTTTTAGAGAGCAGAGAGAAAGTGTTGGTGATGAAAATTTATTAAGAGTCAATTCAGCGTTTGAGGAAGAGAAATTCTGTTTTAATTTTGGATTGCCATTGTAACCCTTTTTTTTTTCTTCTTGAAGTCAGTTTATTACAAAAAATCTGATTTAAAAAAGAAAATAATAAAAATATTGTATTAAATCCGATGATTAGTAATAGAAATATGGCGGCTTATCACATAAACAGCTGTTCTGTTGTGTAGATAACATGTAGCAGTAGTTTGTTCTTTCTCCTCTTTTTTTTGTTCTTGTTAACAGCCGTTGTACATCTGTTGCAATGTGTATTGATTTTCTTCTTTTTAATAGCCAACAGTTGTAAAAGTTATTAAAAAAGACAGCACAAATTCATTTGTTTTTTTAAAATCTTCTATATAATAAAGTCGATTTTTCCCTCCCCCATACTTTTGTGATCAATAACTTTTTTTTACTACAAGCTACATAAAAAAAAAAAATGATTTACGGCAAATATTGGTCCGTGTTGTTAAAAACAACTATCTAATTTTCAATTGATGAATTCTATTTTTGTATTTAATCCTGATGAATATTTTATTTTTTATTAATCAGAAATAAAGGAAGGCGGAGGAGTTCTTACCCTCAGAGTCAGACGTACTACTACTGCTACACAAATCATTGGGTACTAATTTAATGACAGATAATTTTTTCGATCTTACTGGTGAAAAAAAAGGAAAAAGAAGTTTTGATTTGTCTTTTTCGCTTTCTTCTTTTTTCTGGTTGCTTTTGGCTAACCGACATTCAACTGGGGCATAAGTATTTTTCTTTTGATTTTTTTTCTTTTCTTTAACTTAGTTCACCCCAAACAAGGCAAGTTGCGACTGTAGACGTAAGGGGCTACTGAGAATTAGGGTGTAAGTTTTTTTTAAATTGGGAGCTGTGCAGTGGGATGCTTGTTTACATTAGTTTTCAATTTCTGCATGTCGGTACAGTCGGGGGGGGGGGGAGCAGGGAAAGAGTTCCAAAGGCCGGCAGCAGGAGGAAAGAAGCTACTGGAGTAGAAGGCTCTCCGGCATCTGGGGACCTCAACAGGGAATAGATGGGATTTAGCTGATTGTCAGGTTGGTCAAGTTTTTTAATTGACGCCTTTTTTTTAATAATGACCTACATAACAGCTACAGCAGCGGACCTGTCGCTAAAAAGAGGGAAAGGAAGTCTTTATTTCCTTTTCACTTCCTTTCTTTCGTTGCACGAGAGAGGGGAAGAGAGTCTGCTTTATGTACTAAATAAATAGCGGCACCATATTATACTGACCCTGTAGATAATCACTGTATGCGCCGTTCATAGAGGAGGCAGTCCTGGAAGTTTGAACCTCGCCCGGACATAATTATTTTTACTCTAAATTTGTCCCCAAATGAACTTAAACATTTCCAATTACAAATTGTTTGGTTTTACTTTTATTCGATTTTTTTCTCTAATCTACATAATTTACAGAAATTAGGATCCCGGGCAATGCCGGGTAGGGTCAGCTAGTCTATATTTATATAACATTAGGTATGTTTGTATATTTGTACATACACTCCTAAACTAATTAACCGATCATTATGAATTTTGTAACACAGCTGCTAGGCGTAAGGGGTCGTAATGTGTGCTATATTTAGTTTAATTTAGTTTTATGCAAAGGGGGTTAAAAAATGGGTGGAATCCCCTTGCGAAAATCCATTTTGCAAAATTTTGATAACAGGTATTAGACATCAATTAATAAATATTCCCCAAATTTCAGTTTCTTTAGAGTATTTTAAAAGGTTTTTAGGGGCCATAATATGGGCACAACCTCCCATTTGAAAATTTAAGTATTTCAAAATTTGATCCGTAGTTAGATAGCAATTAAGCAAGATGGCCTACGTTTCAATTTCTTAAGACTTAAATTTTAGACATTTTCTAGAATCAGAATAAAGATTCTAGACATACGGTTCAGTGTCATTATATCTTGATTTTAATCTTCATAAGGAGACATATTGACACACCGGTTCTCATTAGATCACCGAAGTTAAGCAACATTGAGCCTGGCCAGTACTAAATGGGTACCCATTTGGGAACACCAGGTGCTGTATGTGGCCTGGAGAGGATATGGGCACTACCAGGTTCGATCATGCCCACACAAAAGTTAGGATAAATAGAGTATCTTGCTGAGTCCCTGAGGATGTCCTCGGACGTTATGAGAAAACAACAACATAAGTGGACATAAAAGTGGTGCAAGACTGTTCTGTTCGTGGAATTAATTTTACACATCCTGTGACGAGTATTCTTCTAGTGTCATATAAATATGGGATTAGTAATTTAATTAATACTTCAGGAAAGAAAGAGTAATACTGCTTCAATCTTCCAATTCAAAAGATTATTAAAATTGGCATTTTGTTTTATCAAGCAATAACAACATCAGCATTATTATTATTATTATTATTATTATTAACAAATACGAAATCAGTTGCTGTTTATGGTCTTTCATTTTTATTTATTATATTAGATTTATTTTAATTTTGTATTTTTCAATCTTTTATTAATTTAATCTATTTTGGAGGCTCTAAAATGTTTGTAAGAATAAATGATTAAATCAGTTGTCTCCCTTTAAAAATGGCAGCATAAGATTATGTCAAAGAACTCATTGCAATAATGGTTCCAAATTCTTCTCGGATTATCCTCACACGTTACTTCTAGGAACCGCCATTTGAATCTTTGGATGGCTGATGCCATCTAGCATGTACATACATACAGACATTATTAATACGTTGTTGTAAATATACTTAAACACATTTTTTTTTCACGACCCCCCCCCCACACACACACCTTTAGAAATATTGTAATATAGACACACCCAGGCCGAGAATTCTTCTTGAATTCTCATGACTCGTTCCCTCCAAACATTGCTGTCAGCAGGTCCTCCAGAGTCCTCTACTCGTCAATGTAGGTGTGATGAGATCTTCCAAGTGATCTTTTGCTATGTAATCGGGGCCGACTGCAACTCCATGCAGAGGAGTAACATCTCCGTCACAATTCTCCAGCTCACATCTGCCTTCCAGGTATTCAAGGAGCACTGAGATGCATCTAAGATTTCCGAATCATCGCTATGCAGGTCACGCTCTTTCAATGTTCCGGTGCTTTCCATTCATTCATGGTCTACAGATCTTAAACGTATTAATAGTACACAGAAACTGCTATCCATTGCACTTTACTGTTATTAAATACTTTAAATGGTTCTGAAATGAAAGAATATTTTAAAAAGTATCACATTTACCCCAAACACATCAAGATTTATATATATATATATATATATATATATATATATATGTATGTAAGCAAGCATTGTTAAACATAACAGAATTCTTTTGCTTGAATATGCTTTTTTTTTTCTTTTTTTTTTAGTTTTCATAATTTTTTTTTGTGTCAAAATAAAAACCAAATTAATGAATGTTCTATAAGTATCGCAAGCACTTTTGATTCTTCGTCGAATCATCTTCAGGTGACAATAAACAAATAAACAAAAATCTGGAGAAAAGGCGATTTCAAAAACATATTAGAAAAAAAGATATAATCAAGCAGTGAATTTTGTGATATTTAACAATGTTTGTTTAAATGAAAAAATGCTGCCTAAATACATCATGCAATATCTATTAATAGTGGAGATTATGTATCTGTCTATCTGAAGCCGAAACTATATTATTAGTTTTGATCGCTCTCTTTTTATATCTACTTATCAGTTCCTATATATACCTATTCCAAAACTTCCCCAAACATCACGCGTCTAAAATTTACATAATTAATTTGTTTTAAAGCTTCTAATAAATTAATATTCGCAAATATACACTCATGATTGTTTTGTTTTTTCGGATTTCCATATGTATTTAAAATTTTTTTCGTCGATAATAATAATATAAATAAAAATTATAAATAGAATTAATTAAAGACATTGTTTTTTTTTAAATCTATATAATTGAGTTACGTAATTAAATTAGATTGTAATGGAATATCATGGACCAGCCGGTGTCCACTCCAACATTTGGTTACCGCCCTCTGACTATTAAGTATAGCGTTCTATTTCAAACACACAAAGAGTTCTATTTCAAGAAAGAGAGAGAAAGATGGATACAAAACAGGGGCGTGTTATTTGATTACTAACATGTAAACAACACATTCTCTGAGATTATCGTACGAGTCGCTCAAAAATGATATATTTACTTTGATTTTTTTATTAAAACGTTTTGGGTTTGTTTGTTTTTTAATCTTATTAGAAATTATGTTTTATAGCACAAATTTATTGAATGCAATTGTTTGATTTCAAAAATAATTGATTTAAAAATTACTATATTTTTTTTTTTGTAAAAAGAAAACAAATATATTTTACTGAGCAATTAAATAACTGAATTTAGAATCGTGTTCACTGTATTTTATTTTTTTAATTGTTGATTTTATTTTAGGTACCCCTTTTTTTTTTTGCTTTGAAAAACTTCAAATATTATTATCTTTTTACGACCTTAAGTGAGTTTAGGATTAACATATTGTTAATACTCAAGGCCTATTTTGATAGACATTGCCAAAGGGGGATCAATTTACGTTAGAGTTGCATAGCGAACTGACCCCCCTCTAAAATCTAAACGGGTAAGTTTAAACAATTTTTTTTTTTTTTTGATAACTTGAAATTTTGTTGCTTATCGATAGTAATCCGAAAAAAAAAATGTATAAAGATTTTAGACTGGAGGGTGGGTCATCTTTAGGTCCGCCAAATATAAATTTTGTTATGCCGTCTTCTGAAACAATAAAATAACTTCCAGTTAACAACTTTCTTCTATTTATCAGAGAGAATTTATGGATTTTGTTTTCTAAACACTTTCCCCGCGGTTACCTTTTACTTAGTTTAAAATGTAATGTATGTAATATTTAACTTAAAACAACTAGCAAAAATATGCGACCGGAGGGAGGATATATTTGCTAGTATATGTAATGGAAAATATGAAATTTAGTTAGATATTTATTTTTTCTTCTTAAAGCTCTATCCCTGAAATTGAGCACTTTATCTCATGAATAAGGTAACAACATATGTATGGAAGATTTCAAATTCAATTAAATAGTCTTTCTTTTTTTTTAAACCGTAAGTTTGCATGTTGCCAATCTTAGCATGAGACATTTTTTATTTTCATTTGTTTTTTTTCTTCTATTTATGTTCTAGAAGAATACCTTTTGATGTTTTTGAATTTTTGAGATGGAGATTGATAATTTGTATTATTTGACTACTGTTCTCATCTTGGATGTTATTCTCACAACGTTTTGGCTGAGGTAAACTCTGACCTTCTTCAAGTGCATCTTGTCATAGCTGACAGAATGAGAGTAAACTACCTCCGTGGATTCAAAAAAATATTCGGTTTGAAATTCTGTAGATTCCTGAGTTCGACAAGATACACCGGAAGAAGGTTGAAGGAGTTTACATCAGCCGAAACGTTATGAGAATAACATTTAAGATAAGAACAGTAGTCCGAATAATCTAAAAGAAAACTTATTTGAATTTTTTTTTATGTTTGTTTTTAAATTGTTATTGAAATAACATGTGGTCTTTGTAAGGGGTAAGACACAAATATGAAGAAATAATTTGGATGAAAACGCTTCTGTATAGATTAACAAATATAATTATTTTTTTTATATAATTACAACTGAAAAAAAAGTTAGTTTGTAATGAGGACGTAATTAACTGTATTTGCCGAATAAAACGTCCATTGAATCTTGTTTCACAATGTCTGGTGGTTGAATGTAAGGGACATAACTCCACTTTCCAAAATGCTGTTTTGATCAAGCAAGACAACAAAGGGCAAAGAGTTACTTCTCTTTCAAATACATAACAATTAATCATTATTTCTAGGTGGAAATCTGCTTCCATCTAACAATTATGAAAAATGTATTATGTGTTTTATATCTAAGAAGATAGACCTTTTCCTTATTTTTCCTGTTTCTTTTTCTTTTCAGTCCTGACAGTTTTCCGCTAACCTCTTCTCTTTATTGAATATTATTCAAATTTTATTAAAATACCTGAATTATTATTTGAATCTTTAAACTCTGGTTTAACATTTGTATTTTCATATAAATGTTGTTTTAGTGAAAGAAGACATCAAGATTCTTGTTCATTTCAGTAGAGCAGACGACTTTTCCAACATTTTCTAGTTTTCAATTTAAAAAAGATTTTTCATACCAAAACTGATTATTTTTCAAGTAATTTTTTGTTAATCTTTCAATTTGGATGTTAAATTAATAATAAAACTATTTTTTTATATAAAGTGAATTAATAACAATATATGTAACTTAAATTTTTTTTAAATATAATCTTTTTTAATTTATAAAACTATAACTTAAACATTTTCTTATTAGACAAGATCTTGTGTGTAAATTAACTTAAAAAATTAAAAATGTATTTATTAAAGTTACATATAGACGAGAAGTCTATATGTAACTTTAATAAATACATTTTTAATTTTTTAAGTTAATTTACTATTCTAATAATGAAATCAAAAATGAAATATGGGAAAACAAAAACAATTTTTTTAAATTGTAAACATAAGTATATTTTTAGTTATTTTTGCTCTTATCCATTCATCTGGCAATGTCCCCACTTGGAAACCCCGTTAAATATTGCTAGTTAAAAAGAAAATTTTTTGCAAATATAAGTAAAAAAAATTAAAAATAAAAACATTATTTTGCAAATATAAGTAAAAAAAAAAATTTTTAAATAAAAAATGTTTTACAAATATAAGGAGAAAACTAAAACAATTTTTTTTTTAACCTACTTAAAAAGATTTTTTTAAAAAGGATTATATTTTGAATTATTTTTCTCAAAGCCCGTCACCTGGCATAATGTCTCCACCCTGGCAATGCAGAGAAAATGCACCTTATTAGAAAAAAAAAAATTTAATATAAGCTATTTTGAATAATAAAAAAAGAAAGAAAACGTTTCAAGCTAGAAAGTTTAAAAAAAGAAAAACAGAAAGAAAGAAAAACAAAAAGAAAACATTTCATTATGGTTTGCTTTCTCAATTCCCTTAAATAATTGAAATAGATTCGTCCAGCAGCTTTTTACTTTTCTGTGACAGATGGGGTGTGTATATATATATATATATATATATATATATATAATATATTATTATTTTTATTTACACAGACATGTACAAAATCTGTGACACTAGGATGTCGATGTTATCGATCAACAACTATTATAAACTGAGATCTCATCAGGCAGAGTTAAAATCCGATCTTAACCGTAGATCATATTTGGAAACAATGAAATGGAGAAAAAGAAATTTTAAATTTAAATTTGGAAAGTTACGTGGTTGGGACCGTTAAGAATAAAAATCAAAAAATAATAATGTCAAAAAAACAAAATTAATATAAAATAAAATAGGAATCAATTTCCAAAAGCAAAGATATTTGGTACTTTATTCGTTCGTTCATATATATATATATATATATATATATAATGAACAAACGAATAAAGTATCAAATATCTTTGCTTTTGGAAATTGATTCCTATTAAAATTGATCTGAACTATATAAATTTACTTTTATATTATTACCTATATATATATATATATATATATATATATATATATATATATATTATTAAATTTATAATTATTGTTTCATGGATAAAAAAATTTTAAAAAGATGTCTCTCTAACAGAAAAATACAATTTTTCCAAACAAAATTTTGTAACTTCTTTTTACTATACACTCTTTAGTAATTCATAAGATGTTTTCTTTCTGACGAGAAGTTTATTACTTTGAAATGTCCGGATATAAGGGTTTAAAACTCTTCCAATGTTTATAAAATAAACAATCCTGTGCGCAATTTTGAATAATTATTTTGTTTGTTGTTTATATATATTCCTTATATAATTCATAACATTTATATATATACAGGGTGGGCAAAAATAAGGGTCCTATTTTTAAAAATTCATAACTTTTTTATTTATTGATTTTTAAAAAAAAATTTTTTTTAGAATAAGTAAAGGACCCCTTCCGAAGTAAGCATGAGCCGTATTAGCCCTAAGGAACCTACCCTCATTTAGAAAACATTATTTTTGCTTAAAAAACTCAAAACAGTGTAAAAAACAATACTTTAGTTTTTGTAAGTTTTAAGAAGTGTTTTTCGGCTAAAATTTGTTTTGTTTATTTCAAAAAATCTCGGAAGGGTCAGTCTACACACACATAAAGTTTGGTGAGTTCAACTTTTATTTTGTGGAAGTTATTCAAATTCAAGTTATTCAAATTTAAAGATAGGACCCTTATTTTGGCCCACCCTGTATATATATATATAATCATTATAATCCGTCATGTGTTCATTAGCTAATTATAATCTAATGTGTTAAGTCTGTTTTGAAATGTAAAAACTAAGAGTAAACTCAAAGACTTGTTTCATGGCTAAAATCTTTAAACGGCCAATGTTTTTTTACAGTTTCATTTTCTTTCTTTCCAGCAAGCCTTTCAACTGCAGCTTCCCCCCAAAAAAGTGAGCAAAAAACATGCAAGCAAAGAAGCAGCCAGTCCCCACCGCACAACATCCACGAAAAAGGCCTACAATTAACCGCAACTAAAAGTCTCGACTCTCTTGCACTATCGACCGCTTCGACTCTCTCCATGCCGGTCAGTGCCGCTGCTGCTGCCTTCACCCCTGCCAGTCATAGTGCCCGGTCGAGCAAGATCCCATGTGAATATGGTTATGTGGAGATACCCGCTTCAGCATCCCGTCACTTCAAACCCGCATCTATAGTCACTGCCAAAATGTGCGTGAAGACGACCGCACCCAAACTACCGAGCCAGCCAAGGTATAAGGATGACCATTTCGAATCTGTATCCACCTTGCCGGGATCCACCCAACGAACAAGTGGTCACCGTAATCTGACATCCTCATCCAGTGCCCCCGTGGTCCTTACTGCTGTCACACCGATGGGACAGGAATATGGGGACATTGCCAAGTCATCCGCGCAAGAATCTGGCTCGTCATTAGCAAAGAAAGATGCCAAACCCCAAATAGCAAAAGGAGTATTACCCACAGGTCAATCAAGTTCACCCTCAACAGATCTACAATCACTTATTGCTTCATCGACCGACTCTGATGATCGAGAACCACGTTTTGTTTAAGATAAATTTTAATTTAAATTAAACTAATACATTGATTAAAAACAATTTTTTTTTGTCTTGTCAAGGATTTTTTTTTAACATCATCTTTTTCTCTCGTTTTTTTTCACAATTTCAAGTGCTACAATATTTGTCTAATGAACATACGTTCATTTTAATAACTGTTTCTCCTAAGAATATCTTCCCCTAAGTAACATTCATCCAGAAGAATGTGAACATAGACGTAAAATGATATATGCTATAAGGATTTCATTAAATTCAGTATCCAAAAACAAAATTTTCTTTTCTTTAGTAGCTATCCCAAACCAAAATTTTCTTTTCTTTATAGTAGCTATCCCAAACCAAAATTTTCTTTTCTTGAGTAGCTATCCCAAACCAAAATTTTCTTTTCTTGAGTAGCTATCCCAAACCAAAATTTTCTTTTCTTGAGTAGCTATCCCAAACCAAAATTTTCTTTTCTTGAGTAGCTATCCCAAACCAAAATTTTCTTTTCTTTAGTAGCTATCTAAAAAAAATTTAATATGGCCATATGCTCACAATAATTTTTTTTTAAGATCTTTGCAAAACAAACTGATACAAAATTTATTTTGGTAGCGCAATTAGCCACTGAATTATGATTGTTCAAAATTTGGTGGAAATTAGAAAATTTGTCGTCTTGTGTGCTATTTGATCCAGAAGCCAAATTTCATTGTATAACTAAAAATGCAGGTTTTTAACAAGTGAAAAATCCTTAAAAGTTAATGTCATTTTGTGGCAAATGAAAATTAATCATAATTGAAAAAATAATTATTAGATCAAGCCAGTCTAAACATTGGCCAAAATCCCATTACCTCATGAGAAAATGTACAAAAATGACACAGAAGTGCAATTTTGACTGTTCATATCAGTTTCATTTCAACAGCTAACACATTGAATCTTCTTAATGTAGCAATCAAGGTAGATTTTGTTTTTTAATAGTAAATCAATTTTTTAAAAAAAACTGATTTCAACCATGTAAAACAAACACAATTTGATAATCAGGCAAAAATTTAATTTACTAAAGTTTTCAACCAGGATTTTTTTGTGAAAGACAACTTAAAACCATATATTAAGCCCACGATACTTATCTGTTGCCCCTTTTCTTTAAGATAATACTGTTTTTGCATGTATAGAGACACAAAATATTGTGCACATTAAATTGAAAAACTCCAACATGAAAAAATAAATCAGTCATCACCAAAAATAGTAACCTAACGTGAAATAACCTGAAAAAAAACCGAAAAAACTATTAATGACACGAGAGAAAGAATTCTACATTTGAAAAGTGAAAATTTTGTTTACATCCAAAGTTTATCAAAATAATCTTAAAATAAATGATTTATCTCGAGCTGAAATTGATGAAATTTTAATTATATTTATCCATTTTCACACGTTAGAAATGAAATAAAAGAAAATCTAATATATAAAATTAAGTCGGTCGGATTTTTTAAGCTCCGTATAGCAGTACATCTTGCAAAGAAATATTTGATTCTAACTAGCCATTTTTATTCTTCCATCATGTTCTTTAAAATAGAAAACTTCTTTTTTATTCAGTTTCTTTTTAAAATGACTTTATCCTACTAGGAATTTTTCAGGTGGATACCATCTTTGTCGTCAGCAGCAAATTCAGCTACTAATAGAATTTATTAGTTTATGGATTTACTTGTATTTTTTACTGATAAATAACATTTAAATATTACATTTTTTCATATGGAAGAAGAGGTAGAAATAACTGTTTTTGTTTAATTTAAACTGTTGCATAATATGAAATTTGGGGATGGGAGCTTGGTTTTGAAAATTAATCTGGAGTTGTGTAAATGTAAAATGTTCTCATTTATGTGTTTAAAGATTCTATTTTGAAAGCCTTATTAATGCGTATTTTGAAAATAAAACAACTTGAATGTTAAGTGATATTTCAACATAAAATCTCCTTATCAAATAGAAATGTGGACATTTTTTTTTGTATCTAGTATTTGCTAGTGTGATAGCAAGCGTTAGTAGATGGAGTAAGTTCAGGGAACTTTTGCCATTACTAACCAGCAGAAGAGTATGCGTATGCAGTGTGATGTATGGAAGTGAAATCTGCTTAGTGAGGGTTGAGGACATGAGTTGCATGGAGAGAGATGATAGAATGATACGATGGATGTGTAATGTGAGTCTTAAAGACAATCTTAGATCTGATGAGCTCAGAGAAAGATTCAATCTGGACATGGAGATGTATGCAGAATAAGACACTTTGTTGATATGGCTACATTGAAAGAATGGATGAGATGTAAAACAGTTGAGGAAGTGGTAAGAATGGACTTGAGAGAAAGAGGGATAAATAAAGACTTGGCCAGAGATAGGTTAGTTTGAAAGTCAATTTCTAAAAGCCGTCCAACATATGCCAGCGTGTAAAACCGATGATGATGATATCTCTTTTTCTTTGTATTACGTCATTTAAGGAAATGTTTCAAAAAGTCAATTTTGTAGAATGCTGGCTTGACACACATGCAGACAAAAAAGGACAAAATTCCCCGTCATTTCTATTTGATGAGATTTTTTTTTCTTGAAATATCTGATCATTTTAGATCAGAGTTATTTTATTTAAAAAAAAAAAAAAAAAAAAAAAAAAAATTAAGAAACATTTGAATGATGTATGTACCTGTGACTGAAAGAAAATATCGTACACCAAAAATCCCGTAATTGATCAAGTAGTTTATTTTTATTATATGGAGAAACGACTAGCGTCGACATATCGACTCCATGTTTGAAATAGTTTCTCGGAAAAAGGGAAGATAACTCAAACGTTTGCGATATTTGAAAAAAATTAAAACTTTTGCAAACTCTTCAAAAATAGAGTTTAGAATCAGCCTTGTACATAATGGTAATCTCTACGAATTACCATTAATCATATAAAAATGATTTACGTTTGTAATAAAAAAAAAACTACTTGATCAATTTACGAGATTTTTAGTGTAAAATGTTTTCTTCTCGTCATTTGTATGATGTACGTACATCATACAAATGTTTCTTAATTTTTGTTATTTTTCATACGGAGGAATTGTCAACAAGCACCAAAAAAAAAAGAAGCATTGATAAGGCTTTCTAAAATATGATGACACCAAATCGTTCAATGCTTCTAACATTTTATTATTTTAATTTATTTTTTTGGAAAATGTTTTAGTTATTTATTTGCCATAATGGTTGCATTGTTCGCTAATGGGTTGGCGGAAACCAGGGTTCAATCCTCGGCAGTCATACCAAAGACTAAATAAAATGGTACTTGACCCCCCCCCCTGCTAAACACTCATTATGTATATTATAAGCTGAAGGATCAGGGGTAAGTAGGGTAATCCTGAGAAAGGAGTGGTGCCATTCACTACACTTCGGTGTCGTAGCTAATGAAAACGGAGCCGCTGTGTCACCCTTGACTATGGTCGACCACTTCACTTATTTTAGTTTAAAAATTGCAATTTAAAAAAAAAAAACTTATACTGAAAAAGAAATAAGATTTTAGTTGTAAGGACTAAGTTGTGATTTTTTAAAATTATTTTCTTGACACGGCGAGCAAGCTTTCGGGTTTCAGGTGGTAGTTGGTGCAATATGGCTCCGAGGGTTCTTTTTCCTGCCATGATGCAATGATCGAAAGTGCTTGAGATGGCAGAAAATGTTGTGGCGTTCAACTAAACATGTATATATATATATATATATAGTAAGCTATGAAAATATATTTATGGCAATTACTGTTGAAGTAAATACTGAAAATTGATACATAAAAAATTATATCTCCTTATAAAATTTTATGTGGATACATGAAATAGTAATATATATACATATACATATATATATATAATTATTATTTTATAATGTAAGTCTACACATGAAATAGTATATTACATATATATATATATTTTGTTCCAATGTTTACTTCAACAGGCAATTAGCCTGATTTTCCTCAGGAATGAAGTACAAACGTTTCTGTTTAGCTTACTTGCCATAAGTATTTTATATACAATTATATATATATTGTTTTAAGCTACGTATTTGTTTTGAGAGGTAGTGAATTAATATTGATCTTTTTTTTATGTAGTTCTTATTTACTTGCCTCCCCATGAGGGCAGGGTTAGACACGGTGTGGGGAAATCCAGCTCCCCGAAAAGGGGCACTCTGGATTGGGACAAAAATTAAAATTGTCCCAGTCTAGAAGGATTTTTCCTTCACTAACCAAGGAAAGAAAAGATGAAGTGTAGTATCAGAACAGATACTACACTACAAACGGCCAAGAAGGGGGGAGGGGGGGAATTAAGTTTGTCTTTTTTTTTTTTGTGTCACTCTCACAGGTTATTTCAATTTGGCCTCAGTTGCAATCATATTTTATGAAATATTTATTTTTTGGCTTTTCTAGCTCAACATTATATATGATTTCGTTTACATAATCCTTATACAGTAGTGTAGATTATTTATGTCATATCTATCATTATTAGACTTGAATCCTATAATCGGGAATTGCGTAACTGACCCAATGAATTCTATTACAGACTATGCAGGGTTCAGTAGGGTAACTTACACACTAATACCATTGTGAAACTACTATATGTATATATATATATATATATATATTTATTTTTGGGTACAGAAAATTAGTACAACATTAGTACCATCGGTTTCAAGCGCAGAAGGACTTAACCATCCAGCTCTCTTCAGCTTATGTTGTACTAATTTTCTGTACCAAAAACTAAATAAATATTACGCTCTTAATTTTGATTCTCAATTAATCGAGCACTCTGCTGGTATTCTTCCCACTATCTAACAAAAGAAGTTTATATATATATATTTATCTATCTAAATTATATTATGTCCTACTAGCATCAGCATAGTCTGATGGAAGCTCTGTACAGTATGATATTTCGGGAACATTTCCCTTCATCAAATGTATGTTCAACTCTAGTTCAAATGCGCATATATAAATATTTCTTTTTTAACTGAGGTTTTCATTTGGATAATTCGCAAAAAAGTAGACACAAAGGGTATCCGACTTTTTCGAAAGCACTTCAAAGTGAATTACTTTTGCTTAAAAACATAATTTTTAATGTTTTTTGTCAATAAAAACAATATGGAAATACATTCATCATAGTTACTTACTCTCTCGTGCAAATACTAAGTAACATATATGTTTTATTCGTACTAGCTATAAAGCGGTAGTAGCGAGATAAAGCTGGAAATTGACACATCCAGGTACCAACATAGGTTAACTAGTGTTAACTAAAAGTTAATTCGATTAAAAACGTGATTGCTTTCAGGAATATCTTTTGAATTCTTCTGATTTCTACAATTCTTATTCAATCGCACACCCACAAAACAAATTTAAAAGTCTTTTTTAATGATGCATTCTTTTACGTTAAATAAGTCTTGCGATGGAATAATTAACTTGCAAACTGTTAACTGCTTTCTTTCGGGTTAACAAAGAAACAAAGATCCTGAAGATTAATAAGTTTAATCTCTTCTTTTTAGGGGATAAAAACTTATCTTTGGAGATTTGGTATCTGTATGTCTGAAACCGAAACTATACTATTACTATCTTTCAATGCTTAATTCGGGGTGGGATGTCGTGTAGTATCTGATTATGATTATATTGTCATTATGAGACTGACGCGCTGCCTATTTCGCTACCGAAACACAAATCTATTGCCATCCTCCCGGGCATTACTTCCTCCTGTGGTGGGGTGGTGATGTAGTGTTATGTTTGTTCGTCATATATAATATGCTCTCTTCGATCGCATATTATTGCTAGTAAAATTAATTGATAAAATTTTACTTCACTTTCCTCTTTCTCTCCTCCTCCTCCTCCTCCTCCTCAAATTGTAACATTGCAATTTAAAAAAAAATTTTTTGTACTTGCTTATATCAGATTGTGCACAAGTTTTTTTGGGGGGGGGGGTGCTAAAAATTTTAAAGGATAAATCAATTTGATTTACGGAAAATGAAAAAAAAAATAATTTCTAAAAAAAAGTTTTAAAAAAATAGAGAATGATAATTTTTCAAACTTTTAAAATATTAAATTTGCTAAAAAGAAAAAAATAGCAAGCAACTAAATATGTGGCATTTTTACAATTCACCGAATGTCCGTTTGTATTTTTTATTTTATTTTTTTTTTAAATGATGAATTTCATTGGTAAAAATGTTCACGAGAAAACATTCTTAGTTTTAGTTATTCTTTTTATAAAAGTCGGCACTGTTTTCTATGAAATTATCTGAAAGATCGTTAGGATTGTATTCAGTATAATATATATATATATATATATATATATATATATATATATATATAATTAGTAATTCATGAAAATATATTTATGGCAATTTAGCTACACAGAGGCTTCACGCGTTTCATCTCCGGGGGGAATCATCAGCCTCTGTGTAGCTTAATTGCCATAAATATATTTTCATAGCTTACTACCTAGCTCTACTTACGTATCGAGCACTGTTGAAGTAAATACTGAAAATTGATACATAAAAAATTATATCCTCTTATAACATTTTATGTGGATACATGAAATTATATATATATATATGTATTACAGAAGATCAGAACAACATCGCATGCAGGGCATGGATAGACAAATAAATAAACAGAGGCTGAAGAGAGTCCGGTAAGGGAGACAAACTGTAGGTCCTCCTTTGTTTTGATTTGAAACCGACGGTACAAATGTTGTTCTGACCTTCTGTAATACACATATATATATATAAATATTAAGCTCTTATTTTTTTAATAATCGAGCACTCTGCTGGGATTCTCTCCCACTAACCTTATATATATATATATATATATATATATATATATTAAAAAATCCCACACTATTTCAATTATTACATATTCTTTTATGACTTATGCATTTCATGTTATTAAAAAAAAAATCCAGATTCTTTTAAAAATAACTTGTTTTCCCCCCATTTCATTTATTTGGCTCACTCCATTTAACAAACTGTGCCCCCAGGAAGGGTCCATCATTTGAAATATATACTCTCTGAGCCATTAAAGAATTTAATCATTAAAATACTTCGTTTTTCATTTTAATAATATTCATAAACTGTCAGATATTTCAACCAATATATATATATAAGTACTCAATAACAAATAGGTGTTTGATAAGTATAAAACTTTATTTATACAAACATTATTTGGCTACACATTTGCAGACATGTTCTTGATAATTTTTGCTCATTTTGTCTTTCACACTGTTGTTTGGCCTGAGAAGGTCGAGCTAATTCATAGCTTGACCGAAATATGCCTGCAAATGTGTAGACAAATAATGTTTGTATGAATAAAGTTTGATACCTATTAAACAGCTCTATTTGTTATTGAGAACTTTTATATAAACCCAGTAAGGATTCACTGAATTTTTTACTTGCGAATGTGAACTTACCTGGATTACTAATATATATATATATAGCTTATATATATACATACACACACATATATAAGCTACATAGGTTGGATTGTGAGCTTCATGCTCAGAAGTTGTAACACTATGATATTCATAATAACGATGGTGGTCTATTAATAACTTCTCATCCTGACTGCAAGTGCAATAAATTCATCATTATTAACGTGTATATATGTTTGCGTCTTAAGATGATGTAATACATTTTAGATTTAAATTAAATTGTATTTCTTTGACAAGCTTTGTTAAAATACAATTATCAAAAAGGGCAGAACAAAATGTTAAAAAAAAAATTTTTAAATTGTTTTTATTTTATATTTATTCCTTCTTTTTCTGACGCAAGAAAGAAATGTAACAGTGTAAAAGGTTACTCGGCTTTTTGTGTTGTATGTTTCAAATGAATAGTTCCAGCACATATATATATATATATATATATATATAACAACAATGTATCTAATTGTTTAGAAGTTTATTTATGCTTGCCGAGATTTTTTTTTTTTTTTTTTTTGTCAGAAATCCTTCTATAGGGAATGTTATATTTTGTTACTCAACAAAAGTATTAAAGAAAAAAAATCATGAAAAAATGTCACAGAAATATTCAAATACTTTGCTCTCACTTTTTACACACACACTAAAAAACGAATTTTACTATTGAATGTAACAACTTGAAAGCCAAAAACTGTCAGAAATTTTAAATGTTATCTAAATATGTCATTGGAATTCTTATTGGTCCATTAAAAAAAATTTATATATATATATAATTAAAAAAAAAATGTATATTTTACTAACCAAAATTTGTTATCCAGAATCTGAAAATTGACAGTAAAAAAAAATGAAGTTATTTAAAAAATTTCTTTCTTTTCTTATGTTGATAGGAAATTTTATATCCCAAAGCAAAATTTCGTCTGTCATTCATAATTTGATATTTTGATATCAACTTGCATACGAACACACAATTTTTATGGCATTAAAAAAGGAGAAAAAAAAGAAGCCTCTTTTACTCTGTTTTATTTTTACGTTTTTTTTTCTCATGTTTTTTTTCATTGCATTTCTGTGTTTTCTACAGGAAACTTTAAATAATTGATTAACTTTGGAAACAAAAACTGCAGAATCATCCTTTTTTTTTTTTTCTTTTTTTTTTTAAATTTTGTCTTTGGCATTTTTATCTGAAGTTGTTAAAAGTAGAAATTCTTATTTTAAATTTTTCATTTATTTACAAACGCATAATTTTTATGATATTAAAAAAAACTTTTTTACTCTTTGTTTCATTTTTGTTTCTACTTTTTTAAAATTGCATTTCTTTGTTTTCCACAGGAAACTTTAAATGATCGATTACTTTGAAAAATAAAAAAAAATAAAAATTTCAGAATCATCCATTAAATTTTTTTATTTTTATCGTAAGTCATTAAAAGCAAAACTTCTTATTGTTTCATTTATTTTGTTTTAAAGTTTTCTCATATTCATCTTTAAGTAGACACTGAGACTGTTTCACTGCGTTCTGCATCTAAAATATTATCAGTTGGGAAACTTGATTCAGTTATAGATGTAGTTTTGAGCGACTTTTTGGGCCGCTCCATGAGAAAAGCTTTAAACTTCTGATGAGCACTGCGCCGAATTTCCAAAAGTTCCTGGACAGGACCAATGAATTTCTGGATGAAGAAAATATGAATCTGATGCATCCAGAAATTGTATTTCTTTGGCTGATCAAGATCTTCAAACGAAGAGGCAGCACATTCTTCTACTGAAACCAAAAAAAAAACCAAAAAAAAAAACCTTTAAACCTGATAATTTTGCAGTATAGGTAACATCCGAGAAATCGAAAAACATGTATATGTATGTATATATATATATATATATACATACATAAGAAATAACTTTAACCAAACGCATTCAAATTTAATTTTCTATCGACCTGTATACTTTTAACATTCTGAAACTGCTTTCAAGTTTTATTTTAAAATTAGATTTTCTTCAAAGCTGTCTTTTTTATCGCACAAGAATCAAAATGGCTGTCTCTCACTCTGTTGTCGACGCCATTTTTTTCTTCATGCTTCGATAAGTCAACATAAAGATAACAAATTCAGAGATAATAAATCTTACAATCAGTTTACACACTTTAAAAGTATACAGGTCGGTAGAAAATTAAATGCGTCTGGTGAAAGTTATTAGCTGTAATTTATTTTTATTTTCGTTTTCTCGGCTGTTAACTAGACTGCAAGATTAGCAAAAAACTTTTTAACATGTACAAAAAGCTAACATAGAAACATTTGATGTATTTTTTATATATTTAAAAAATGCTTTCATAAACCTTTTAAAAAGATAAGTGTACGTTTTGTGGCAAAGGTAAGTAAAGGCTTTCTCATAAGCTGGCAATAATTTATTGGTTCAATGATACAACAGGGTCGTCCCTGTTTTTCTCTGCTTAAGAAGCACAAATGAAATTTTGCTGTTAAACTTTAATTCAAGCCAGAAATTACGTCCTGTTAGTAAGTGTCATCATATTCGGTTTAACGTCCATTTTACATGTGTTAAACAACTTTTAGAAATTAATTTCCAAACTAACCGATCTCTGGACAGATTTTTATTTATCCCTTTCTCTCAAGTCCATTATCACTTTCACCCATGTTTTCATTGGCCTTCTCCTGCTACCTCAACTGTTCTACATCTACTAATTCAAGAACTCCCATCCATTCTTTCAACGTGGCCATACCAACAAATTTTCTCATTCTGCCCACATCTCCCTATATTGTCCAGATTGAATCTTTCTTTTGAGGTCATCAGATCTAAGATTGTCTTTAAGACTCACATTACACATCCATCGTATCATTCTCATATCATTTCTTTCCATGCAACACATGTCCTCAACTTTCACTTGTCAGTTTTACTTCCATACATCATCACATTTTGTACACATGTCTGATAGACTCTTCCTGTGGTCCACAGCGATAATATTTGTTTACGTCTAGAAAGGCATGCCATGTTTGAATGACATCAGATATGGTGTCATGCTAAATCCATTCCTTTCACAGGCTGCCAAAACGTGTTGAATTTACGCATGGTTTAACTTCCATACATCATCACACTGCATACACATGCCCGATAGACGCTTCCCGTGGTTGACAGTGGTAACGCTCTACTTATTACTGATGGCAGAAGTTCCCTGAATTATTCCATCGACTTCTGACTCTTGCAATCACCCTTCTCTTAGGCTTTGATGGTATCACCAAGGTAACAAAACTTCTGAACAACAGCTTCACCATCCAAATACATTTTCTCCGCATCTTCGTTGTCTTACACTTTTTGCACGCAAACTGGTTATCGTGATTGTCTGTTTTTGTTGAGAAACCAATAAAAATGAGAAACGTTTTTCTCTTACCTGATACTTCTTTTATAAGATCATGTGATGATGAAACCCGGAGCTGAGAAAAGAACAGAATGAAATGTAATCTTTGCATTATTTTTATAGATAAATAAACATGTTTTTATAGAGTACACCCTGCATTGAACAATCGAAGATGAAATAGATTTGTTATCCGCACATCTTTATCTCTCTTCCTTCATTTTTTCCCGCCAAAAAAAAGATTCGGGGGTGAGGGGTGAAATTCCCCCCCCTTAAAAAAAATCTAGTGAGAACGCAGAATCCAAACTATATTGAAGAACCAGTTATTTTATGATCATTCATTGCTAACTGAAAGAAATGAAAAAAACAAACATTTTCTTTAAGTAGTTAAATCAAAAGGTTATTTTTAACTTGGTCGATTAGCGCAGTCGGTAGCGTATCACAGTTGACGTTAAGGTTGTGAGTTTGAATCACAGCCTCGGCGTCGAAATTATTTATTGTTTATTTAGTCGATAATATGTGTCCTAATGTATTTGTTATGTTTCTGACTTTGAAATTAATTAAATAGTAATTACCCCTCTCCCATCTACAAAAATTCTCCAATACAGACGGACGGACAGAGAAGGTGCTCGTTATATTATAAGTGAACTAGCGAAAATAAACTCCCTAACGGTCGTCTATTTTTGCTAGGCTGCCGCGTTCTTTGGTGGTGAGACATTTTTAGTTTAATAAAAAAAAAAAAAATTTGTCTCCGAATATGCCTGTGGTAACACTCTCCCTATACTGTTCAGATTTAATCTTCCTCTGAGGTCATCAGATCTAAGCTTGTCTTTAAGACTCGGATTATATGTCCATCGTATTATTCTTATCTCATTTCTCTCCATGCTACGCCTGTCCTCAACCCTCACTGACCAGGTTTCACTTTGATACATAATCGCACTGCGTACATATACCTGATATCACTGTCGCCAAGGGAAGAGTCTAACACTCTGCTGGTTAGTAATGGTTGATCAATTATTATTAAAGTGAAATCAGATGCTCTGGCAAAACGGTTAATCCAGCAAGGCATTGGAACCAAGAATGTCAGAGTATTGGTGTTACTCCTGTACTTTCAAAATTCTTTTTCAGAATTTTTGAAATGAGGATTTATAATTTGGATTATTTGAACTACTATTCTCATCTTGATTGTTATCATAATGCTTCCCATGGCGCAACGGATAAAGGTGCTATGTTAAAATCATTTAGAAGTGACATTCTTCCAAAGGTTGAAAGTTCAATCCTCACTACAGGCGATAATAACTAAGAATTAAATAAAAATTCAAATCACTTAACACTTTTACCTGGTCATGGCTGACTGAACAAGAACAATCTATCCCAGTGGTTTAAATAAAAGGTTTAGTGTGAAACACTCTGCTGGTGAGTAATGGCAGAAGTTCCCTGTTTTGAAATGTTCTGATATCAGATATTCTTGCATTTCTCAAGAGAACCAGATATGCCAAGGTTATGAACTGTTGTGGTGATCTATTGTGTCACTACATGGACTCTTCCCCCAACTATGAATCATGATAATGGTGGTAACAGATAGTCGCTATAACCAATCCATTAGCAGTCTCTGGCAACCCATTACTTCTATACTTTCTGTAAATACATACTTTTGTTAACTCTACCTCCTTGTTGTCTTATTTCTTTTCGACCCTTATAGGCAACAACATGAACCCACCCTGGAATGGATAATTCCACTAGTTTTATTTCCGTACATCATCACATTCCGCACACATGACTATTAGACTTTTCCCTTGGTTGACAGCGGTAATATTTGTTTTGTTTACATTTGGCAAGGCATGCCATGTCTGAATGACGTCAGATATGATGTATGCTAAACCCGTTCCTTTTACAGGCTGACAGAACTTTAGTGTGGAATTTACACATGGTCCGAACATAAAATAAAACGTAGACGCAAAGCTTCAAGATAGAAGAATGTCACTTACGTCGGGACATCTTCTTATGTCCAGTTTTGTGTCCGAATCTAAAGAGACCTGGCAGTTATCAAGAGAAGATAACTCTGGAGATCTTGTAGTGATTGGTGTATTCATAGCTGGCGTTGATGTCACTGTGGCCTGTACGGGTGAGTTTTCATCTGGGGAGGATTTAACTATCGTCCCACAGAGTTGAATTGACCCAGCTGCTTCTTCTTCCGCTGCCGTGCTTCCGGGTCCAGCTGGTACGGCGGTTGTCCCAGCAATGAGGTTTAACGATGACATATCAAGATTCATCGCCGAACTTGGAGAGTACAGCTGCATAAATCGAGGTTTGGCGCTCAACTCAGACGAGAGAGATTCCACCATGAATTTTGTGACGTAAACTTCTGCGCAACCGACAAGAGCTTCTATAAATTCCAGGAAAGTCATCTGAAACAAAGAACGGAAAAATCTTAATCGTTTTCAAAATAAAGTTTGCATTTGTTTCGTTTTGCTTTTTAGATGTGTCCACGCATCTTTCTGAGGGGCTTTGTATGCCAGTTCGTAATGTTTTCATTCCATTTTCATCACTAAACGCACAGATTGAATGGATGCACGGTAACGGACGATCATTTGGATTATTCGAACTGCTATTCTCATCTTCGTTGTTATTTTTGCAATGTTTCGGCCGATGTAACCTTTGACCTACTTCACGTGCTTCTTTTTGAACTTGAAAAAAAAATGTCAAACTTGGGAATCTATACATAAATTGCAAACTGAACCTTTTATTTCTGCCCCAGGAGTAGATTGTTCTTGTTCTGACAAACAGATAAAGACGTTGATTATCAATCAGTTCTAAGTGACAGTCTTCTGGAGGTTGAAGGTTCAATCCTTACTATAGGCAATAATAACTAGTAATAACAATGATTAATTAATACTTCTAACCAGTCATGACTGACAGAACAAGAACAATCTACTCCCATGGACTGAATAAAGGGTTTAGTTTGAAATTACGTATACGTTCCTGGAGTTCGACAAAGATTTCTGAGTTCAAAAAGAAGCACCTGAAGAAGGTTGAAAGTTACATCGGCCGAAATGTTGTGAAAATAACAACCCAGATCGCAAAATACATTTAGATGCATTAAGAATGGTCTTCAGTGGTGCACTGTCTTCATTGCCGATTTTGGGTTTCGCATCATATCAGCTAAGACAGCAACCTCGACCTGACTCTGGACGCGCCTTGTTGCCTCCTTCAAAGCATTCAACTACGCACATTCGACATTGCTAAAATCTTTCCTTCTTTTATGACAATCTTCGACCTTTCTTTAAAGACACGCCAGAAGGCATCTACCAATGAGAACTGTTCCCACTCCCCTATAATTCCATCCCTCCCTCTTTCGTGTTTCGACTTCCTATTTTCCATTGGTTTGGATTCGGGTAAGTTGCTATTCTTTTTTCCTCCCCTTCTAACTACTTAATAAATCTAAATTAACTCTGGTATTGGGAACAATCTTAAAGTTAATGGGATAGGTTGGACTAACAATTATTTCATGGAACCTATCTATCCAAAATGTTTAACAAGTTAGTTATCAACAAAAATCGATTTTCGTGATAGAATAAAAACAGGAAATGCTGTGCTAAACTCGCACTTATTTAAAATGCAAGTTCGGACCAGTTTTTTCACAAATTGAAATAAATAAATACATTAATCAATACAAATCTTATATTAAACGTGCTACCGATTGTCAATTTTATTCACTGAACAACCCAAAAAACAATAAATAAACATGTTATCATGATGGATTCAAAAAGGAAAAACAATGAATATATCCAAAGTCAGACAAGAACAAATAATTGAAATACATTACAATCCCCATATTAGATTGACACACGCAAAAGATTGTTAATTTTTACACCAAATTTTCTTGCTAAATACATTACAATCCCCATATTAGATTGACACACGCAAAAGATTGTTAATTTTTACACCAAATTTTCTTGCTAAAAAAAATAAATAAATACATTAATACATTACAATCCCCATATTAGATTGACACGCAAAAGATTGTTAATTTTTACACCAAATTTTCTTGCTAAAAAAAATAAATAAATACATTAATACATTACAATCCCCATATTAGATTGACACACGCAAAAGATTGTTAATTTTTACACCAAATTTTCTTGCTAAAAAAAATAAATAAATACATTAATACATTACAATCCCCATATTAGATTGACACACGCAAAAGATTGTTAATTTTTACACCAAATTTTCTTGCTAAAAAAAATAAATAAATACATTAATACATTACAATCCCCATATTAGATTGACACACGCAAAAGATTGTTAATTTTTACACCAAATTTTCTTGCTAAAAAAAATAAATAAATACATTAATACATTACAATCCCCATATTAGATTGACACACGCAAAAGATTGTTAATTTTTACACCAAATTTTCTTGCTAAAAAAAATAAATAAATACATTAATACATTACAATCCCCATATTAGATTGACACACGCAAAAGATTGTTAATTTTTACACCAAATTTTCTTGCTAAAAAAAATAAATAAATACATTAATACATTACAATCCCCATATTAGATTGACACACGCAAAAGATTGTTAATTTTTACACCAAATTTTCTTGCTAAAAAAAATAAATAAATACATTAATACATTACAATCCCCATATTAGATTGACACACGCAAAAGATTGTTAATTTTTACACCAAATTTTCTTGCTAAAAAAAAATAAATAAATACATTAATACATTACAATCCCCATATTAGATTGACACACGCAAAAGATTGTTAATTTTTACACCAAATTTTCTTGCTGATTAAAATAATAAATAAATACATTAATACAATACAAATCCGGATATTCGATTAAACGCACACTCCAACTGAACAATCCGACTGCTGCTCAAAATAAATAAATAATAAATAAGTAAGTAAACATGTCACCCTGATGGATTAAAAAAAAAACCCTCTAAAGTTATATTTGTGTCTGTCTTTTGACCCATTTCCTACTCAATTCTTTTCCGAGGCTCTGATTTTTTTAGCCAAATCCATTTAGACGCAGCTAGCACTTTATTCGTTATGTCCTTTAAAGCACGAGCTCTCGCTGTTCCCACTAGACCTATTTTTGTCAGTACTCTGCATAACGACCGACCCGCAAAACCTCTCTGACCAACTTCTATAGGGTCGTAGTGAATCTTCCATCCATTGTTTCGACATTGTTCGACCAGTTCCTAGTATTTTGTCTTTTTCCTCTCGTTGGCTAATGCGATGGATTCTTCTCCATGACATCGACAGTACCCAGATTATGCATTGCTTTGTTCTTTCCGAATGCAGTATCAGGTCATGTCTGAGCGTTGTTATTGCTATGTGCCTAGGGAATTTTAGTTGGTTTTTCATGTCCACTATCAAATTCAAGATAACTGGCTTGCTCTCTCCCTCCACTGTTTCGGTGTCTTGCCCCCAGCCTTGACGAACTTGATCAGGCTCGATGTCTTCCCAGGCTGATGTTTGTTAGCCTTTACTACTTTTGTCACCTCGTTGGCGATAGCTTCTAGGACCTGATCGTGTCGCCAACAGTACCGACCATCACTTCAAGCTTTGGGGTAACCGCTCGGATGTGCTGTAAAGATCCTTTCTTCGCACATAGTTTGCAATTAGGGGTCTCGCTCTTCCCCCAGATGTGCAGGTTGGTTGGGCTTGGCAGGGAATCATACACCAACTGAATGAGAAAATGAACCTTGTTGAAATCTGACTGCCACCACTCTGACCAGGTAATTCTTTTCCTCTCAATGTTCTCCTATTTCGTCCAGGCTTCCTGCTGACCAAGACTGACCATTTTACAGTAACGCGCTTCCTTTGCCCCCATGCGCACTTCATTCTGGATTCAGATAGTGTCTTTCTATCCTTTTGGCATTGTTGATTTGGGGAAGGGGAACGTAACCTAACCCTGTTTTGCCTTTAGCTACTGACCCTAATATAGCCTTATGTCTAAGCCTCTCTTCCACCACTTGCAACTCCCCTTCAGCACTTATTTCCTGCCTGATCTTGTCTGAATTCCAGCTGCCGCCATTTTGATATCCTGGAATTCAGCATACTGCCGTCTTTCTCTTCTTTTGTTACTTTGAATTCTTCTGTGAGGCTGCTAAAGGGAAGCTGCAACACGTTGCTGTTACCATAGAGGACCGCACTGCTTAAGCATTTTGGTACTCCATGCCATCTTCTCAGCCGATTACTCTCTTCAACCTTTCCACGGTGTTAATAAGAAAATTATAGAGGAGCAATGGCCATAATATCTGTGGCAACACTGTGCTGAAAGAGCTATGCCTTAAAAAGCCCTGGCAATCCCCATTTATCTATCTTGGTCAGCCACTCATCAAGGTCCGTAATAGTCTGTTGGATTGCGACTGTATCCTTACGCCTGCTGTTGAAAGTATTGCCCAAGCTTTTAACAGGCTTTTCACTTGGGGTCGCTATTGTTGCGCCTGTGATTGTAAATCAGACTTTCTCCGCGACCTTGCCTTTTTTCAATACTAGTGACCTTGAATTTGCTGGCTTAGCACAAAAACTTTATGTACTTACCTGTTAGATTAAAAAAAAAAGACCCTACACCAAAATTTACACAAATTCATCCAGTATTTTTGTTTTTAAAAAATAAAATAAAATTTTATCGGTGGAAGCTGTCGGCTGGCATTTCCGACATTATTAAGGTCAAAAGTTTGGGTTATGCTCCTTGACCTTAATAATGTCGAAAATGCCGGCCAACGGCTTCCATCAATAAAATGTTGTATAATTTTTTAAAAACAAAAATACTGGATGAATTTGCGTAAATTTTGGTGGAGGGTCTTTTTTTCTTTTTTTTTAACTTAACAGATAAGTACATAATAAAGTTTTTGCACTATTTTCTTTTTAAAAGCAGTATTAGATATCGGGGTTAATCTAGAGAATTCCCAAAAGACTTTATATGTGTGAACCTGCATTTGTGTGTGTTGATTGCACAGGTCCTGATCGTCCACGCATTGTCTTTGTCCGAATTTAATATTTTAACTTAAAACAAAAAAGCATAAAAAGACACTTTCTTGGTTTTTTGGATTGAATTGGTGCATTTTAAGAATGGGTCTGTTCTTTTTTGTTTCAAACAACAAAAGCTGCCAACAATGTCTTACAATTAATAAGCCAGTTTTTCATAGAAAGCAAAAACGCAATAATGTAATTAAATTACCTCAAGTTCTAAGTTGTAGCATCCATCTTGCATAATGGTAGGATCATCATTTGCCAAGATTTTCAGGATAGTCTCAATTCTTAAGTTCCTGTTGATTAACTCCAAGTCCTGTAAAATAATAAAAATTCTTTAAAAGAACGAAGATCTCTCGGCAGGCGAGTGAAAGAAGTCAAGAAAAAATAAATAATAAACGTCTTTATTTATTAAAATACACTCGACCAACCAGACAATCAGCTAAATCCCATCTATTCAACTGATGCCGGAGAGCCTTCTACTCTAATAGCTTCTTTCCTCATGCTGTCGGCCTTTGGAACTCCCTCCCTGCTCCCTGTTTCCCCGACTGTACCGACATGCAGAAATTTAAAACTAATGTGAACAAACATCTCGCTGCACAGTTCCCAATTTAAGATGACTCCTCAAAACTTTCACCCTAATTCCAGTAGCCGCTTACATCTACAGTGGCAACTTCCCTTTGTTTGGGGTGAACTAAGTTAAAAAAAAAAAAAAAAATATTAAAAATCAATATATCTCTATCTATATAAAGTTAGAGTATGTGTATATGTTTATATATTTGTGTGCACAAGATTCACTCCTAAACTAATTAACTGATCATTATGAATTTTGGAATGTAACAAGCTGCAAGGTGTACAGTGGGATTTATTTGGTTTAATTACGTTTTATGCAAAAGGGGTAAAAAAAGAGGGGAAATCTCAGATCTCTGATTATTGTGAAATTCTAACAATACGTTAATAGTAATAAATATTTCCCAAAATTTCAGTTTCTTTGGGGTATTTTAAAAGGGATTTTAGGGGTCATAATATAAGCACAAACTCCCATATAAAAATTCAAAGATATCAGATTTTTTTAACGATTGAAGTATTGATCAAGGGCAGAGTCTATGCAGTGTGATGATGTATGGAAGTGAAACCTGGCCAGCGAATCATCATCATCATCATATTCGCTTTAACATCTAATTTATATGCTGGTATGGGTTGGATAGCTTTTAGAAATTGACTTACAAACTAACCTATCTCTGCCAGGTCTTTATCCCTCTTTCTCTCAAATCCATTCTTATCACTTCCTCCCATATTTTCTTTGTCCTTCCCCAGGGGACAGAACCTGCTATCTCAACTGTTCTACATCTATTAACATAAGAAATATCATCCATTCTTTCAACGCCGTCATACTTCGAAGTCTGTTCAGTACACATCTCTCGATACTGTCCAGTCTTTAAGACTTACATTACACATCCATTGTATCATTTTCATATCATTTCTCTCCATGCAACGCATGTCCTCAATCCTCGCTGGCCGGGTTTCACTTCCATATATCATCACACTGCATAGACTCTTCCCTTGTTCAACAGTGGTAATTCTCTGCTGGTTAGTAATGGCAGAAGTTCCTTGAATTTACTCCATCCATTGCTAACTCTTGCAATCCCACTAACACCAGCTCCACCCTGTGCTCAAATGGTATCACAAAGTTAACAAAACTTATGGACAACCTCAATAGGTTCGCCATCCAGATATACTTCTCCACATCTGAGTTCTCATTCATCTCAATTATCTTGCACACAAACTGATATGAAGATATTTCATTTTTTTTTTTCTTTTGGATCTAAATTTCTCATTTTTTTTTTCTTTTGGATCTAAATTTCTCTTCTTTTTTTTTTTTTTCTTTTGGATCTAAATTTCTCATTTTTTTTTTTTTTTTTGGATCTAAATTTCTCATTTTTTTTTTTCTTTTGGATCTAAATTTCTTCTTTTTTTTTCTTTCTTTTGGATCTAAATTTCTCATTTTTTTTTTTCTTTTGGATCTAAATTTCTCATTTTTTTTCTTTCTTTTGGATCTAAATTTCTAATTTTTTTTTTTTTCTTTTGGATCTAAATTTCTAATTTTTTTTTTTCTTTTGGATCTAAATTTCTAATTTTTTTCTTTCTTTTGGATCTAAATTTCTAATTTTTTTTTTTCTTTTGGATCTAAATTTCTCATTTTTTAGTATCATTTTCTACTGAAAGCTGCCTTAATTTTCTTTTACATTCGCACATTTTTGTAATGGTCATCACTTAGTTTTGACTGATAGACTCTTCCCTTGATAATGACAGTCGTAACGCTCTGTTGGTTAGTAATGGCAAAAGTTCCCTGAATTTACTACAATGGATGGCTTTAAGAAAAAATAAACTTCCAAAGTAACCTAACTCTGTCCAGGTAATTATTTATCCCTCTTTCCCTCAAATCCATTCTTATCACTTCCTCCCATGTTTTCTTTGGCTTTCCCCTGTGAAACCTACTACCTCAACTGTTCTCCATCTACTAACCCAAGAACTCTCATCCATTCTTTTGCGGTGGCCATACCATATTTAATCTACTCTTCTGCACACATCTCCCCATACTGTCAAGATTTAATCTTCCTCTGACTCCGCGTACTACAAGTGCCTTGCAATGAAGGGATTAATAGTAGAGTAATTTAAGTGACATAAAAAAAAAATCTATATTTTTTTTACCCGTCCCTAGATATATCAAATAAGAAATTCTTGCATAACTAAAACTAATAAGTCTACTTACTTCTAAGAGACGTCTTATTTTGCTATCTAATTTGCATACGCGTTTACGGCATGTTTTTTTTTTTAATACCAATGAGTTACGACTTTAATGTGTTGTTTCCGTTAAAAGTGACTCTATATATAATTTTTCCAACAACATTTCAAGTAAGAGGGCAAACAAAATTTTTTAAAAGACTTCTTGCAAATCGATGGGTGATAAGGATATGCGGTGTACGCGATAATTATAAATATCTGGGCAGTCTAGAAGCGAACTCCATCAAATCAACAAAGATTAAAGATATTTTTAAAAGATAATACCTGAGAAGATCAGGAAGCTCCTTGAAATTCAATTATATAATACAAACCTAATAAAAGAAATAAAGTTTCCCTAGTAAGATACTCTGGACCCTTCATAAACTGGACTAAAGAAGAACTCATGTGCCTAAATCAAAGAACATGGGAAAATAATGATTATGGACAACATACTGCACACGAAGAGTGATACTGACCGACTTTATTCAAAAGGAAAAGAAGAAGGGCGATTTCTGATAAGTCTTTAAGATTGCATGGACGATGAAATATAGGCATAAAAATATATAACACAAAATACAGAGGGTCTGATTACAGCCACTATCTGAGACGGTGTTGTATTCTTCCCTTTCCCCTAGAAGGTTTGTGCCCCCTCTAGTCGGGAATTTCAGAGGTAGGTAGCATTGACTGATTGTCCTAAAACCAATTTGTAATAGTTGAAGTTATAATAAAAGCGTTTGACGATCTTGAATTAAAAACCAGGACAAAAACAACAACAAAAATCAGGACTCACTTTCAGAAGAAACAAAAAATCCCTCATTCGAAAAGATGGATCAGAAACTGCATGCTGTAAAAAGAAACCATTAGAAATATTTTACATATTTACACAATTTAAAAAAAACATGACCAAAATTGAAACATACAGATTGAAATAAATCTTCGGTGCTTCTCCAGATGAGGATCCGAGCTAACTTTGACCCCACTGTTAGGGTCAGGGTTAGTTAGGGTTGGGGGTCAAAGTTAGCTTGGGTCTTAATCTGAAGAAGTACCAAATCGTGTTTCATGTAAAAGATTTAAATAATAAAATTAAAACTTTGCTTCTAAAATTCTACAAAATAATTCTGCTTGTCTCTCGCTTAGTTAGCACGACCACGACGCTGGCAATAAGCATGTGTATAAATGAAAGGGACATAATTCATCCAAACTCGACACATTAGTAGTATTAATACAGCTTTTTTTGTATATGTAAACAAGAATCAGACAATAACTGATTTTTTTCCAAGTAAATTTAATTATAAGTTTTTAGCTGAGAAAGTTGTAGCATTACTTTCCATTCTCAACACAATTACAGACTCACCACCAGAGGGCGTTTTCAGAGCCGAGTTATCTCCCCTTTGACGCCAGGCAGCGTGACTATTCGGTGATTATAAAAAGCACTACCCGGCAAAAACTCATTCTCTTTTTCTCCTCCGCTGTTTGCCTCAACAGAATACCTCACTGTAGATCGTGTTCTGGCGGCTTCTTTGACAAACACAAACGCACTATTCTGGTACATAAGAGTTTTCTCCATCACACATATATTATATTTCTACACAGACTTTGAACACATTCTAATGAACTCAATTTGATAGCAAACATCTTTTACAGGGTTTCTTATACACATTCTTAATAGACACTTTGCCTTCATGTGGCTCACACATAAACTAGCAATATCCACCGACCGAGTTTGGATAATCACGGATTTCAAGGTAGTTCTACTAAAATACTCATATTTTAAAAACAAAAGCACTTTAAGTCGTCAAAATACCACCATTTTGTCCGGAAATGAATATCTTTTCACATGCATTCATAAATAATAATTTACATTATATATTTTCGGCCATTTACGTCACTCTTTTTACTCCCCCCCCCCCTCTTTTAAAGATATCATACCATTCGTCTTTGGGGAATTTTGTCATGAAGACGGAAAACAATCAGGAAAAATATCAATTTCAATTATTGTCGGGGTACGAAATTAATTGATCTATTATTTTCTTTGTAATTTTAAAAATAAACCTTTAACATGACGTGTATCGGACATTTAAAAAAGTTTTTTCGTACAGTCTTTATAAAGTGCGCCATTCCTAAATAGAAGTGAGCCAAAATCAGGGCAGTGCTGTAGTGTAGATCCTTTACTTGGATAAGATATAGATTATGGTCACGTCTTTGGAAATGTACCAAGAACCAAGCTGACAATTAAAATGGTTAGAAGTGGAAAATAAGAAAAATAGACAAAAAATCCAGATTATGAATATTAAGAATGGGTCAGCATTTAGCAAGTACTAAATTCACCAACATGGTGTCGTGAATGAAAGAAAGAGAAAGAGAGAGAGAGAAAGAGAGAGAGAGAAACGTGGAAAGAAATATCTCAAATGAATTCTCAAGATACTTTTTGCATACAGCAACATTGCATACGATAGTAAAACTCATGTTTCACCCGATATGCTGGTCACGGGCGGTAGGGCCGGTGATAAGTTTGCTGAGCTGTACACTTCGAACGAGTCTTTTTTGTATTTATAGATAAAAGAGTGCATTCTCTCATTGGCAAGTAATGATTCAATCGTAGACAAACTATTAAAATGCAAGTACATTTTTTTATATTATTTTTATTTATTTATTTATTTTTTTACTAATGAGTTACTGCTTATCAAGGGCCAAAGGTCACTCGAGGATAAAGGTTAAAGAGTTTGTCAGGTTGATGATGAGACAACATCGTGATGATTGATATGATGGTTGAGACTGGGCAGAATTTGACTATTTAAGAGGACAGCTCAACAAGAATTTTTTTACATTAAACTTGAAAACGACTATGTTGCAGTCAGCTGGGAAGTAGTCCTGCGCTATTGTGTTCCATAGACGGGTAGTTCAAGGGAAGAAACTTTGCTCATTGAAATTCCATTTAGTTTTAGGTACACAGAGGGAGAAAGGGAAATTATTGACAGTGGTTGTAGTTAGACAAGTTTTTGTTGTGAATGTTTTACAGGGGGGTAACCATAGATTTGAGCTCAGTTGAGCACCTACTATGATAATAACGATAGAGCAGAGAAAGACTAGCAACATCTCTTCTGTGAGAAAGTGACTGTAGGAAAGAGAAGAGGACATCCCCCACTAGATTTCGAAGTCGGTTTTGTATTCTGTTAAAGCAGGAAAAAGGGATCTGAGTGACACCTCCCCAGATGTGGCAACAATACTACATGATTTTCGAGTTTATAGGGTCGAAAGTAGAACAGGATCGGGCTGTTTATGACGATGAGAAAACAGTAAGACTTTACTCACCTTTCGCCGTACACAAAGAGATCTGTAGATTGGATAGACTTTATCAACATGCTCAAAAACATTCATTGCTTTTCGTAATTCATGATAAAAATAACCTGAAAAGTAAAAAGTTTGAATGACATCATGCATAACAAATTTGGTAATTTTTTACTATCACACCAGAAACAAAAAAAAAAGAAATTGCTTCCACATCTCCATATTACCGCTATCTGGTCCAGACGTGAGTGCTCATTTTACGTTAAATTTTTATATGGAAGTGATCCCCTACTCTAAAAGCTAATTTTTTTTTTTTTTTTCAATTCCTTTTTTTGGGATATTTTTTCAAGCTGTTTACATGTAATCGCCCCCAAAAGTAGAATCTGGGTGTTTTTTTTGTTTTTTTTGTTTTTGTTTTTAAAAAAAAAAAATTGGGGGGGGGGGGGGGAGAGGAACTATAACGGGTGTAATAGTAAAAAATACCACAAATTCTTTAAAGTATCGACAATGATGTACAAGTTCTTACTCTTCACTCTATATAAAAATCAATGTTTGTGTGTTATAGAAATTGATATGTTAGCCGAACATCCAAATAAGTCTGAATAAATTTTTAATTTTTCAAGGAATCTAAAGACACCATTGAAATTTTCCTTCAATTTCTAGCTGAGGTCACTAGGGGCAATTACTAGTTTATATCCATAAAATAAAATATATTAGAAATTCATTTAAAAAAAAAATTTTCTTCTTCGTTTCAGAAAACAAAAATAAAATTAAACAAAGAATATCTCAGTGAAAAAAGTATTAAACATTTAAATAATAATTTTTATCGAGTGGACCTGGGACTAATGGCAATTAAGGATTGATGTTACAATGTCTTTCAGTCTTCAACGCCGGTTCGATCAGCATCTCATGTATTTTACACGAAGGACGCAATTCATATTATATATACATTTATTGGTGCTTGTGGACTGTAGGGCCGAAAAAAAAAAAAAATTTCATCTTTAATTTTAAGAGAATCAAATAAGGGGGAGAGAACTCAAGTTTCAACCACACTTTATCTTAAAATAGATTTTAACGCTCTGAACTTGTAAGATATTTTATATTTAACCAGAGATAATGCAAGCGCACAGAATTGTCAAATTTTACCCAGTGTAAAAAACTGTCATTTATTTCAAAAACTTTATTTCCTTTGTTTCATGTTTTTTCCCTTCCATTTACGTATTTTTCTATTTTTTTCTTCTTCTGTGATAATTTATTCATTTTAATAAATCATTTTATTTTTCAAAACCATTTTATTTTTCAAAATCATTTTATTTTCCATTTGTGCCGATTACGATGTGATTGTTTTATTCCTAAATTATCCGTTTACGTACACATTTTCAAAACTTTATTTTAGAATAATTACAATAGTAAAATCCATTTTAAGATACATCATGGTTGAAACTTGAAACTAGAGTTCTCTCCCCCTTATTTGACTCTCCTAAAATTAAAGATAAAATTTTTTTTTTCGCCCCTACAGTTCACAAGCACCCATTTTTTAAGTAGAAAGTAACAATCACAGAGAAAGTTAGAGAGAGAGAAATTAACACTAAAGTGACAGGTTATTTAACAGAAATCATCTTGAGTGGTTGAAAATTATAAACCACATTCATTTTTTATTTCTTTTCATTTATCATTTTTGGCACTCTGATATGTTCACGGTTTAAAATCAGGTAAATTTAATTTTGTTACAATCTATAGCTCACAAGAAACCTACATGCTTTTAATGGTGTTGGCTCAATATTATCAGTGATCTCCCTTAGACCATATCCAAGTAATCTCGCCTGAATTATACTAAGCAACGAGACAATACGTTCTCCTATTTCCAGAAATCAAAGATATCTAATTCCACTTCACATGGAGAATTTAGAAACTGGATTCAGCTTCTTTCTGAGTTGAATACCCAAGTGATCGGACGTGGCTTTCGCTCAGCTGTTATCTTCATAGGCTTTTCACAAAACTTAACAACGTATTCCATCAGCAGCATTCTCGTTGCAGTCAGACGAGACTCCCAGAACAGCTCGATTCAAATGAAAGTAATATTTACTTATCTAGTGCATATGCATATCTTTCTCTATGTGTTGACCCTGGCAATGCATGTATTTTATCGATTGTGTTGGTACATTAGTGTATACTTTCTCTTAGTAATTGTGTCAGTCGGATTCTAGACATCAGATCTAAATAGCAGTGTGTCTGCCAAATCGATATTTGATTCTGCCTAGCCAACTTTATATATCATGCTTCGTATATCTCTTTTACGTTTGTCTAAATTATAACTCTTTTTCTTTGTTTATTCCGACTCCTGTGTGTGTATTCAAGAAAACAAAACACACAAAATAGCGACCACCTTATGTTGGAAAAGAGACTCCAACAAATATGTTGCTAACAACGTAAAAATACGGAAGCACTGGAACTTTGAGAAGGCTTATTGTAACACAAATTCTCGGAAAAGGCCACTGGTTGTTATCAACAAGAAATCAATGGTAAATGGCTGTTGTGATAATGCAAAGTGATTTTTCAATAGTTATTAGTATTGACAGACAGTGTTGGAAATCTGGGGAGACTTGTTACTCAAACTCCAGGGAACACCACTTGTTATTGCCAGTGAGCAATCACTGATAATGAGTAGTGTGAAAACTCCTAGTGAGTAAATAAGAAAAAGAAGAAATGAAAAAACACAACAATAAATTCATTTCGACCGACATAGTGACCTTTTCAGGCTGTTTGGTTTTACATTTTGTAGAATGAATGACATCTTGCCAGATATTTGTAAAATGGTGAACTAAATTGGAATATTTCATTTAAAATAGGGTCATGTTAAACAAAATTGAATATTTAAATTTACCCATTCAACTTAACATGAAAGAGGGGGGGGAGAAGGGGTAGTCAATTTCATTTTTTAATTTGTTACTTCTCCAGATTAGGACCCAAGCTAAAATCGATTTGGCGTCATTAGGGTTAGGGTTAGCTTGGGTATTAATCTGGAGAAGTACCTTAATATTTTATGTATAACTGTCGCATACGTAACACTGCTGGCCGTACTTCCGCTTTCTATCCACTCCGAGACGAATTTCTGCAACGTTTTTCTTCACTCTCTACGAATCCGACTTTTCTCCTATGATCAAACTTCTCTGTTCGCAATCTAACTTCCCTCTGCCTCCTCCCCCAATCACTCCTCTTTTATCTCTTTCATTTCCAATCAGGAGCATCTCATTTGCATACCTCGTAGTCACCCTGTAGGCATTTAAAGAAACAAGTCGGCCATTCTTGTTTCCTTCTTCTTCACACGAGGTAGGCCACCCAAAAACGCGGTCGGTCGTTCTTGTTTTCTCTTCTTTTTTCCTCATTTACACCACACGCCCCCCTTGATCTTCGAGATCAATAGGATACTTCGTAATCCTCCATCCAAGCAGGCCGCCTCCTCTCACGTCGTGGCCTCTGGGGAACAACTTCTTGGGGGTTAACATTTTCAGGTTCACTACAACGTGGGTCTAAGTCAGGTAGAGTCGCATCATTTGCTTCTCGGCGGCCCTCGATTTCCTCTTCTTTACTGCCCTCACTGCGTACCGGCAGTGTCATGCGACGCAGGTCTAGGATATGCCGGGGAACGCCGTTCACCATCACATTGTTCTTCGACCGCAATCCCGTTACGACCCCTTTTTTCCAACGAGTGGTACACTGTGCATTAGGGGGCTTCACCCACACCTCTTCACCTACTTTGATAGTGGCTTCCTCACTCTCGATTCCTGCTGTTTTGTTGCACGGGTGCCGCCACTTATATGTGAAAACGGCCCTATGAGGGACAGTTGTCTCGTCTTGTTTGGTTTTTGGCGAGACGTTGTACCAAAACACCGCCTCTATGGGTGATACGTTGCTTTTTTCCGCAGCGGCTTTAATGGTGCGATGATTCCTCTCCACTATTCCGTTGCCACTCGGCCGATACGCTGCTCTAAAAAATTGCCTTACTCCCCACTTATCGCATACCCCTTTAAAGGCTTCAGATCGGAAAGCGGGCCCATTGTCCATCAAGAGTTCCTCAACCGGCCCTCTCTCCAAAAATATCTCCTCGATGACCCCTCCGATCGCCCATGCCGCTTCTGCCCTGATTTCTCTCCAGATGGCAAACCTTCCCGGTCCACAGTCGACCATCGAGAGATACAATTTGTGGCGATAGTGCGTCACATCAATAGCCAATCGCTTCCAGTCCTCCGCAACGTGCAACTGTCCTGTTTCGTGTCTGGACGGTCTAGGGTCAATTGATTGGCACTCTCGACAGTTCTCCACCACTTCCCTAACCTCCTCCTCGGTGGTCTCCGGGTAAACCTCTCTGGCTAGGAATAACGTTCGTTCCCGACCAAAGTGGTGCATTTCGTGTGACTCCTTGACTTCTTCCCCTGCATAGCATACCGAGGAGACCTCCTTTCCCTCCTGCAGCCAGGCCTTCTTCACGCGTGTCATCGAATCCGCCTTGTTTTTTTCTGATGGGACCAACACGACAGATACTCTTAACTGGAACTCCGCTATTAGATCGGCGAGCGCTCCGAGTCTGCGCTTGATCAGCATTTCCGCAGCACCTTTGGTCTTAACTCTCTTATCGCCAGTTACTGCCGACCGAATCCACGATGCTGCCGTTGCCGAATCGGTTTTAATTTCAATTATTTTCAATCCCCACTTCAGGGCCAGATTGAGTCCTTTCATAACGGCATCTAGTTCTGCTACGTTGATATGGGAGAAGTCGTTGGTTTTTCTTAGCCATGCCGCATCCTCCACACTTACGCCTCCCATCTCTAGTACGACGCCCAACGCCAGGTTACTGGCATCGCACCAAATCACACCCGCATCTCCACTGCTGACATACCAGTCCCCTTTCACTGGGTCCTCATTCCTCACCCTCGCAATGATTTCTTGCAGCATGTTCATAACCTCCTTCGTTACACGGCCCTCCCAGCCAGCAGTGCCTGCTAGTCGTTTAATAAAACTACATGCTATCCTGAGCCAGCCAGCGATAGGATAGTGCCCGACCAGCCTCCCGCAGACTGAGAAGAGTTCTCGCTTCGTCAGCTCAGATCCGACTTCGGGTATTACACTCCCTCGTTCGAAGACAAGGCTTTCTTTTCCATCTCGCCTTAGTTTCAACCCCAGCACCCGTCCTCCATCCAGGGCCTCCGCCGGTTTTGCAGTTAACCCATACTTCTCGACATGGCTTCTTACTTTCTCCGCTGTCACCTCTGCCTCCTCCACCAGAATGTCGTCAATGTACGAACTAGTGGCCTCCTCCACTGAACGGTCTTTGCTCAGCACTGTCTTCAGCACGGCAGTCATAATTTTGGGGGCTGAACTCAGCCCAAAGCCTAGCCTCGTCAGACAATACACTCGCCCCTTGTACCGGACCAGCTGGTACTGCCAGAGTTTTTCATCTACACGGATCTGCAGATATGCCGATTTCAGATCGACAATTTTTGTGGCCCGTCCCATTCTTCTCCATTTCCTCATGACCTCCTCGCATACGTCGATCCCCGTTCCAGTGTGGCAGGCTACGTGTCTGTTCAATTCTCTGAAGTCCAGTACGGGCCTAATCTTGTTTTTCGTAGGCTGAACAACCGCCAGTAGTGGCAACACTCCTTTTTCTTCCCCTGTCCACGGTTTCAGAATTCCTTCTTTTATCCACCTCTCCACTTCTTCCTCAAATCCCTTTCTTATTTCTCCTCGCAGGGTGTTTTCGTAGCAGCCCACTTTATTCTGTAGTTCCGGGGGTCCGGAGATCCATTTCCATTCCACCGTCCACCTCACGCCATCAAACTTTGCCAGGAAATCTTTGTCCTCAATGCAGCAAACCTCCGGTTTTGGTATTCTGATGGTTCTATCACCTTCCACTCCTGCCATCCCCACTGCGCCGAGACGTCCGAACGTCACTTGGCTCCCTCGTAACGTGGCGCCCCCCAGTCGGTTAATTGCACTCATACCTATAATCACGTCAACACCACCGACCAGATGATTCAACACTAAGGCTCGCAGTCCAATGGACACCCCTTGCACCATTACTTCCGCTGTCGTCTCACCTAGGCACTTCACATCCCTGCCATCCACGGTCCTAATAGTCCTGGTTCCGCTCCATGACCTAGCGACATTCCTCGCTAACAACGTTGTAGTACAGCCTGTGTCGACAAGGGCTATGGCTTTCTTCCCATTGACTACTACCGGTAACCGAGGCAACGTTCCATCATGCGCCATCTCCGCACAGAAGGGGTAACCACTGGCGCAATAGCTCCCCTTCACTCGTTTCCCTGGTGCCGTGCAGCAACACAATAGCGGCTAAGGTGCCCCACTTGTCCACATCGGTAGCACGTGATCCCCGGTCTCGGCTCTTTGCAGTCTTTGATCAGATGAGGGCCCTGGCACCGGAAGCACTTGATTGCAGGTCTCCCCTCCTGTCGCCTCGCCGGCTGCCTCTCATTCAAGTGAGGCCTCATGCACATATTTCCACCCACAGCTGCAGCCACGATTGGGCTTTTAACATTTTTCACTAGGACTCTGGCGTGAACCAAGAGATCGTCCACTTCCATAGTATGGATCCCAGTGATTCTCTGCATGTTCGTAGAGATTTCCTCTGGGAAGCCGTTAACTAGGTACAGCTTTACCGTCATCTCCAGGCTCCTCCCCACGTAACCAGCCAACCCTGCCAGTCTCCTGATCTCTGCCGCAAAGACGTCAACCGACTCGCCGGTCCACCTCAAACTGGAAAGCTTACCAAGTGCTTCGAATGGGCCCTCAGCGAAGGCCAATTTCAGCCTTTGCTCCACTGAGGCAAAGTCTTCCTTGTCTTCATCTCGCATCTGCTGGTAAATCGTGAGGGCTTCCCCCTCTAAGTATAGCGGCAGCAGGGTGACCACATCTTCTATCTTTTGCAGCTTCGCCACCATCTTTAATTTCTCCAGCCACTTAATCAGGTCACCCTCCCCAGTAAAGGGTCTCAGCATGTGAGTGCTCAGTCTCCACTCAGCCATGGTAATTTGCTCGATGCGCCGAAATAGCTTGTCGCATACGTAACACTGCTGGCCGTACTTCCGCTTTCTATCCACTCCGAGACGAATTTCTGCAACGTTTTTCTTCACTCTCTACGAATCCGACTTTTCTCCTATGATCAAACTTCTCTGTTCGCAATCTAACTTCCCTCTGCCTCCTCCCCCAATCACTCCTCTTTTATCTCTTTCATTTCCAATCAGGAGCATCTCATTTGCATACCTCGTAGTCACCCTGTAGGCATTTAAAGAAACAAGTCGGCCATTCTTGTTTCCTTCTTCTTCACACGAGGTAGGCCACCCAAAAACGCGGTCGGTCGTTCTTGTTTTCTCTTCTTTTTTCCTCATTTACACCACAATAACTTTTTTAAAAGTTATTTCTTTGATCTATGAATTGGAGTGCTGAAAGTACACTTGGTCGCTCAATTGTATATAAGCAATGACATCTTACCTTTTACTTGGAAGGCAAATGGAAAGATATTGTTTTTTAATAAATAAGAAAAACACCAATCGAGCATACAGCGTGGCTGCCTGGAATTAAAGGGAGACAATTCTTTTAACACCATTTAAAGGGAGACAATTCTTTTAACACCATTTAAAGGGAGACAATTCTTTTAACACCATTTAAAGGGAGACAATTCTTTTAACACCATTTAAAGGGAGACAATTCTTTTAACACCATTTAAAGAGCGACAATTCTTTTAACACCATTTAAAGGGAGACAATTCTTTTAACAACATTTAAAGGGAGACAATTCTTTTAACAAGTGCTGTAGAGGAAACTTTCAATGATCAGCTAATTTAGAAAAAAAAACACAAAGCTTTTGCTACAGAATGAACTCACAATCACAGGATACAGACCTTAATGTATCGTGAAAGGAAGAGAAATACATTCTCCTCAGCGGTCAGAATAACCAAGTTGGTTAAGACAAGAAATGACCACGTGAAAGACCAACAGATTCCTTACTTCTCCTGATTACAGGCCCTGTGCCTAATTATTATGTTTTTTTACTTTACTTCACCCCAAACAAGGGGAACATTGCCACTGAGACATAAGGAGCTACTCTGATTAGGGGCCAGATTTATATGGGGACATCTTAAGTGGGGAGTTGTGCAACAAGATGTTTGTTCACATTACATTTATATTTCTGCATGTTGGTATAGAGAGCATGGAGGGAATTCCAAAGGCAAGCGGTCCAAATCAAAGAAGCTATTAGAGAGTAGAAGGTTTTCCGGCATCTGTGGACCTCTTCAGTGAAGAGGTGGGATTTTGCTGCTAGTCGTGTTTGTCAGGGATATTTATGTTGGGGGCGTACAAGTGCAGTAAGTAAGTTCATCGGAGCACATTTTGTGGAAGTACTTGTCAAACAAGCGATGGGACAGGGGGTGGAGTTTGGCAGACAGTGTGGGACCTATTAGGTTAGAGACTCTTTTTTGCACCCTGTCCAAAAGGGAGAAACTAGTGGTTGGTGCACCAGCCCAGATGTGGCAATGATACTCCATGCATGGGTGAATGGTGACTTTGATTAGATATTAGATACTGGTAGGTGTGAGAAGTTTACTAGCCCATCTTCCTGCAGCAGACTTGGCAGTATCTTCTATGTATTTATTCTAATTCATGTTGCCTGAGAATGGCAGGCTGATGAGTTTTAATGTTGGACTCTCAGAGGGGTTTTATCGGCCATGACAGTCGGTGGTTGGAAAGGTTTCTTGTAGTTGTTTAAGAAAAGGAGCTTTGTCTTGGTAGCATTAAATGTAACCATCCATTTTTGAAGAGGAGGTTTGTCTTTGTAACATTAAATGTGACCATCCATTTATGTCCCCATTCAACTACAAACTAGGGGTCATTTTCTAAAGATTCAGCCATTGCATGTGTGGCCATTTGCTTTGCTTTCATGCTGAGAATAGAGCATGGTATCATCAGCAAATACACCCATCTCAGATGTGATTGCATCAGGGAGGTCGTTTATGAAGATTAGGACTAATATAGGTTCAAGTATCGACGCCTTGGGGCACACCTGCATTGATGAGTGGTGTTTGGATGTATGGCCACTGAGAATGACCTGAAGTTTTCTTTTAACAAAGAAAGCTTAACTGACCATGGTCAAAGTTAGGCGCATATTTAAGTGGGATCGATCTACTGATGGACTAAGCACATTCAATAACAAAAAATACCGATTTAAGACATCACTCCCAGAACCATTAGTGGGAGCTCAAAGAAGACGCCCGCTTGCCAATAAAGGAAGAAACAGACTCTTATAAAGATATGTGGATGCATCTATGAAATTTATTTCAAATTTAAATGGGACAGAGCAACAAAAATGTTACTTCAAACTAAACAAAGCCTAAATATGTTATATGATAAATAACTATGTTATACAAGTGTACAATGTCTGTCAAAAGTGACAAAAAAATTCATTGTCAATGTTCGCACTAATATTTATATATCTATAAAATAACGTCTGAAGTTAAAAAAAGAAAGAAAACGTTTCAAGCTGGAAAGTTCAAAAAAGAAAAAAAAACGTATAAATCGGTAGAGAAAACTTTTTATTATGGAAATAGATTTACTTTCTCAATTCTCCTAAATACTTTAAATGGATTCGTCCAACAGTTTTTTTTACTCGCTAACTTTCCTGTGACAGGACGGATATATATATATATATATATATATATATATATATATAATAAAATTTAGCAAAAGTTCTAGAAGCATCTTTTAAGAAAATTAAAACTTTGAAAAACAGACAAAATGCCTTTGTAAACCACGTTTTAAGATAAGAATATTTTTTATTAAAAATCATTAAAAAAAAAAAATTCTTATTAATTTCGGTCAATAACATATCCATCTTTTCTCTAAAGATGGATATGTTATTGTTCGAAAATTATAAGAAAAAAATTTAAATGATTTTTAATAAAAAATTTTCTCAGGTTAAAATGGGGTTTACAAAGGCATTTTGTCTGTTTTTCAAAGTTTATATATATATACAAATAAATACACATTGCTGTTTATTAGAGTGGATGATATCAAATAGCCTTTAATAAACCTGAGATAGAAAGTACCTATCAAGCGTTCAAAATGTTAGGTTTGATGCCTGGGATAAAATGCAGGCAGAAGTTTAAAGAATGGAAATGCAAGACCACATAATAAGGGTAGAAGATCAGATTTTGTTAAGGCAAAGACGAATGTGTTATGCACTTCTGAAAATAACAGCCAATTTTAAAACACTGTCTGTCTAAATGTGTTCGGACATAAATGGCAATAAAGAACAAAATAGTTTATTTAAAATCGTTTCCAAGTTGTTTAAAAATACTATTTCAAACTTAAGCATGACAGACCAACAAACAGACAAAACCTTTTATAGAGATGCATAAAAGTTATATATTAAGAGAACGTAAGTAGAACCGAGATAGGAAGTAACTATCAAGGGTTAAAAGGGTTAGGTCTGATGCCTGGGAAAAATTGCAGGCGGAAGTTTAAAAAAACGGAAATGCAGGACCACATAATAAAGGTAGATAATCATATTTTGTTTAGGCAAAGACAGACACACGTGTTATGTAATTCTGAAAATAGCAACCAGTGTTAAGACACTGCGTGTCTATCTAATTGTGTCTGAACAACAAATGCAATAAAGAACAAAATGGTTTATTTAAAATCGCTTCCAAGTTGTTTGATTGTAATTAACAATGATCCAGCCAGACAATGAAAGCAGAAGAATTCACCACCGGACTATGCAGAACAGGTATTAGCGAACTGCCAAGTAAGTCTCATAAGACTAATCATCATCATCATCATCATCATCATCATCGTTGTATGCAATCTAAAAATCTAAAAATGCTATTTCAAATTGAATTGTGACAGATCAACCAATCGATATAGATGTTTGGGAACATCTAAAATAAGATGCATCCATTCAATCTAAAGATGCAAGGATGCCTGTAAAAGACTAACTCCATATTTTTCTATATCATCATCATCATCATCATCATCGGTTTGACATCCGTTTCACATGCTGGCATGTGTGGGACGTTTTGCAGAAATGGAGTTCCAAACTAACCTATAAATGTTGGACAGTATAGGGAGATGGGTGTCTCCTTTCCTCTTTACCTTCCTCCATCAGCCAAAGGCAATGAAAGAAAGAAGAGAGAGAAAGCGAAAAGAACAAATCAAGACTTCCTTTCCCTCTTTAAAAAAATTTTCTTTTTATAATCTCCCTCTCACAGTGGTAAGATGTGACACAAGGTTGGAAAGTGGGATGGAAAAGCCAGCGCCCCATAGGATGAGCACTCCGGCCTACAAAAAATGCCTGGGCAGTCCCGTCAGCATTCCTCAGTAGGTGCGCCTCAGGTGATTAGCAATAAACTAACCCCTTCTCAAAGGGTGAGAAGGCAAAGCCTGGGAGAGTGGACCTCCTAGAACTGCACAGGGCAATACTTCAGACCAGCAGCATCAAGACCCGAAGATGGTACCGGTCTATAGAGTGAGCATCCATCGGAACAGATACTACACTCTGATCTTGGCCAAAAGGCTAAGAGAGGAAGATTATTTTTTTTGTGAATCTGTAAAGATTATTCTTATTAATTTTTCCCTTGTGTCCTTGGTAGAGTAGGAGTACATCTGAATTAGGGAGTGGAAACTCCTCCCCCTTCCTTTATTCATGATTAACCAAAAAATTAAAATATTGATCAGGACTAAATATTAAAATCGATCGAAAATAACATTTTTGTCTTTTACAGCACGGACCAATATTTGCCGTCATATCAGACTAATGAAACAGATTTTTGTATCTACTTTTTGTTATAAAAGCTATTTATGCCAAACTAGTTTATATATAAGAACAAAGTAAAAAGTAATGTGGTCGACCATAGTTGAGGGCTCCTTTTTCATTAGTTACTACACCAAGGAATTACTCCACTTACCCTTGATCCTCACTTTATAATACTGAGTGCTTAGCAAGGGGGTATCAAGTTCCATTTTTTTAGTCTTTGGTATGACTCGACCAAGGATTGAACCCCAGTCTCCTGGCCCATTAGCGAGCATCCTAACCATTATGCCAAATGGGCCGGTACGAAGATATACTAATGTCTTATATGTTAAGAATAGTGTAATAAATGATTTGAAAAAGATTTATCAACTTACTTGAATTTTTCTTTTGCAGACATGTATTTTTTGTGATAAAGATGAAAAGAAAGGATGATTATATTGGCAATGAATTCTCTCTGTAATACCTTTGTGAAAGGGTTGTGCATTTTGGTTGGGTTCTTGGATTTCTCTGAAAAGTAAAAGCATGAACATAGGCATCACTCTTTGACACTTTGAAACTATTCAAAATATCCATAGGCATCACTCTTTGACACTTTGAAACTATTCAAAATATCCATAGGCATCACTCTTTGACACTTTGAAACTATTCAAAATATCCATAGGCATCACTCTTTGACACTTTGAAACTATTCAAAATATCCATAGGCATCACTCTTTGACACTTTGAAACTATTCAAAATATCCATAGGCATCACTCTTTGACGCTTTGAAACTATTCAAAATGAATATCTTCTAATCCAAATCAGATCAGATTCAAAAAACAATTACAACTATAATAAAATTCTGACATAAAAATATAGAACCGAATATGCAAACTTCCAGAGCAATGTTTTCAAATGTGTTAAAAGATATGTTTTTGGTTTATTTCATTCTTAGTATCAGGATCGACCAAAGTTGAGATATTATCTGTGTAAACATATACTGTTTTAGTGGTACATGTGAATGGCAGACGTTGCAAGTGTTGGATGCTTGGCCCAAAGAAAATGGGGGGGGGGGGGAGGGGGGCACAGAAGAAATGTAAAATATTTTTAGTTAAATTTTGAGCCACCCAGAAGTTTATTAAGTGTAATGTTTACAGATTGGCTCCCTGATAAGCCCCCTTGAGTAAAGTGTCTGGTAGTTATCTTTCATGGATATCTCCAGTGGTCAGCCTTTGGGTGGTCGAATGGTGACCAGTGAGAAAGACTGGAATCTAAGAGATGGGAGGAGAAAAGAACCTCAGGAGATGTGAGGAGGGGGGGGGGGGAACATGGCCTCTGAGCATGACAGGAAGATTGGTTTTCAGAGAGCTGGCGATCAGTTTGAGCTGGATGTCTCTCCAGGCTAGGGCTGCTCATTTGGGGCTTTTAGCTAAAGTCCTGTGTCGATCGGACTTATACTTTATTTCGCCGGAGTAAAATATCTCATTTTGCAAGTCTGCCATTCAACCTAAGAACACGAGTATCTTTTGTAACCTCCAACAAATAAACCTGTTAATTGTTATAAATTGGACTCATCGTTTTACTTGTGATATGAATTCTTTGTTGCAGCACTGACTGAGATCGCACAACATGTTTGGACCGGCACGACGAGTGGGGGACGATCACGGCCAGTACAGTAAACGCATGCATACAGGTCCACATCTGTCTGACTCATAATTATTTTATTTGGTTTGACGTTCATTTTATATGCTGGCATGTGTTGGATGGCTTTTAGTAACTGACTTCTAAACAAACCTATTTCTGGCCAGGTCTTATTAATCCCTCTTTCTCTCAAGTTCATTCCTATCATTTTTGGCCTTCTCCTGTGAACTGAACCTGTTACTTCAACTGTTCTACAGGGTGATTCATAAGTCACTTAGCTATTTAAAATGATTACCATATGAAGCACAAACATACTATGAACTTTTGATGATTGTTATTTTACTCTCTAATTACTGCTATTTATTATTTTAAATTTGTTCGTTTATATATTTGTTTCTATATTTATTTAAATTTGTGTAAATCATCATATGTGCTTTTTTTTCAGGCAGTATGTCATTTACAATTGAAGAGCAAATTTTTATTGTTATTCATATGGCCAAATTTGATGAATCTCCCACACTTGTTGAAAGGCAATGACGACCTCAAATCAAAAATCACTGCCGAGTTTGTTAAAATTAATCAATCAAATATGCTACAAAGAGTCGTAAATTCCTTGCAAAAAAGAATGGAGCTATGCATGCAGAACGAAGGTGGAAATTTTGAAAATTTGCTGTAATTTTAAACTCCCATAAATGAATTTGTTGAATAAACTTTCTGTTTTGTATTACCGTATTTTTTAACTTTAGAATTTCAAAAATAAATAGCTAAGTGACTTATGAATCACCCTGTACATCTAACTCAAGAAGTCTCATCCAGTCTTTAAACATGACCATACAATGGAAGTCTCCATGCTCTGCACACAAAAAAACATAGACGGCACTCTTTGGCGCTTTGGAACTATTTAAAAGGAATATGTTCTAATCCAAATGTAAGTTGTTGAAAGAAAAAATAACTTTCGGAGCTTGACTCTTTCTATATATGTGTATATATCTTCCTCTTTCTTCTTCTTCTTCCCTCTCTCTTTCTTTCCAAATGCTGCGTCTATTCTGCATCAGTCCCGGAGACAAACCAACCTTCAACCAAAACCAACCTCTTTTATATTTCATCAGTCTTGACTGCGACATGGGAATCTCATGCTTGAATCAGCCTCGTTTTGGCTGATGGCGCATGCGCTGTGTCATTCAATTTTAGCTTTGTAGACGTTCGCTTCACAAGTTTACCATGTCCACAAACACACGTACAGACAATTCGCCTCCTCTTTCTTTGATGGAGTAAGTCTCCACCACACCGAATTAGATCTCTCTGATTCACAAAACCACTACAACTATAATATAATTCTGATATAGAAATTATATTTATACATATACAACCGAAAATACAAACTTTCAATGTGTAGTAAATATGTTTCTATTCATTTTATTGTAGTGTTGAGCCTGACCAAAGTTGAGATATTATCAGTCCGACTACAGTTACAATATGACAAAGCCGCCACAAAGTACAAACAAAATGCCTGCACAATAATTAGTTAATCGGCATGCAGACATGGAAGAAAAATATTCTAGAATGTTCCATATGAACACCTATAAATAGACAACAATCAAACAAGCTAAGCTGATCGCAGCCAGCAACCAACCAACGTACTATTGTCTCCACACATATTTCCTGCTAACGGATTCATCCATTTTGAATCTCAACAGGAACCTATATTGGGAAAATAATACCTATTTTATCCGTCATGCAAGCATGAACTCACACTAGCAACACTACTGTTATATTTTTGATAAGTACGCGAACCTCCCACAGCAAACAACAAGGATCAGCAGCATCTACTTGAAAAACAAACAAAATGTTAAAATGCTATTATTGTTGATAACTAACACACACACACACACACACACACACACACGATTAACCAAGTAATGAATTATTACTACTGCGGATAATGGACACACATATCTGTCTATCTGACCAGCTGACCATGAAACAAGCACAAGAGAAAAGTTTCACACACAAAAAATTGTTAGATACTCGCTTACCTTCACGGGGGTGCATCTAGGTTTCATTTCTGCCGGCTGGTGTATCTTGTCTTTTGTCCGTGATCACTAACACAGGGACTCCAGGGTTTAGTTTCAGAAGATTTATTTAATGTAACAGACGAACAGATGGTGTGGTTGTTTTGCATGGGAGAGGGAGAGAGAAAGAAGAAATAATTACTCGGGAAAGATATACAGGCCATTTGCGTCACTTGTGTTCATTGGCCTATCCCACCTGTTCGGGGTTAGCGGGACCCATTTTTTCCCAACTGCCTTGGTCGATGAGTCTGGAACAAGAGATTGACAAAGCCTCCCACCATCATGACGTCACTTCCGACTTTCGTTTTGGCTCCCACCCTCTCTTTCAGGAAGCCCTCATACTTTCTGCAACCTCCACTATCTAATAAAATGTTCTCATAGTGTCGCAAATCAACAGCAAACACCTTCAATGTCTTTTCTCTAAATAAAAGAGTTTGTTATATTTACAACCGCTGTTTATCATATTTTATTCATGGTTTGATCATTTGCATTTTATTCTGATTTTGTTGTCATACACATTTACAAGGCCTCTGACAGTAGTAGCTGAAATATTGTTTTGTTATAATTTACTAAATTTATATAATATTAACATAAATATTTAACAAAATTGTGTTACCTTAATATTGCATTACTGATTCTCTTTGAAAAAGTTTAAATAAAAACTTGATTTTTTTAAAAATTGTTTGTTACCTTTTATTTGTTTACTGTATTTGATCCATTGTATTCTACATTCGTAACTTTAAAACTTTTGTTAAACTTCTCTTATATTTTTTTTTTATAAATATAATTTTCACTATTCTACCTTTATACAAGGTGACGCCCCCCCCTCCCCAAAAAAAAACACTTATGGAATCGTTAATAAAATTCACAATCCTTTCTGAAATCCAATCATATTTGGTACAAATAAACTTCAGTCTATGCCTGACTTGTCCACCAAGTTTCAGTCATGAATATCCAACATTTATTTTTGATATGGGGGACACTTTATTGATTGTCTCATTAGTAGGTGTGATCCTGAATGGGCTTCAAACTCATCAGACCCCCCCCCCCCTGCACAATTTTTATTTGTGGGATTATCTCAAAGATTATGTCTATAAGAATAATCCCTACACTATTCCTGAACAGAATAGGACCATCACAGCCCCAATTAGTGTAGTGCCAAGAGAGGTATTTGTCAGAATTATTGACAATTTTACACGTTGTATTCGTGTGTGCTTATCATTGGATGTCGATAAAACAAAGACTGGTGGAGATTCATGAATGAAACTTGGTGGACAAGTCAAGCATAGATTGTAGTTTATTCATACCAAATATGGTTGGATTGCTACAGAAAGGATTGTGAATTTTATCAATGATTCCATGGGTGAGATTTTTTGTGGTTAGCCTGTGTGTAGATGAACTGTTTTAATTCAATTGTATCTGTAGATGAATGATAGTTTAGATAAATGGTTGTAGGAAAATTTACCGGACACAGTTCAAATCACTGTTGAAGGTGAGTGGGTGACACTTAGCGTTAACTTCTAGAAGGATGCAACAATATGAACGCAACAGCATGATAAATAAGACTCCATTTTCTGTCCAGTGTTATCTTGTTGCCAACTTGCCTCTAGCAAATCAACTGCTCTAGCTCGGAAAACGCTCTGAAGGAATGTGTTTTCAAGTGTACATCCAAAATTGTATTTTACCGTCACAAATCACGCATTGTTAATACATGAAAATATTAGTGGACAGCGAGCCGCCACTATCTAACCAGAAAAACGATACTAAAATAAAAATTATTTTATGGGTAGTTCTTAATATTGGGATGAACCCTATGATTAATTTTTATTATCCATCTCTTACCAGTTCTTAAAACTGTCTCTGACAACAGGGATTTCATACTAACTGAAGACGGATCCTCAGCAATCAATCCGACAAACTAGAGGCTGACTTGACCAGCAGCAGGCCCTTTTTATAGGAATGAGGTATGAACCTTCTCAGGCATTATCTCCTCTTTTAAAGGGATAGGGGTTATTGAAGATTTTTAGAGACACCTCTGGTTATTTTTGTACTAACCAGAGTGTCCCGTTAAGCATGCTGACTTTTCCTCCAACTTCCGGCCTTGAGACATATTTTGCTGCATTAGGAAAAGCATTACGTCTTCTTTATTTTGAGGGGGGGGGGGGAAATGCTGATCACCTGAGGCATCCCTACTGATCAGAATGCTCCATCAGGGGAAGCTGGCTTTCCTTCTCCCTTTCTGTCTTGTGCCACATTTTGTTGTAGTAAGAAGCAAATAAATCCACAGCTCTGTCGCACTTTTGTCGCAAGTTTGTCGCACTTGTTGGCACGCTTAAGTTTGAAATAATAATTTTCAATTTCAGATGCATCCACGCCTTCAGACGGCTCAGTCTGACACTTCAGTTTGAAATAGAAATTTTCATCGATAAATGCGCAGATTAAATGTAAATGTCTTCATTTTTGTCTTTTTTGTTTTCTAGTGTAAATTGATTTATTTGCCATCTGCTAAGCACAATTTTTGGGGGTGATTCTTCACAGTTACACCCATATAAAATATGGCTGTTAAAAAGGAAATAGCAAGAAACCTTTATGAAGTACTTACTTGTGATGAAAAAAATGTTCACCAAAATTTACAGAAATTAATCCAGTAGTTTTAGTTTTATTTACAAAATTCTACTTTTAACCGTAGCCAGATTTCCTCACCGCTTAACTCCCTTTAATATACATCTTCATAAATAGAGATTTAAAATGGCGTCAAACCAGAAAAAAAATGTTAATATTAATAAGTAATTCCTTTTGTTGTTATTAAACATCTACTGGATAATTTTCTGTAAATTTTGGTGTATGCTAATATTTTTCAATAAAAAGTAAATATTTCATAAAATTATTCTGTTAATTTATTTATAAGTGCAATATTTCATATCGTTGTAACCATGCAGAAGCACCTTTTTTTTTTTATATAACTCACCTATGATTCGGTCCATTTCCATGAGTGTGAAGCCCTGGTGATGAAAATGGCAATCTTTGAGAAAGCGCCAATATTGGAAGTTGCTCATGAGGTAAATGTTATCTGGACTTTCTTTGCAGCCGATACGAGAATAAAATCCATAAATGCCTTTCAACGAAGCAATGTGTCTCCAAATATTGTTGCTAACCTACAAGAGAAAATTTCAAAGATAAATTACAAAAAGTTGAGAAGTTTATAAGAGACAGTGAAAAGTTGTAAGTTTGGATTTGGGTGGATCCTGGTGCCGGTCTGTCGAGGGGTGGGGGTGGATTCTGGTGCCGGTCTGTCGAGGGGTGGGGGTGGATCCTGGTGCCGGTCTGTCGAGGGGTGGGGGTTGAGAACAGATTAGGATATCTTCTTGTCAAGTGCTATATTAACTTCCTCCAGCATAGATTTCTCTATCCAGGTGAGTTTGAATTACCTACTAGACAACATCCTCGAGTGTCTTCTGTCTCTCTGTACAAGGGTTTGTCAGGACAACCTGACATGAGGATACTTCCCCCTACAAGTAAAACGTGACCAAATATTAAAAATAATATAGTATTCGAAGCACAAGTAAGATCCCCTCGATACGGCTATACACTGGCTTGTGCAAGGAATGGTGCATCTTATCCTAGTGATGTTACCTCAAGTAACAACACTTAGCTGGATACGCCACCAGACCAGAGGAATTCTTGTCCTGGAATCCAATAAGACAAAGAGACCACCAGAAAGATATACTATGACATAGTTAAGTGGTCAATTAGGGAGAAGAAAGTTCTTAACTTGTTTATTAACTCAACGTTTGAGAGATAAAGGAGAACTTTAATCGAACACAAGAATATCTATTTATCTCATATAGAAATCAAGTGTTAGCCTCAGGAAGGGGCCCCTTGGTTTCTGAGAACTTCTACTGAAGTAAAATGAAACAACAAAAGTGATCAGCCCTGAAGCTTTCTAAGAACTGAACTTACATAGCGCAAGGTGGATCCTGATTGGTCACAACTGCTGTTTTTCAGATTATCTATTTGTAGCATTTTGTTTACCTTAGTAGGTGTGTACTCGGGTTTGTCTTTGTTGTTCGGTATATCTCGGGATTCTGAACGCTGGCTGGTTTTAGAAGTTTTATTTAAACATAAAACAAGAGACAGAGATTGAATGGTTTGTACAGGAGAGAGAGAAGGACAAGAGAAAGATATTGTCAGGCCATTTCAACTTACTGGACCCCCCCCCCTGGTCCCCCGCCTACTTGCAATGGACCGGCCGACTTTTCACGTTCATCTTCTTTGGAACCCAGCAACAAGAGACAGAAAAAGCCTCCAACGGACGCAACGTCACTTCTGTTGCTACTCCTACCACCTTTCAGTGCGTCCTCCCACTTTCTGCGCCCCCCACTATCTAACATATTTACTAATGCCACCATTTTCAATCCTTCTCTCCAACCGCGCAATTACTCAAGAGGAAATAACTCAATTATCTTAACATGCTGGTCTTCATAAAGCTTTTTCTTCCCACATCCAGAGTCAACACTATGTCCGAATTCCCAGACCAAGAAAATGGTTGGCTTTGGCAGTACTCTGGAGGCCTCCTTAGTTTTACTTTTCATCTGCTTACTTAAAATGTTGTTGAAAAAAATTATATAGAGCCGCTTTTAACAGTAACATAAAAACAAAAAAAAACGTTACTATGCATGAACTAAACTTTAATTCTTTCAAACTTTCTTTTAAAAATTGCTCGTACGTTAAATTTCAAAACTTGTATTCTTTAGAAAATATATAATTTTAATTTATTTTTTATATACTAATGAGTTACTACTTTGTATTTGTTTCGCAACTACGCAACTACGGCAGTTGATTAACACAACGAACGTCGGACGTCTAATCTCACTGATGCAGTTGATACACACTGACTTGATCTTCCGAACATACTCCTTTTATTGTCCAAGTGTTCATCATCAGCCAATCGGTGGTCAGAAAAACAGTCACGTGAGGCCTGACGTCATCGCTCAATAATAGTACAAAAAACCACGGCCGCCATTAATCTAATTTCCGCCCTCCCCGCGATCATCCCAGCAGGTAAGACAACACGCGCAGACACGTGGTCGCTTTTTTCCTTCATTCTGTTCGACTTTACACTCCCCTCTGGTCTCAAGATCACACATGCGGCATGGCGGCCGCGGTCGTTTGTTACGGGCACTCCTACGGAGGGGGATTAGCTGGACTTCTTCATCTTCATCAGAGCTCTCAGGAGGGGTAACAGATCTGTCGCCATTAACGTTGCCAGCAGTCCTTCCATCAAGCTGGGCTCCATCGTCATTGGGGCTTTCAGAAGTGGCGCTGGAACTATCGCCATCTGTGCTGAGGTTCTCAGCCATGTCATCACGGCAATGGGGCATAGGTCGGATCCACATTTCATCATTGGATGATTCATCACTTTCGCTGTTCGATATTTGGTTTGTATCAAGGGCGGGCCGGACATCCTTCACATGCCGTGGAGTACCATCAACCAGCACAGCCTGCTCACTAATTATGCCGGTGATCCGTCCTCTTCCGAAACTGGTCGTACATCGGTTACTGGTCTTACCCAGACGGTGTCCCCCAACTTGTACCGTCCCTGCGTCCTCTTCTGATTAGGCAGGCAGGCGTCAATGCCCTTAACACGCACTCGATAGCAATGTATCGCATTAGCAGGTGCACTTTCAGCAGTCGCGTCATCCTTTGGTGTCGTATTGTATCTATATACTGCCTCTGCAATCGTACATTGCTTCCTTGCTGCTATCCTCTTCACACTTCGGTGGCACCGCTCCGCTATACCGTTGCCACTCGGTACATATGCACACCTGTGTCTAAGCCGGATCCCCCACTCGTCTACGAAACGCCTGAATTCTCCGCCGCAAAAGGCTGTGTCGTTGTCAGTGAGAATCTCTTCAGGTGGCCCCCGTTCGTAAAATATGGACTCTAATTGACGAATGACACTAGCCGAGTCCTGTCTTGTTAATAATCGCCAGATCGCAAACCTCGTTGGTCCGCAATCGATCAGTGTGAGGAAGTGCTGACCACCATAATGGGTTATGTCCATGCCCAGTCGGCTCCAATTCTCGTCGACTTCCAGCCGACCTTTCTGCCATTTGGTGGGAGCAGGGTCGATTGACTGGCATATTTGGCATTCCTTGACCACTGCTTCTACTTTGCTTTTGGACACTGACGGGTTGGTTAAGCGTACAAAATAATACGTCCGTCTCACTCCGGAGTGTCCACTGTCATGGTGTACCTTCTTGATTTTATCTGTCTCCTCAACAGAGGCAGCACATAAAGACCCTGGTTCGGCTTCTTTCTTCATTGCGTCGAACCATCTCTGGGGCACACGGGTAAGTCTATCGGCAAGATTGCAGGTTGAAGTGACAAGCACCGCATTCACCGATAGGTCGTACTCTTCCACCAACTTCCTTATTGTCTCCAACCGTCGTCTGATTAGCATTTCGGTAGCCGCCTTGGTGCGCACTCTCGCTTTGCCTGTTAGTGTGTCAAGTATCCAGTGGTATACGCACAGCGAATCTGTGTGTATGCATAATTCTTTGACTTTCCACTGGAGTGCCAAGTTTATTCCTTTTGCAGTTTGGCTGGTTCACTGTTTTTCGACCACTTCCATGAGGCAGTCCAAACCCTCTTTTGCTCGTCAAATTCGACGCTGAAGTCTGGTTGGTCGATCCTTAGCGCAGCACACACTGGGGCTTTCTCCTGAAAATGTACCGCCCCTGTCACCGTTATATGGACACCACCAAGGGCTCTAATGGCATCATATCCTAGGAGCAGGTCAAAACTCAGGGGTTTTTCGAGCACTACCAGCGCCTCTAGGTTAGCGGAGCTTCCATTTTTCGTCCGTATAGTTACATTGCCCACGCCGCAACATGTGCGCGTCTCTCCACTGATGGTAGTCACTCTGACGTTCTTCTTTCTCCAAATGTGGCAGAGATCTGCACATACGATAGTGCGGGAGCACCCGGAATCGAGGAGTGCTGAGCACAGTGTTTCGTTGATATATATCGGGATGATCGGCAGCGTCTCATTTAATTTCTGCGTGGGGAAGAGGTCGACGCTGACACCTTGTCCCCGGTTCCGTTTCCCGGACAGTCTTGAGCTATATGGCCAGCTTCCTTACACCGGTAGCAGCGAACAACCATTGCTTGTTGCCGGCAGTTCCTTGCGATGTGGCCCTGTCCATTGCATCTGTAGCATACGATTCCACCACGTGGACCGGGTCCTTGATACGGTTTCTTATTATTCGGTGTGGACTGAGCAGCAGCAATTACTGGTTCCCTCATTTCGGAGTAATTCTTCATTACAGTCCTGGCCCGATCTACTAGGTCATTAAGGGGCAGCGAATCTGCACTTGAGCTAGCTCGTAGTAGTTGCTTCGCTCCTGTCGGGAGTCCCGCTAGGAATTTGCATGCTAAGGCCCGCTCAGGCAGTCCACCAAACAACACTGTCAACTTCGTCAGCTCTGCCAAGTACACGTCGACCGTTTCGCCCGGACGTAAGGTCCTTGCCTCAAGTTACTCCCAAGCAGTGGTGGGGTCAATCGCAAACGCCTTGAACAGTGCCGCCTTGATTTTCTCGTAGTCCTGTTTGCCCTCATGGCTGAGCTGTTGATACACCGCAAAGGCGCCGCCGGACAAGCGCAGAGGAACAACATGTTCGAGGTTTTTTACGCCAGACAAAAGGCAATGTAATTCCACCTTTTCCACCCAGTCAATTACCGGGTTCGATCCATCAAACTCTGGTATTAATTTGAGGTCAATTTTTTCCCCCATTTCGCCGAAATAGCTTGTATTTGTTTCGCAACTACGCAACTACGGCAGTTGATTAACACAACGAACGTCGGACGTCTAATCTCACTGATGCAGTTGATACACACTGACTTGATCTTCCGAACATACTCCTTTTATTGTCCAAGTGTTCATCATCAGCCAATCGGTGGTCAGAAAAACAGTCACGTGAGGCCTGACGTCATCGCTCAATAATAGTACAAAAAACCACGGCCGCCATTAATCTAATTTCCGCCCTCCCCGCGATCATCCCAGCAGGTAAGACAACACACGCAGACACGTGGTCGCTTTTTTCCTTCATTCTGTTCGACTTTACATTTAGGGCTAAAGGCCAAACGAGGATAAGGGTTAATGAAATGGATAGATTGTTAGTGGAATGATCATGAATAATATGAGAGGATTGAAAATGATGAATGAATTAAATAAAATTTGATGATTTATGAGGATGGTTCATGTCAAGTGTTTATTGACATTGGATTTGAAGATGACCATGTTGTAGCTCTCAGGGATACAATCTTGTGGCAATAAATGTGCTGAAAACTGCATTAAGATTAGTTAATTCTCCCGTATAAATTTTCTTTCATTACTAAATACAAGGAAATTTTCGGCTAAATTAAGTTCTATAAAGAAACAGTAAATAAGTTAAATAATTGTATAAGTATTCTTAGATGTCTGTTGGATCTCCAGAAAAAAAAATTCACGTTTCCACAAATTGAAAACTGGTAAATTATGATTAATTCAAAAATTTCGAGGGTGGCAGTTACCAAACATTTTTTTTTCACTGCTGGAAATTGCACAATGAAAAAAAGTGTAGAAAATTGCTGGGAGGAGGTGGGCGGGATCACAATATCTTTTGCTGTCTTACTGGATCTGCCTAACTTGGCATTTGAGAAAGAAAAATGTCTATGAACAAGATGTGGTCAGCTATGGAAGCCAGGGATTATTACCTTGTTGCCAAGATAAGTACATTGAAATATCCCACCCCTTCTGAGAAGGTGGAGACAAAAATTTTATAATCCTATCTTCAGGTAACCCGAACTTTGTGTTTTGTTTACATCGAGATTACAGCTCAGTGGTATTTTGTGGGAACCAGCACATCCATCTAATTCTATCTCTCCTCAACAATTACTCAACCATTCATATTATAATTCTGTTGTATATATGTTGTTATATTTTTCTTGACGTTAACAACATTTAGTATTTTATTCCACGCTTGTTTACTATTATATATCGCTGTGACTGGTTTGAAAAGAAGCTCAATCAAGATGTTTTTTGTTTTCTTTGCAGTGTCACTCTAAGAGCTGTCATAATCTAAAACTTATCTAGTGACTAAATGAAAAAAAACATGTGACAGTATTAAGAAAGAGGTGATGCTTACCAAAGTAAATAGTATTTCTAATTTAATCATACATGTAAGCTTTTTGTATATGTGTCTCGAGCCCATTTTGTTAGAGTATTTGCTAATGGGCTGAGAGACTCGGGTTCAATCCCTGATCAAGTCATACTAAAGACTTAAAAAATGGTACTTGATGCCTCCTTTGCTTAAACACTCAGAATTATAAGGTGAAGTTCAAGAGTAAGAGGATTATTCCCAAAAAAAGAAGTGGCGCCCACCTCTACATCTAGGTGTAGAAGTAGAAACTAATAAAAAGACAGCCTTCGGGTTGCCCTCGACGATGCTCGACCACTTTACTTATATATTTTATAAAAAATAAGATTTTCAAAAGGTAAGTATGCATTTATGAAAGATGATGAAGCAAATATTTTGCTTGTACAATTAACAGTGAATAGATATTTTGCTTAATCCCATCCTGGTTTCTCTCAGAGATATCTCGTATTCTTTTTTTGAGGGGGTGAGGGCGTGAGATACTAAGGAAATATTTTTGCGAAAAAATGGACGAAATATAAAGTGACTTGATATTTCGTGCTTTTCCTAGGTTACTGCACCATTCTGACACACACATGAGCTGTTTCGAGAACTGTATAGTTCTGGTAGCAAATATCGTTATCTTTTCTTTTATCAGTTTCCACTCAGAACTATTGGAAATTATTATAACGGAGTCATCTTTTACATGTCCTGTGATTGGATGAAACCAACCAATCACAGACCGTTATTTAGCACATCTGCTGCATAAGTGTATGCACGCGTTTCTCAAACTTTCGACCTCTTTTTCCCTCCACGTTCGATACAGAGCAGTCACAGAGACTGTTAGTTCTTTTAAGCTGCCTTTTCGGCATATGTTACTGTTGGTCTCTGACACACACGGCTCACTCAGAATTCTTCTATTTAAAGCCTTTTGATTCCACATGAGCCACCCATGAAAACCACATGGAACAATAAGAGACTATTGCCAGGTCGAAATTTAAAAGCTAAGTTTGCAAAATATCACCTTTTTTTGCAATAAACTTTCTGCTTCTTTTCATCCTTCATTTCTGATATCTTTTTAAGTTATATAAAATCTTGTTATAACTAAATCGTTGTTTTATTCCTTCATTATTGTCATATCACTTGTTCTGTAAGCCTTTTGTGGTTACGGTGTGATAAATAGTCACTTGTTCTGTAAGCCTTTTTTCCTTTGTGATCATGAGATCAGGAGGGAGTGTAGTGACAGTGCAGAGAGATGAAGGAATAAGCGGCCACGACTAGCATGCGTCCGCTTCAAAAAAACAGTGACTGCACACGGGGGCGAACCTGGAACTGTTTGATTTTTAGATGAGGGCCCTAATTATTCAAAATAGGCATTTTTGGCAGTCCAAAATAGCTGAATAAAAGAAGTGAGATTTTTACTCAAGGATAAGATGTTTTTTGGATGCCACGTCGTTCGCATGTGTTTTGGATAGTTGTCGGTTTATCTCTTGTTTTGGACTGTTTTCGGTTTATCTTTTGTTGGTGAAGAGAAGAAAGAAAAAGTACTGTTGCTGATACTAAGAGCGAATGTCTTCTCTGTTTGTGAAAAGAAGAAAATAATCCAGTGCGAGTCTGTGTTTTTTCACTTTTTTTTCCTAATACAGCAAATCTCAATTTTCTTCCCATATTTGAACAGGTAAAAATCCCAACAGAACTTTTAACTTTGATTTAACCAAAAATTTGATTAAAAATGAAACTTTTTTTTTTGCGGGGAGGGGGGGGGGGATAATTTGCCTAAAAGGGGCTTAATAAATCTTGCCCTTGAAATTACAGAATATATAAACATGCTGACAATTTTATCAAAATATGAAAATAGATGAAGGAGAACTATCTTTTCATATGACACCTTTTCAGTAGAAGTAAGTCAGTAGAAAAATACCAACACGGAAATATGCTGTGTCAGCCTTTCTCCTTCGGCTTGTTTAATAACTAACACTCTTCAATAAAAAAAAAAGTACAGTTTTTATATTAATGACACTACCACCTATGCAAATTGACTGCCAGCCAGAGCCATCTAGCTTTAGACACTCTAAACAGGCAATCTGCAAAGGGGAGATAACTCAATTGACAATTATTGACTTAATACTACCTCAATTAACATGCTGGTTTTGTAACATAAAAGATAATCAAAAAATAAATAGTAAGTCCGATTTCGTATTCGATTTATTATCTTTGTTCCTTACATCCTACCCGGAATTTGCATTGCCCACAGCCTTTTAAAAACATACTACTACTATTCCCAGCAATGCTTCAAGCAAACTACCATTCTCTATTATATATATATATATATATATATATATATATATATGCACAAGTCTCGACTCATAGACAAGCTACTTATAGGGATTCTTTTTTATTTTAATATAATTTTTATCATGTAAGTATCATTTATAATTTTATTAGCAGG
>OY744526.1:17002313-17262313 GCA_963556195.1 Sepiola atlantica | reverse complement strand
GAGGTAAAGAAAGAAGCAGAAAGGGGAGAAATCAAAGAAAACGTCCAGTGGTTCTCAGCCGCATTATTTTATAAGGGAGTGAAGATCACAGACTTAATTACTATAGGTAATTCTACGTAAATGTCCCAAACACAATTGAAATAAACATGAATTGCCAGGGTAAACAAATTATAGAGAATGCATACGTGATGTAAAGTAAACACGACTTACTTTAGTATTATCTGGGAACTATTCCGATAACAAATTCTGAGACCAGTAGCAAAGGACCATGCTAAGATGGCTAGCTGTCTGGAAGTATCGTCTAAACTGAGACTAAAAGTGAGATTTGACGAATGGTGTCTCTGGTGTGAAGACCATGTAAAAACGTGAAGCCAGGCGGAACACGTCCACCAAGCTTGAAATTCACCACCAGAAAGAGGACACGCCTCGATTTGAATCTTGTACATGTATGGAGCGAGTCTTTCTTGTACTTCATAACAGAATTCATTTTCTTGTTGCCCAGTATAATTCAGGGGAAACAACTTGAATATAGTTCAAGGGAAATAACTTCTGAATATACTGAGCAGACACTTGAAATGCTATAGTATAAAGACTTATTAAAAACAAAAATAGTTTTTATAGTTAAATAACATGTTATTAAACGACAATAATTTTTTCATTTGATAAAAGTGAGAAAAAAAAAACGAGACAAACAAAATGCAATTCTACTTACAAGGTACTCCATAAAATAATGATGGTAGTCCAGGAATGACAGTGTTGGGGGGTAAATTATTGTTTATAAATTGGCATGTATGTGTTTCACCAGTCCTTAGGGTAAATTTAGCCTGGAAAAGAAAAAGATTTAGCTTAAAAACTTAAAGATAGAAGTATATTCTTATGCATTTAGAGAACATTTTCTAGTAATTGAAGATTTTTTTTTTAAATTTCATTTGGGTAAAGGTAATCCAACATATAAAGTTATCTTGTCGGAAGTTCAAAATCAGACCCAAATAGCAATCTGTCTGACATATCAATATTTCATTTGGACTACCGTATTTTTTTCAGTTTTTCCTAACACTATGTTATTTGCACAAATATCTAATTTTGCTTGAATTTTTTTCTGTAAATACTTCTTCCGACTAAGAAAACTTTTAGAGTGGAGACATTTTCCTTTACTAACAGATTAAAGGGAAGTTATTGTGTGCAATCGTACTGAGTTCTCTCCCTTGAGTAATTCTAAAAATAAATATATTAATTAAATTATGCGACTTCAAGCATGTATTTGTGTTTTTCGCCTCCACGTTACTTACACATTATTTGTTTTTTACGATTAATTGATTAGTGTCAAGTATTAAAACAAATTTTTTTTTTAATTTCTATTTCACAAAATATAATTAATTTGCATTACTTCGTAAACAAGTCCGTCATTTTTTTACTCCCAGGCAATGCCAGGTAGGAAACAGCTAGTAACATTTTCAACTAACATAATCAAATTTCCTCTCAGCCATGTGTAAAAAAAAAGGATATTTGAGATTCTGAAGCGTTGATGGTCAACTAACTTAGGTGAAGGAAAACACCTATGATTACATCTTCACTCAAACATCTTATATGGGTTTATCTCTGGATTCGGATTGGAATTTTTGTTTTTACGGCACATCAACCCTATAGGTCATTTTGTGCCATACTATGTATTTATAAAATAGCAATTTCATAGATTCTAGAAATTTATTTACTTTTACCTTTGTTTTCTTCTATAGAAACTAAATGTCATTAATTTTTTTTCAGGTAGTCTATTATTTGAAAGGTGGGTAAATTTTTAACAGTATGGTGTGGTTTGGTACGTGATAGTATTTCTTACAGGTATTTTTATATTTTTTTTACTATCTATTAGAATTAGTTTGACTGTGAGTAATTGATTGCAGAAGATGCACCGAGATGCAGCTTCTGCTTTGAGTGTATCTGTGTGTTAGATATGTATATCCGATTCTAACTTTGCTAAATACTATGTCTTGTCTTCAGTCAGTTCCATGTTTTCTCTTCCCACTGTTGGTTGGTGTTTGTATAATTTGTTGTTGTTTGTAAACTATGGTAACAGTGTGTAGAGACCGAGGGATAAGCAGCCATGACTAGCATGCATCCGTTGCAAGGAAACAGTGGCCGCATGCGGGCGCAAACCTAGAACTGTTTGATTATGAGGCGAGAGTCATTATTATGCAAAATAGGCGCTGTTGGCAGTTAAAAATGTCTAAATAAAAGGAGTGAGATTTCTTACTCGAGGAGTCAGTTTTGTTTTCGACTCCACGTCATACGCGTGTGTTTTAGACGGATGCCATTTATCTCTTGTTTTTGGACTGTTTTTGATGAAGAGAAGAAAGGAGAAATACTGCTAATACTAAGAGTGAATGTCTCGTTTGTTAGTGAAAAGAAACAAGGACTACTGCTACTGCAAAGAGCGAACGCCTAGTGTTGTCAGTGAAGAGAGGAAAGGAGAACTACTACTGCTGCATGTTCTTTCAACTCTAAATAATTTGCATGACTGAAATAGGAATTAATTGACCAAACAAACACATCTTTCACTTCTTTTGCAAGTATCTCAGCCTTTGATTTCCTCTAATATGCACATGGCTGGGGAGCCAGGCCAGGACTATCAGAGAGTGACACTTTTCCAATACTTTGTGTATGTAAAGGTGATTTGGGTTTCCTCTTTCAATCACTGTCAGGATAGACAACGAGTTTGAGAAAATTATGATTTTCCCTTCAAGACCTTCATCATTTCTAGCACAATTTGATGGCTTGTAATTCAACTATTTAGGTGGGGGACATTATTTCGTAATCGGATTTGTTTATTGGTGTCTATAGAATGATAGAGAAATTCGTTTACGGTTGAACCTGGGATTGGCACTGTCAAACTATACTTATACTATCATACACCTTTAGAAATCTAGATTTGATAGTAAAGAGGGAATGATATATGTATATATATATATATATATATATATATATATATATATATATATAATTCTGATTAGCTCAATAGGAGCATGAGTATGAGAGAGGGGCATGTTTGAAATAATCAGCAGTTAAATAGTTAGTTGTTGTTTAGAGATGGTGACATACAGAAACCCGTCTAAAGCTTCTTCCCCCGGTGCTACCTAGATAAGGAAAATGCAAATGGAAACTTCCTAGAAGTCTATTATGCAATTAGCTACCCAGACAAAGAGATTATTTTGCAGAATTAAATCAATTAATGTTGTGAATATTCAGTGTTCATCTATTCATCTCAAGCCAGCTTCCAGCTACAGGAAATGATATTCAATATGGTGACCACATGGAGTCTATATAAAACCACCAAGACAATTTTTAAATATTGATGTAGGTAGGTTTGCTAATAGATGTTAGCTAGTACATATTGCCGAGATATATATGGCAGTTATGTTGGAACACAGGAAACGTTTCAGATAAGGGTTTACTAAGTGAAGGAGACAGTAGGATTATGATACACCAAGATTTGCGGAAAAAGGAAGTCGATCATATGTGGAAAGAAATGGCACATGAACGACAGAGAAAGTTGTGGGTGAAGCCTAACTCTTGGACAATTTGGGTCAAAACTTCAATGATACAACACATTAATTATGCTCTAACGAAACAATAATATATTTAAGCAATGTGCTTGAAACATGATCAACTCTCTTTCCCTCTTACCTTTCAGCCATAAATGATCATTTAGTTAAAAAAAATCCTTCGTTCTCTAAGAATTGGTCTGTGTAATTAATTGAATAATTATATTAAGAAATTAGACGACCGTTTGGTTCAGCACTGCATCGCAACATATGCATTCAGCAACAACTGGTTCTGGATAACGGCACCAGCAGCATCAACGAAGGTATGTTTTTTAATTTGATAAACAAAAAATGATTACGTGACACAATCACTGGAGAAGGAATCTAACAATATTCCAATATGTTGCTGTGATCATGCAATAATCTAGTGGCCAGAACATCTGTAGTGCCCTAACAGTGAATATGGCTTTTGAATAAGTGATTAAATGTAAAAAAAAAGAATAACTAATTTCTGCATCTAGATTAAGTGGAAAACAAAATTAAGCGATATACTTAAAACATGATTAACTCTCTCTCTCTCTCTTGCTCTTTTCTCTGGTCTTTCAGCCACGAGGTAATAATTTGGTTGAATAAATCCATAATTTCCTAAGAAGTGACCTGTGTAATTAATTGAATAATTATATTAAGAAATTTGATAAAATATTAATGAACAAAAAATGATTATGTGACACAAGCAATATTCCAATAAGTTGCTGTGATCAGCATGGTATGCAATAACCTAGTGACCAGAACATCTGTAGTCAATATGGCTTTTGGATAAATGATTTAATTTCAACAAAACAAAAGAAAAACTACTTTATGCATCTATATTAAGTGGAAAAAAAAAATTATTTATAAATAATGAGAGAATAAAAACAGTTAAGCACATTACTCTCTCATTACTAATTTATTTGCTCATCGAGTAAGTTCAAAAAAGCTGTTACAACCATTGTCAACCTTTGTAGTGATATTGGACTTGGATATGTAAAAATTGTGTCCAAACGGTATTTTTCACATAAGGCTAGATTAAGTAAATAAGTGTAAAATTCCATTAGAAGTTAAAGATTATTATTGTATTATTATTGTATTATTGTAGCAATATTGGATGTGGGTGTGTAAAAATAATGTTAAAAACGGTATTTTCCGCATAAGGTTAAAATTAAGCAGAGGAGTGGAAAATTCCATTAGAAATTAAAAATTAACGTTAGCTTCATAGCAGGATATGACATGGTGAAAAAGAGAGAAAAATCCTCCTCTTTGGTAAGTAAACTAATCTTTTCTAGATCTAAAGGGTTCAGTTCGAAATTCCGTGTAGGTTCTCGAGTTTGAAAAGATACACGTGAAGAAGGTCAGAGGTTACATCAGCCGAAACGTTGCAAAAATAACAACTAAGATGAGAATAGTAGTCCGAATAATCCAAATAATTAATCATCTCAAAAATCCCTAAACATAAAAAAATATTGTATTGAAATACTTACTGGCCCATGTTTCATATCTTCATACCATTCCCCATCATATTTGGCTCCATCAGCATATTGGAAGATTCCTTTGCCATGTCTCCGACCGTTCACAAATTGTCCGATGTAGGAGTTACGGGTGTTAAATTGGGTTCCTGGCAGTCTATAGGTTATCCAAATATGTTCCCCAAATCCATGCTAGTAAAAAATATATATAATCATTTTCAACATACAAAACCCACAATTCAAATAACTTAGATTTTTTAAAATTTATACATTGTAATTTCTTTTTTACTGGTACAAACAAACGGAAGTCATCTATTATTATACTAAAGCTGAGTTAATCAACGTTTGTTTTCCTAAGGCTTTTCCCCTATATATTTTAATCACTCAAAATACAAGCTAAAATAATCCTCGATTTTGGGATTGAGTTATGTTTGAAAAATATCTTCAATTTTAACTGTTCTAATTAGCTGTAATTTATAATTAATGCATCAAGTGACCCATTTCTTACTAACTTTCTATCTATCACTTTCATCCTCTCTCAATGTACGTTGTTTAACGCCCTCCCCCTTCTATTATTCTCTCTCTCTCTCGACCGTAGGGAATTAATCCAAAACCATAATTTTCATTAATTTTTAACAACTTCTTTATTTCTGTACTTCAAGAAGTGTTTTTTTTTTTTACATCTCTCATCTTTCACACAAAAGTAATCCATTCAAATTTAATATTCGTTCTTATTCCTTACGCGCATTTCTTGGCAAAAATCGGATGAGTGTATTTTTTTTCCTTAGTCCAATTTTGTCAATCATCAGAGGGTTGCAGTGTACATTGTTGAATGGTGAAAAAGTATGTTAAAACAAAAAAAATCATGGGAGTGGAAAATACGGTTAAACTCCAGATTGAAATTCTGATAAAAAGTTCGGCAAACTGAAGTATATAAAGGGTAAACACTCTCTTGGAGAAAAGGTGACCAATTCAGAAAGAAAAAGGGAAAAGAGAAAAAGAAAGAAAAGCTCCCACCCCCACAATGTAATCCCACTTGAATCAGATTTCCTAACGATTATATATATATATATATATATATATATATATATATATATATATATATATATATGTGTGTGTGTTCCTCTGATGATAAGAATTCAATTCTTTGAAAAGCCATGGTTTTAAGAAAAAAATCATTTGCTTTGAACAACTGAAGATGTAATAGATTGTTATTTTACACCATTTAACTTGCTATATAATTGCTCTATCCCGTATATTGAGCATTAAATCTTTTTTATGATAGATTCGATTTTAAAGATATAAATCATATCTTGATTTTCTTTGTTCCTTATATATATATATATATATATATATATATATATATATACATATTAAAAGCCACAGTTAATAAAGAAAGGAGAGAATAAAAAGATTATAAATAAAAGGGAAAATCACCGTAAGCAGTAATACTATTTCATCCATAATTTTTTTATTGCCTTTTTATATTTAACTGGCTTTGCAAACACACTTTTTCCTGATTCAAACAACCTAACCAGAGTTCAACAGGTGAGTAACATGCCACATAACTCTAGCACGGCCCATTCTTGAGTATATAAACCGAGCAACTGATCCTTATCTACAAAAAGATATCATACACCTGGAGCATGTTCAATGGTTGGCAACCAGGATTGTGATGGGACTCACATTACTTACCTACAAAGAGCGGCTCCAAAGACTAAATCTATTCTCACTAAAGCAGTGAAGGCTGCAAGGAGACTCGATTCTGGCATACAACATCATCAATGAGAATTTTTCACCCCAGTGCAAAAGATGTACCACCGTCACTTTATTCTCAATAGAAGGCAGCATTCTCTGTCTATGTTTCTGGTCCGCAGAACAGCTTGCCAGAGGAGGTTGTGACGATGACTACCATATCCAGGTTAAAGCGGATTTGGACAAACATTCAGACTGTATATGGATGTAAATAACTCCTAATTGTCTATTTCCATGGTTTGTTGCACTTTGCTATTTTTTTCAAAATAAATTTGATTTGATTTTTTTTTGGTTTCTATTATAAACTGATTTATTAACGGTAAAAACTTGTTGGCTGCTGAAAAAAAAAAAAAAAGAACAGAAAAATCTTCTTATACAGGGTGGGCCAAAATAAGGGTCCTATCTTTAAATTTGAATAACTTGAATTTGAATAACAAAATAAAAGTTAAACTCACCAAACTTTATGTGTGTGTAGACTGACCCTTCCGAGATTTTTTGAAATAAACAAAACAAATTTTAGCCGAAAAACACTTCTTAAAACTTACCAAAAACTAAAGTATTGTTTTTTACACTGTTTTGAGTTTTTTAAGCAAAAATAATGTTTTCTAAATGAGGGTACGTTCCTTAGGGCTAATACGGCTCATGCTTGCTTCGGAAGGGGTCCTTTACTTATTCTAAAAAAAAAAATTTAAAAAAATCAATAAATAAAAAAGTTATGAATTTTTAAAAATAGGACCCTTATTTTTGCCCACCCTATAGTATTTTGTTCACATACAAAATTTTCTTCTTGTTTAAACCGATTTAAAAATTAGATGCCTGCCATGTTGATTACTGAAATTTCTCAACACAGTGGCATCAAGATGCCAGTGAAATATATGCCTTTCCTTAACCCTACCACTGACCCTAAGTCTGGGTGGCAATACGAAAATAAATAAAAAAAGCTCTCGCTTTCTGTCTGCCTCATATTTTGTGTTCTGGGTCGGCTATTTTGTTCAAGACTGTTCAATTTCTGAGGACACTTAAAGCTCAATTCCGGCAGGCCCTACATAAAGAACTGTGAAGAAAGAAATATAATGCGTAACTAAATGAAAGTGCCCAACTTATTTACAGGTTTTGTAAGAAAATCTATAAAAGAGAAGAACGCTAAGCCACAAGCCAAAAAGAACAATGCAGGACCTCAGAAACAAGAGAAACCTGAAAAGGCAAATCCATTTGAATGTTTGAGAATGTAATCGATGAAAAGAAAATGTGTGACTGTTTTTTTACTCTGATCCTAAAATACATATTATGCTAGAATGTGATAGTAATTTGTTTTGGCCAGTTTGACCCAAAATTAAGTTCAGCGTGAAGCCACACATCACTATTCACCATCATATTCGGTTTAATGTTCGTTTTACATGCTGACATGTGTTGGATGGTTTTTAAACATTGACTTCCAAACTAACCTATCTCGGGCTAGGTTTTTATCCCTTTTTCTCAAGTCCATCCTTATTCTCTAATGTTTTCTTTAGCCGTCTCCTATGAACTGACCATGCTACCTCAACTGTTCTACATCTACTAACCCAAGAACTTTCATCCATTCTTTTAACATGGCCATCAAAGTCTTCTGTTCTGCACACATCTCCTTATACTGTCCAGATTTAATCTCCCTCTGAGGTCATCAGAACTAAGCCTGTCTTTAAGACTCACATTACATAACCATCATATCATTCTCATCTCATTTCTCTCCATGCATGTCTTCAACCCTTACTGGCCATGTTTCACTTCCATACATCATCACACTGCTTACACATGTCTGATACTCTTCCTTTGGCCAACAGTAGTAACACTCTGCTGGTTAGTTATGACAAAAATTCGCTGAACATATTCCACCAACTCCTAACTCTTGCAATCACACTAGCACCTGCTCCTCCCTGTGCTCCAATGGCATTATCACAGTAAGAAACGTCTTAACAACCTCAGTAGCCTCGCCATCCAAATATACTTTCTCCACATCTGAGTTTTTATCCATCTCCATTGTGTTACATTTCTTGCATATAAACTGGTTATCATCTCGAAACTTACCTGTAATTCTATTGCATTTCTTGTACACCTAATGCTGACAAGTACCAAAAGTATTGAGTGGCTCCCAACACCCTTTTCCTAAACTGAGTAGAGGAACTTTCCTATTTTGGGGAGTTTTTCATCACAAACATTTTGATCTTGATAACATTCACTCTTAGACCATTACTTTCCACAACTTTCCTGTTTTGGGGAGTTTTTCATCACAAACATTTTGATCATGATAACATTCACTCTTAGACCTTTACTTTCCACAACTTTCCTGTTTTGGGGAGCTTTTCATCACAAACATTTTGATCTTGATAACATTCACTCTTAGACATTTACTTTCCACAACTTTCCTGTTTTGGGGAGCTTTTCATCACAAACATTTTGATCTTGATAACATTCACTCTTAGACCTTTACTTTCCACAACTTTCCTGTTTTGGGGAGCTTTTCATCACAAACATTTTGATCTTGATAACATTCACTCTTAGACCATTACTTTCCACAACTTTCCTGTTTTGGGGAGTTTTTCATCACAAACATTTTGATCATGATAACATTCACTCTTAGACCTTTACTTTCCACAACTTTCCTGTTTTGGGGAGCTTTTCATCACAAACATTTTGATCTTGATAACATTCACTCTTAGACCTTTACTTTCCACAACTTTCCTGTTTTGGGGAGTTTTTCATCACAAACATTTTGATCTTGATAACATTCACTCTTAGACCTTTACTTTCCACAAGAGAAGCAAGGAGGGTTAAATTGAGGATTACTTAGAGGATTACTTTGAGGATTACTTTGAGGAGTACTTTCTGTGCAACGAGCTGCATGTCCGAACCATCGAAGACATCGCTGTAACAAGACGGACAGCAGAGATTCCAGGTTGCGGCGTTGACGGAGAACAGCAGTCGAGACATGGTTACTCGCTGGAAACATTGGATGCAGTCATTGTCAAAAACTTCCAACTTCCACCGAGCGTAGTGTTAAGCAGATATATCACTGACTCCACCACCCAAGAAACTGATGCTCAGGCAAAGGGGTGCTACCAGATCAGGCTGTCTGAAGAAATCTGCTTCTTGACCGAAAATGCACCAAACATTGATGTTTTATTGTTTCTTTTTCTCTTGGCAAAATTCAATCATGTTCTGCAAAATATACTTTCTCCACATCTGAGTTTTTATACGTCTCCATTGTGTTACATTTCTTGCATATAAACTGGTTATCATCTCGAAACTAACCTGTAATTCCACTGCATTTCTTGTACACCTAATGCTGACAAGTACCAAAAGTATTGAGTGGCTCCCAACTCCCTTTTCACAAACTGAGTAGAGGAACTTTCCTGTTTTGGGGAGCTTTTCATCACAAACATTTTGATCTTGATAACATTCACTCTTAGACCTTTACTTTCCACAACTTTCCTGTTTTGGGGAGCTTTTCATCACAAACATTTTGATCATGATAACATTCACTCTTAGACCTTTACTTTCCACAACTTTCCTGTTTTGGGGAGCTTTTCATCACAAACATTTTGATCATGATAACATTCACTCTTAGACCTTTACTTTCCACAACTTTCCTGTTTTGGGGAGCTTTTCATCACAAACATTTTGATCATGATAACATTCACTTTTAGACCTATACTTTCCACAACTTTCCTCTTTTGGGGAGCTTTTCATCACAAACATTTTGATCTTGATAACATTCACTCTTAGACCTTTACTTTCCACAACTTTCCTCTTTTGGAGAGCTTTTCATCACAAACATTTTGATCATGATAACATTCACTCTTAGACCTATACTTTCCACAACTTTCCTGTTTTGGGGAGCTTTTCATCACAAACATTTTGATCATGATAACATTCACTCTTAGACCTTTACTTTCCACAACTTTCCTGTTTTGGGGAGCTTTTCATCACAAACATTTTGATCATGATAACATTCACTCTTAGACCTTTACTTTCCACAACTTTCCTGTTAGGGGAGCTTTTCATCACAAACATTTTGATCTTGATAACATTCACTCTTAGACCTTTACTTTCCACAACTTTCCTGTTTTGGGGAGCTTTTCATCACAAACATTTTGATCATGATAACATTCACTCTTAGACCTATACTTTCCACAACTTTCCTGTTTTGGGGAGCTTTTCATCACAAACATTTTGATCTTGATAACATTCACTCTTAGACCTTTACTTTCCACAACTTTCCTGTTTTGGGGAGCTTTTCATCACAAACATTTTGATCATGATAACATTCACTCTTAGACCTTTACTTTCCACAACTTTCCTGTTTTGGGGAGCTTTTCATCACAAACATTTTGATCTTGATACCATTCACTCTTAGACCTTTACTTTCCACAACTTTCCTGTTTTAGGGGAGCTTTTCATCACAGACATTTTGATCTTGATAACATTCACTCTTAGATCTTTACTTTCCACAACTTTCCTGTTTTGGGGAGCTTTTCATCACAAACATATTGATCATGATAACATTCACTCTTAGACCTTTACTTTCCACAACTTTCCTGTTTTGGGGAGCTTTTCATCACAAACATTTTGATCTTGATAACATTCACTCTTAGACCTATACTTTCCACAACTTTCCTGTTTTGGGGAGCTTTTCATCACAAAAATTTTGATCATGATAACATTCACTCTTAGACCTTTACTTTCCACAACTTTCCTGTTTTGGGGAGCTTTTCATCACAAACATTTTGATCTTGATACCATTCACTCTTAGACCTTTACTTTCCACAACTTTCCTGTTTTAGGGGAGCTTTTCATCACAAACATTTTGATCTTGATACCATTCACTCTTAGACCTTTACTTTCCACAACTTTCCTGTTTTAGGGGAGCTTTTCATCACAGACATTTTGATCTTGATAACATTCACTCTTAGATCTTTACTTTCCACAACTTTCCTGTTTTGGGGAGCTTTTCATCACAAACATATTGATCATGATAACATTCACTCTTAGACCTTTACTTTCCACAACTTTCCTGTTTTGGGGAGCTTTTCATCACAAACATTTTGATCTTGATAACATTCACTCTTAGACCTATACTTTCCACAACTTTCCTGTTTTGGGGAGCTTTTCATCACAAAAATTTTGATCATGATAACATTCACTCTTAGACCTTTACTTTCCACAACTTTCCTGTTTTGGGGAGCTTTTCATCACAAACATTTTGATCTTGATACCATTCACTCTTAGACCTTTACTTTCCACAACTTTCCTGTTTTAGGGGAGCTTTTCATCACAAACATTTTTATCTTGATAACATTCACTCTTAGATCTATACTTTCCACAACTTTCCTGTTTTGGAGAGCTTTTCATCACAAACATTTTGATCTTTATAACATTCACTCTTAGACCTTTACTTTCCACAACTTTCCTGTTTTGGGGAGCTTTTCATCACAAACATTTTTATCTTGATAACATTCACTCTTAGACCTTTACTTTCCACAACTTTCCTGTTTTGGGGAGCTTTTCATCACAAACATTTTGATCTTGATAACATTCACTCTTAGACCTTTACTTTCCACAACTTTCCTGTTTTGGGGAGCTTGTCATCACAAACATTTTGATCTTGATAACATTCACTCTTAGACCTTTACTTTCCACAACTTTCCTGTTTTGGGGAGCTTTTCATCACAAACATTTTGATCTTGATAACATTCACTCTTAGACCTTTACTTTCCACAACTTTCCTGTTTTGGGGAGATTTCATCACAAACATTTTGATCTTGATACCATTCACTCTTAGACCTTTACTTTCCACAACTTTCCTGTTTTAGGGAGCTTTTCATCACAAACATTTTGATCTTGATAACATTCACTCTTAGACCTTTACTTTCTACAACTTTCCTGTTTTGGGGAGCTTTTCATCACAAACATTTTGATCTTGATAACATTCACTCTTAGACCTTTACTTTCCACAACTTTCCTGTTTTGGGGAGCTTTTCATCACAAACATTTTGATCTTGATAACATTCACTCTTAGACCTTTACTTTCCACAACTTTACTGTTTTGGGGAGCTTTTCATCACAAACATTTTGATCTTGATAACATTCACTCTTAGACCTTTACTCTCCACAACTTTCCTCTTTTGGGGAGCTTTTCATCACAAACATTTTGATCATGATAACATTCACTCTTAGACCTTTACTTTCCACAACTTTCCTGTTTTGGGGAGCTTTTCATCACAAACATTTTGATCTTGATAACATTCACTCTTAGACCTTTACTTTCCACAACTTTCCTGTTTTGGGGAGCTTTTCATCACAAACATTTTGATCTTGATACCATTCACTCTTAGACCTTTACTTTCCACAACTTTCCTGTTTTGGGGAGCTTTTCATCACAGACATTTTGATCTTGATAACATTCACTCTTAGATCTTTACTTTCCACAACTTTCCTGTTTTGGGGAGCTTTTCATCACAGACATTTTGATCTTGATAACATTCACTCTTAGACCTTTACTTTCCACAACTTTCCTGTTTTGGGGAGCTTTTCATCACAGACATTTTGATCTTGATAACATTCACTCTTAGACCTTTACTCTCCACAACTTTCCTCTTTTGGGGAGCTTTTCATCACAAACATTTTGATCTTGATAACATTCACTCTTAGACCTTTACTTTCCACAACTTTCCTGTTTTGGGGAGCTTTTCATCACAAACATTTTGATCTTGATAACATTCACTCTTAGACCTTTACTTTCCACAACTTTCCTGTTTTGGGGAGCTTTTCATCACAAACATTTTGATCTTGATAACATTCACTCTTAGACCTATACTTTCCACAACTTTCCTGTTTTGGGGAGCTTTTCATCACAAATATTTTGATCATGATAACATTCACTCTTAGACCTTTACTTTCCACAACTTTCCTGTTTTGGGGAGCTTTTCATCACAAACATTTTGATCTTGATACCATTCACTCTTAGACCTTTACTTTCCACAACTTTCCTGTTTTAGGGGAGCTTTTCATCACAAACATTTTGATCTTGATAACATTCACTCTTAGACCTTTACTTTCCACAACTTTCCTGTTTTGGGGAGCTTTTCATCACAAACATTTTGATCTTGATAACATTCACTCTTAGACCATTACTTTCCACAACTTTCCTGTTTTGGGGAGATTTCATCACAAACATTTTGATCTTGATAACATTCAATCTTAGACCTTTACTTTCTACAACTTTCTTGTTTTGGGGAGCTTTTCATCACAAAATTTTGATCATGATAACATTCACTCTTAGACCTTTACTTTCCACAACTTTCCTGTTTTGGGGAGATTTTCATCACAAACATTTTGATCTTTATAACATTCACTCTTAGACCTATACTTTCCACAACTTTCCTGTTTTGGGGAGCTTTTCATCACAAATATTTTGATCATGATAACATTCACTCTTAGACCTTTACTTTCCACAACTTTCCTGTTTTGGGGAGCTTTTCATCACAAACATTTTGATCTTGATACCATTCACTCTTAGACCTTTACTTTCCACAACTTTCCTGTTTTAGGGGAGCTTTTCATCACAAACATTTTGATCTTGATAACATTCACTCTTAGACCTTTACTTTCCACAACTTTCCTGTTTTGGGGAGCTTTTCATCACAAACATTTTGATCTTGATAACATTCACTCTTAGACCTTTACTTTCCACAACTTTCCTGTTTTGGGGAGCTTTTCATCACAAACATTTTGATCTTGATACCATTCACTCTTAGACCTTTACTTTCCACAACTTTCCTGTTTTGGGGAGCTTTTCATCACAAATATTTTGATCATGATAACATTCACTCTTAGACCTTTACTTTCCACAACTTTCCTGTTTTGGGGAGCTTTTCATCACAAATATTTTGATCATGATAACATTCACTCTTAGACCTTTACTTTCCACAACTTTCCTGTTTTGGGGAGCTTTTCATCACAAACATTTTGATCTTGATAACATTCACTCTTAGACCTTTACTTTCCACAACTTTCCTGTTTTAGGGGAGCTTTTCATCACAAACATTTTGATCATGATAACATTCACTCTTAGACTATTACTTTCCACAACTTTCCTGTTTTGGGGAGCTTTTCATCACAAACATTTTGATCTTGATAACATTCACTCTTAGACCATTACTTTCCACAACTTTCCTGTTTTGGGGAGATTTCATCACAAACATTTTGATCTTGATAACATTCAATCTTAGACCTTTACTTTCTACAACTTTCTTGTTTTGGGGAGCTTTTCATCACAAAATTTTGATCATGATAACATTCACTCTTAGACCTTTACTTTCCACAACTTTCCTGTTTTGGGGAGCTTTTCATCACAAACATTTTGATCTTGATAACATTCACTCTTAGACCTATACTTTCCACAACTTTCCTGTTTTGGGGAGCTTTTCATCACAAATATTTTGATCTTGATAACATTCACTCTTAGACCTTTACTTTCCACAACTTTCCTGTTTTCGGGAGCTTTTCATCACAAACATTTTGATCTTGATACCATTCACTCTTAGACCTTTACTTTCCACAACTTTCCTGTTTTAGGGGAGCTTTTCATCACAAACATTTTGATCTTGATAACATTCACTCTTAGACCTTTACTTTCCACAACTTTCCTGTTTTGGGGAGCTTTTCATCACAAACATTTTGATCTTGATAACATTCACTCTTAGACCTTTACTTTCCACAACTTTCCTGTTTTGGGGAGCTTTTCATCACAAACATTTTGATCTTGATACCATTCACTCTTAGACCTTTACTTTCCACAACTTTCCTGTTTTGGGGAGCTTTTCATCACAGACATTTTGATCTTGATAACATTCACTCTTAGATCTTTACTTTCCACAACTTTCCTGTTTTGGGGAGCTTTTCATCACAGACATTTTGATCTTGATAACATTCACTCTTAGACCTTTACTTTCCACAACTTTCCTGTTTTGGGGAGCTTTTCATCACAGACATTTTGATCTTGATAACATTCACTCTTAGACCTTTACTCTCCACAACTTTCCTGTTTTGGGGAGCTTTTCATCACAAACATTTTGATCTTGATAACATTCACTCTTAGACCTTTACTTTCCACAACTTTCCTGTTTTGGGGAGCTTTTCATCACAAACATTTTGATCTTGATAACATTCACTCTTAGACCTTTACTTTCCACAACTTTCCTGTTTTGGGGAGCTTTTCATCACAAACATTTTGATCTTGATAACATTCACTCTTAGACCTATACTTTCCACAACTTTACTGTTTTGGAGAGCTTTTCATCACAAATATTTTGATCATGATAACATTCACTCTTAGACCTTTACTTTCCACAACTTTCCTGTTTTGGGGAGCTTTTCATCACAAACATTTTGATCTTGATAACATTCACTCTTAGACCTTTACTTTCCACAACTTTCCTGTTTTAGGGGAGCTTTTCATCACAAACATTTTGATCTTGATAACATTCACTCTTAGACCTTTACTTTCCACAACTTTCCTGTTTTGGGGAGCTTTTCATCACAAACATTTTGATCATGATAACATTCACTCTTAGACTATTACTTTCCACAACTTTCCTGTTTTAGGGGAGCTTTTCATCACAAACATTTTGATCTTGATAACATTCACTCTTAGACCATTACTTTCCACAACTTTCCTGTTTTGGGGAGATTTCATCACAAACATTTTGATCTTGATAACATTCAATCTTAGACCTTTACTTTCTACAACTTTCTTGTTTTGGGGAGCTTTTCATCACAAAATTTTGATCATGATAACATTCACTCTTAGACCTTTACTTTCCACAACTTTCCTGTTTTGGGGAGATTTCATAACAAACATTTTGATCTTGATACCATTCACTCTTAGACCTTTACTTTCCACAACTTTCCTGTTTTAGGGGAGCTTTTCATCACAAACATTTTGATCTTGATAACATTCACTCTTAGATCTATACTTTCCACAACTTTCCTGTTTTGGGGAGCTTTTCATCACAAACATTTTGATCTTGATAACATTCACTCTTAGACCTTTACTTACCACAACTTTCCTGTTTTGGGGAGCTTTTCATCACAAACATTTTGATCTTGATAACATTCACTCTTAGACATTTACTTTCCACAACTTTCCTGTTTTGGGGAGCTTTTCATCACAAACATTTTGATCATGATAACATTCACTCTTAGACCTTTACTTTCCACAACTTTCCTGTTTTGGGGAGCTTTTCATCACAAACATTTTGATCTTGATACCATTCACTCTTAGACCTTTACTTTCCACAACTTTCCTGTTTTAGGGGAGCTTTTCATCACAAACATTTTGATCTTGATAACATTCACTCTTAGACCTATACTTTCCACAACTTTCCTGTTTTGGGGAGCTTTTCATCACAAAAATTTTGATCATGATAACATTCACTCTTAGACCTTTACTTTCCACAACTTTCCTGTTTTGGGGAGCTTTTCATCACAAACATTTTGATCTTGATACCATTCACTCTTAGACATTTACTTTCCACAACTTTCCTGTTTTAGGGGAGCTTTTCATCACAAACATTTTGATCTTGATAACATTCACTCTTAGACCTTTACTTTCCACAACTTTCCTGTTTTGGGGAGCTTTTCATCACAAACATTTTGATCATGATAACATTCACTCTTAGACCATTACTTTCCACAACTTTCCTGTTTTGGAGAGCTTTTCATCACAAACATTTTGATCTTGATAACATTCACTCTTAGACCATTACTTTCCACAACTTTCCTGTTTTGGGGAGATTTCATCACAAACATTTTGATCTTGATAACATTCAATCTTAGACCTTTACTTTCTACAACTTTCTTGTTTTGGGGAGCTTTTCATCACAAAATTTTGATCATGATAACATTCACTCTTAGACCTTTACTTTCCACAACTTTCCTGTTTTGGGGAGATTTCATAACAAACATTTTGATCTTGATAACATTCAATCTTAGACCTTTACTTTCTACAACTTTCCTGTTTTGGGGAGCTTTTCATCACAAACATTTTGATCTTGATAACATTCACTCTTAGACCTTTACTTTCCACAACTTTCCTGTTTTGGGGAGCTTTTCATCACAAACATTTTGATCATGATAACATTCACTCTTAGACCTTTACTTTCCACAACTTTCCTGTTTTGGGGAGCTTTTCATCACAAACATTTTGATCTTGATACCATTCACTCTTAGACATTTACTTTCCACAACTTTCCTGTTTTAGGGGAGCTTTTCATCACAAACATTTTGATCTTGATAACATTCACTCTTAGACCTTTACTTTCCACAACTTTCCTGTTTTGGGGAGCTTTTCATCACAAACATTTTGATCATGATAACATTCACTCTTAGACCATTACTTTCCACAACTTTCCTGTTTTGGAGAGCTTTTCATCACAAACATTTTGATCTTGATAACATTCACTCTTAGACCATTACTTTCCACAACTTTTCTTGTTTTGGGGAGATTTCATCACAAACATTTTGATCTTGATAACATTCAATCTTAGACCTTTACTTTCTACAACTTTCTTGTTTTGGGGAGCTTTTCATCACAAAATTTTGATCATGATAACATTCACTCTTAGACCTTTACTTTCCACAACTTTCCTGTTTTGGGGAGATTTCATAACAAACATTTTGATCTTGATAACATTCAATCTTAGACCTTTACTTTCTACAACTTTCCTGTTTTGGGGAGCTTTTCATCACAAACATTTTGATCTTGATAACATTCACTCTTAGACCTTTACTTTCCACAACTTTCCTGTTTTGGGGAGCTTTTCATCACAAACATTTTGATCATGATAACATTCACTCTTAGACCTTTACTTTCCACAACTTTCCTGTTTTGGGGAGCTTTTCATCACAAACATTTTGATCATGATAACATTCACTCTTAGACCTTTACTTTCCACAACTTTCCTGTTTTGGGGAGCTTTTCATCACAAACATTTTGATCTTGATAACATTCACTCTTAGACCTTTACTTTCCACAACTTTCCTGTTTTGGGGAGCTTTTCATCACAAACATTTTGATCTTGATAACATTCACTCTTAGACATTTACTTTCCACAACTTTCCTGTTTTAGGGAGCTTTTCATCACAAACATTTTGATCTTGATAACATTCACTCTTAGACCTTTACTTTCCACAACTTTCCTGTTTTAGGGAGCTTTTCATCACAAACATTTTGATCATGATAACATTCACTCTTAGACCTTTACTTTCCACAACTTTCCTGTTTTGGGGAGCTTTTCATCACAAACATTTTGATCTTGATACCATTCACTCTTAGACCTTTACTTTCCACAACTTTCCTGTTTTAGGGGAGCTTTTCATCACAAACATTTTGATCTTGATAACATTCACTCTTAGATCTATACTTTCCACAACTTTCCTGTTTTGGGGAGCTTTTCATCACAAACATTTTGATCTTGATAACATTCACTCTTAGACCTTTACTTTCCACAACTTTCCTGTTTTGGGGAGCTTTTCATCACAAACATTTTCATCTTGATAACATTCACTCTTAGACCTTTACTTTCCACAACTTTCCTGTTTTGGGGAGCTTTTCATCACAAACATTTTGATCTTGATAACATTCACTCTTAGACCTTTACTTTCCACAACTTTCCTGTTTTGGGGAGCTTTTCATCACAAACATTTTCATCATGATAACATTCACTCTTAGACCTTTACTTTCCACAACTTTCCTGTTTTGGGGAGCTTTTCATCACAAACATTTTGATCTTGATAACATTCACTCTTAGACCTTTACTTTCCACAACTTTCCTGTTTTAGGGGAGCTTTTCATCACAAACATTTTGATCTTGATAACATTCACTCTTAGACCTTTACTTTCCACAACTTTCCTGTTTTGGGGAGCTTTTCATCACAAACATTTTGATCATGATAACATTCACTCTTAGACTATTACTTTCCACAACTTTCCTGTTTTGGGGAGCTTTTCATCACAAACATTTTGATCTTGATAACATTCACTCTTAGACCATTACTTTCCACAACTTTCCTGTTTTGGGGAGATTTCATCACAAACATTTTGATCTTGATAACATTCAATCTTAGACCTTTACTTTCTACAACTTTCTTGTTTTGGGGAGCTTTTCATCACAAAATTTTGATCATGATAACATTCACTCTTAGACCTTTACTTTCCACAACTTTCCTGTTTTGGGGAGATTTCATAACAAACATTTTGATCTTGATACCATTCACTCTTAGACCTTTACTTTCCACAACTTTCCTGTTTTAGGGGAGCTTTTCATCACAAACATTTTGATCTTGATAACATTCACTCTTAGATCTATACTTTCCACAACTTTCCTGTTTTGGGGAGCTTTTCATCACAAACATTTTGATCTTGATAACATTCACTCTTAGACCTTTACTTACCACAACTTTCCTGTTTTGGGGAGCTTTTCATCACAAACATTTTGATCTTGATAACATTCACTCTTAGACATTTACTTTCCACAACTTTCCTGTTTTGGGGAGCTTTTCATCACAAACATTTTGATCTTGATACCATTCACTCTTAGACCTTTACTTTCCACAACTTTCCTGTTTTAGGGGAGCTTTTCATCACAAACATTTTGATCTTGATAACATTCACTCTTAGACCTATACTTTCCACAACTTTCCTGTTTTGGGGAGCTTTTCATCACAAAAATTTTGATCATGATAACATTCACTCTTAGACCTTTACTTTCCACAACTTTCCTGTTTTGGGGAGCTTTTCATCACAAACATTTTGATCTTGATACCATTCACTCTTAGACATTTACTTTCCACAACTTTCCTGTTTTAGGGGAGCTTTTCATCACAAACATTTTGATCTTGATAACATTCACTCTTAGACCTTTACTTTCCACAACTTTCCTGTTTTGGGGAGCTTTTCATCACAAACATTTTGATCATGATAACATTCACTCTTAGACCATTACTTTCCACAACTTTCCTGTTTTGGAGAGCTTTTCATCACAAACATTTTGATCTTGATAACATTCACTCTTAGACCATTACTTTCCACAACTTTCCTGTTTTGGGGAGATTTCATCACAAACATTTTGATCTTGATAACATTCAATCTTAGACCTTTACTTTCTACAACTTTCTTGTTTTGGGGAGCTTTTCATCACAAAATTTTGATCATGATAACATTCACTCTTAGACCTTTACTTTCCACAACTTTCCTGTTTTGGGGAGATTTCATAACAAACATTTTGATCTTGATAACATTCACTCTTAGACCTTTACTTTCCACAACTTTCCTGTTTTGGGGAGCTTTTCATCACAAACATTTTGATCATGATAACATTCACTCTTAGACCTTTACTTTCCACAACTTTCCTGTTTTGGGGAGCTTTTCATCACAAACATTTTGATCTTGATACCATTCACTCTTAGACATTTACTTTCCACAACTTTCCTGTTTTAGGGGAGCTTTTCATCACAAACATTTTGATCTTGATAACATTCACTCTTAGACCTATACTTTCCACAACTGTCCTGTTTTGGGGAGCTTTTCATCACAAAAATTTTGATCATGATAACATTCACTCTTAGACCTTTACTTTCCACAACTTTCCTGTTTTGGGGAGCTTTTCATCACAAACATTTTGATCTTGATACCATTCACTCTTAGACATTTACTTTCCACAACTTTCCTGTTTTAGGGGAGCTTTTCATCACAAACATTTTGATCTTGATAACATTCACTCTTAGACCTTTACTTTCCACAACTTTCCTGTTTTGGGGAGCTTTTCATCACAAACATTTTGATCATGATAACATTCACTCTTAGACCATTACTTTCCACAACTTTCCTGTTTTGGAGAGCTTTTCATCACAAACATTTTGATCTTGATAACATTCACTCTTAGACCATTACTTTCCACAACTTTCCTGTTTTGGGGAGATTTCATCACAAACATTTTGATCTTGATAACATTCAATCTTAGACCTTTACTTTCTACAACTTTCTTGTTTTGGGGAGCTTTTCATCACAAAATTTTGATCATGATAACATTCACTCTTAGACCTTTACTTTCCACAACTTTCCTGTTTTGGGGAGATTTCATAACAAACATTTTGATCTTGATAACATTCAATCTTAGACCTTTACTTTCTACAACTTTCCTGTTTTGGGGAGCTTTTCATCACAAACATTTTGATCTTGATAACATTCACTCTTAGACCTTTACTTTCCACAACTTTCCTGTTTTGGGGAGCTTTTCATCACAAACATTTTGATCATGATAACATTCACTCTTAGACCTTTACTTTCCACAACTTTCCTGTTTTGGGGAGCTTTTCATCACAAACATTTTGATCTTGATACCATTCACTCTTAGACATTTACTTTCCACAACTTTCCTGTTTTAGGGGAGCTTTTCATCACAAACATTTTGATCTTGATAACATTCACTCTTAGACCTTTACTTTCCACAACTTTCCTGTTTTGGGGAGCTTTTCATCACAAACATTTTGATCATGATAACATTCACTCTTAGACCATTACTTTCCACAACTTTCCTGTTTTGGAGAGCTTTTCATCACAAACATTTTGATCTTGATAACATTCACTCTTAGACCATTACTTTCCACAACTTTCCTGTTTTGGGGAGATTTCATCACAAACATTTTGATCTTGATAACATTCAATCTTAGACCTTTACTTTCTACAACTTTCTTGTTTTGGGGAGCTTTTCATCACAAAATTTTGATCATGATAACATTCACTCTTAGACCTTTACTTTCCACAACTTTCCTGTTTTGGGGAGATTTCATAACAAACATTTTGATCTTGATAACATTCAATCTTAGACCTTTACTTTCTACAACTTTCCTGTTTTGGGGAGCTTTTCATCACAAACATTTTGATCTAGATAACATTCACTCTTAGACCTTTACTTTCCACAACTTTCCTGTTTTGGGGAGCTTTTCATCACAAACATTTTGATCATGATAACATTCACTCTTAGACCTTTACTTTCCACAACTTTCCTGTTTTGGGGAGCTTTTCATCACAAACATTTTGATCATGATAACATTCACTCTTAGACCTTTACTTTCCACAACTTTCCTGTTTTGGGGAGCTTTTCATCACAAACATTTTGATCTTGATAACATTCACTCTTAGACCTTTACTTTCCACAACTTTCCTGTTTTGGGGAGCTTTTCATCACAAACATTTTGATCTTGATAACATTCACTCTTAGACATTTACTTTCCACAACTTTCCTGTTTTAGGGAGCTTTTCATCACAAACATTTTGATCTTGATAACATTCACTCTTAGACCTTTACTTTCCACAACTTTCCTGTTTTAGGGAGCTTTTCATCACAAACATTTTGATCATGATAACATTCACTCTTAGACCTTTACTTTCCACAACTTTCCTGTTTTGGGGAGCTTTTCATCACAAACATTTTGATCTTGATACCATTCACTCTTAGACCTTTACTTTCCACAACTTTCCTGTTTTAGGGGAGCTTTTCATCACAAACATTTTGATCTTGATAACATTCACTCTTAGATCTATACTTTCCACAACTTTCCTGTTTTGGGGAGCTTTTCATCACAAACATTTTGATCTTGATAACATTCACTCTTAGACCTTTACTTTCCACAACTTTCCTGTTTTGGGGAGCTTTTCATCACAAACATTTTGATCTTGATAACATTCACTCTTAGACATTTACTTTCCACAACTTTCCTGTTTTGGGGAGCTTTTCATCACAAACATTTTGATCTTGATAACATTCACTCTTAGACCTTTACTTTCCACAACTTTCCTGTTTTGGGGAGCTTTTCATCACAAACATTTTCATCATGATAACATTCACTCTTAGACCTTTACTTTCCACAACTTTCCTGTTTTGGGGAGCTTTTCATCACAAACATTTTGATCTTGATAACATTCACTCTTAGACCTTTACTTTCCACAACTTTCCTGTTTTGGGGAGCTTTTCATCACAAACATTTTGATCTTGATACCATTCACTCTTAGACCTTTACTTTCCACAACTTTCCTGTTTTAGGGGAGCTTTTCATCACAAACATTTTGATCTTGATAACATTAACTCTTAGATCTATACTTTCCACAACTTTCCTGTTTTAGGGGAGCTTTTCATCACAAACATTTTGATCATGATAACATTCACTCTTAGACCTTTACTTTCCACAACTTTCCTGTTTTAGGGAGCTTTTCATCACAAACATTTTGATCATGATAACATTCACTCTTAGACCTTTACTTTCCACAACTTTCCTGTTTTGGGGAGCTTTTCATCACAAACATTTTGATCTTGATACCATTCACTCTTAGACCTTTACTCTCCACAACTTTCCTGTTTTAGGGGAGCTTTTCATCACAAACATTTTGATCTTGATAACATTCACTCTTAGATCTATACTTTCCACAACTTTCCTGTTTTAGGGAGCTTTTCATCACAAACATTTTGATCTTGATAACATTCACTCTTAGACCTTTACTTTCCACAACTTTCCTGTTTTGAAGAGCTTTTCATCACAAACATTTTGATCTTGATAACATTCACTCTTAGACATTTACTTTCCACAACTTTCCTGTTTTGGGGAGCTTTTCATCACAAAAATTTTGATCATGATAACATTCACTCTTAGACCTTTACTTTCTACAACTTTCCTGTTTTGGGGAGCTTTTCATCACAAACATTTTGATCTTGATAACATTCACTCTTAGACCTTTACTTTCCACAACTTTCCTGTTTTGGGGAGCTTTTCATCACAAACATTTTGATCTTGATAACATTCACTCTTAGACCTTTACTTTCCACAACTTTCCTGTTTTGGGGAGCTTTTCATCACAAACATTTTGATCTTGATAACATTCACTCTTAGACCTTTACTTTCCACAACTTTCCTTTTTTGGGGAGCTTTTCATCACAAACATTTTGATCTTGATAACATTCACTCTTAGACATTTACTTTCCACAACTTTCCTGTTTTGGGGAGCTTTTCATCACAAACATTTTGATCTTGATAACATTCACTCTTAGACCTTTACTTTCCACAACTTTCCTGTTTTGGGGAGCTTTTCATCACAAACATTTTGATCTTGATAACATTCACTCTTAGACCTTTACTTTCCACAACTTTCCTGTTTTGGGGAGCTTTTCATCACAAACATTTTGATCTTGATAACATTCACTCTTAGACCTTTACTTTCCACAACTTTCCTGTTTTGGGGAGCTTTTCATCACAAACATTTTGATCTTGATAACATTCACTCTTAGACCTTTACTTTCCACAACTTTCCTGTTTTGGGGAGATTTCATCACAAACATTTTGATCTTGATAACATTCACTCTTAGACATTTACTTTCCACGACTTTCCTGTTTTGGGGAGCTTTTCATCACAAACATTTTGATCATGATAACATTCACTCTTAGACCTTTACTTTCCACAACTTTCCTGTTTTGGGGAGCTTTTCATCACAAACATTTTGATCTTGATACCATTCACTCTTAGACCTTTACTTTCCACAACTTTCCTGTTTTAGGGGAGCTTTTCATCACAAACATTTTGATCTTGATAACATTCACTCTTAGATCTATACTTTCCACAACTTTCCTGTTTTGGGGAGCTTTTCATCACAAACATTTTGATCTTGATAACATTCACTCTTAGACCTTTACTTTCCACAACTTTCCTGTTTTGGGGAGCTTTTCATCACAAACATTTTGATCTTGATAACATTCACTCTTAGACATTTACTTTCCACAACTTTCCTGTTTTGGGGAGCTTTTCATCACAAACATTTTGATCTTGATAACATTCACTCTTAGACCTTTACTTTCCACAACTTTCCTGTTTTGGGGAGCTTTTCATCACAAACATTTTCATCATGATAACATTCACTCTTAGACCTTTACTTTCCACAACTTTCCTGTTTTGGGGAGCTTTTCATCACAAACATTTTGATCTTGATAACATTCACTCTTAGACCTTTACTTTCCACAACTTTCCTGTTTTGGGGAGCTTTTCATCACAAACATTTTGATCTTGATACCATTCACTCTTAGACCTTTACTTTCCACAACTTTCCTGTTTTAGGGGAGCTTTTCATCACAAACATTTTGATCTTGATAACATTAACTCTTAGATCTATACTTTCCACAACTTTCCTGTTTTAGGGGAGCTTTTCATCACAAACATTTTGATCATGATAACATTCACTCTTAGACCTTTACTTTCCACAACTTTCCTGTTTTAGGGAGCTTTTCATCACAAACATTTTGATCATGATAACATTCACTCTTAGACCTTTACTTTCCACAACTTTCCTGTTTTGGGGAGCTTTTCATCACAAACATTTTGATCTTGATACCATTCACTCTTAGACCTTTACTCTCCACAACTTTCCTGTTTTAGGGGAGCTTTTCATCACAAACATTTTGATCTTGATAACATTCACTCTTAGATCTATACTTTCCACAACTTTCCTGTTTTAGGGAGCTTTTCATCACAAACATTTTGATCTTGATAACATTCACTCTTAGACCTTTACTTTCCACAACTTTCCTGTTTTGAAGAGCTTTTCATCACAAACATTTTGATCTTGATAACATTCACTCTTAGACATTTACTTTCCACAACTTTCCTGTTTTGGGGAGCTTTTCATCACAAAAATTTTGATCATGATAACATTCACTCTTAGACCTTTACTTTCTACAACTTTCCTGTTTTGGGGAGCTTTTCATCACAAACATTTTGATCTTGATAACATTCACTCTTAGACCTTTACTTTCCACAACTTTCCTGTTTTGGGGAGCTTTTCATCACAAACATTTTGATCTTGATAACATTCACTCTTAGACCTTTACTTTCCACAACTTTCCTGTTTTGGGGAGCTTTTCATCACAAACATTTTGATCTTGATAACATTCACTCTTAGACCTTTACTTTCCACAACTTTCCTTTTTTGGGGAGCTTTTCATCACAAACATTTTGATCTTGATAACATTCACTCTTAGACATTTACTTTCCACAACTTTCCTGTTTTGGGGAGCTTTTCATCACAAACATTTTGATCTTGATAACATTCACTCTTAGACCTTTACTTTCCACAACTTTCCTGTTTTGGGGAGCTTTTCATCACAAACATTTTGATCTTGATAACATTCACTCTTAGACCTTTACTTTCCACAACTTTCCTGTTTTGGGGAGCTTTTCATCACAAACATTTTGATCTTGATAACATTCACTCTTAGACCTTTACTTTCCACAACTTTCCTGTTTTGGGGAGCTTTTCATCACAAACATTTTGATCTTGATAACATTCACTCTTAGACCTTTACTTTCCACAACTTTCCTGTTTTGGGGAGATTTCATCACAAACATTTTGATCTTGATAACATTCACTCTTAGACATTTACTTTCCACAACTTTCCTGTTTTGGGGAGCTTTTCATCACAAACATTTTGATCTTGATAACATTCACTCTTAGACCTTTACTTTCCACAACTTTCCTGTTTTGGGGAGCTTTTCATCACAAACATTTTGATCTTGATAACATTCACTCTTAGACCTTTACTTTCCACAACTTTCCTGTTTTGGGGAGCTTTTCATCACAAACATTTTGATCTTGATAACATTCACTCTTAGACCTTTACTTTCCACAACTTTCCTGTTTTGGGGAGCTTTTCATCACAAACATTTTGATCTTGATAACATTCACTCTTAGACCTTTACTTTCCACAACTTTCCTGTTTTGGGGAGCTTTTCATCACAAACATTTTGATCTTGATAACATTCACTCTTAGACCTTTACTTTCCACAACTTTCCTGTTTTGGGGAGCTTTTCATCACAAACATTTTGATCTTGATAACATTCACTCTTAGACCTTTACTTTCCACAACTTTCCTTTTTTGGGGAGCTTTTCATCACAAACATTTTGATCTTGATAACATTCACTCTTAGACCTTTACTTTCCACGACTTTCCTGTTTTGGGGAGCTTTTCATCACAAACATTTTGATCTCGATAACATTCACTCTTAGACCTTTACTTTCCACAACTTTCCTTTTTTGGGGAGCTTTTCATCACAAACATTTTGATCTTGATAACATTCACTCTTAGACCTTTACTTTCCACGACTTTCCTGTTTTGGGGAGCTTTTCATCACAAACATTTTGATCTTGATAACATTCACTCTTAGACCTTTACTTTCCACAACTTTCCTGTTTTGGGGAGCTTTTCATCACAAACATTTTGATCTCGATAACATTCACTCTTAGACCTTTACTTTCCACAACTGTCCTGTTTTGGGGAGCTTTTCATCACAAACATTTTGATCTTGATAACATTCACTCTTAGACCTTTACTTTCCACAACTTTCCTGTTTTGGGGAGCTTTTCATCACAAACATTTTGATCATGATAACATTCACTCTTAGACCTTTACTTTCCACAACTTTCCTGTTTTGGGGAGCTTTTCATCACAAACATTTTGATCTTGATAACATTCACTCTTAGACCTTTACTTTCCACAACTTTCCTGTTTTGGGGAGCTTTTCATCACAAACATTTTGATCTTGATAACATTCACTCTTAGACCTTTACTTTCCACAACTTTCCTGTTTTGGGGAGCTTTTCATCACAAACATTTTGATCTTGATAACATTCACTCTTAGACCTTTACTTTCCACAACTTTCCTGTTTTGGGGAGCTTTTCATCACAAACATTTTGATCTTGATAACATTCACTCTTAGACCTTTACTTTCCACAACTTTCCTGTTTTGGGGAGCTTTTCATCACAAACATTTTGATCTTGATAACATTCACTCTTAGACCTTTACTTTCCACAACTTTCCTTTTTTGGGGAGCTTTTCATCACAAACATTTTGATCTTGATAACATTCACTCTTAGACCTTTACTTTCCACGACTTTCCTGTTTTGGGGAGCTTTTCATCACAAACATTTTTATCATGATAACATTCACTCTTAGACCTTTACTTTCCACAACTTTCCTGTTTTGGGGAGCTTTTCATCACAAACATTTTGATCTTGATAACATTCACTCTTAGACCTTTACTTTCCACGACTTTCCTCCAAGTCTCTAACTTAACAAGTAGACGTTCGATTGTTATACAAGCAACAACTACAACATCAACATAAAACATCTTTTCTAGACAAGCTGCATGAAACTCCTTGCACAATGCTTCTACGACACAACTGAAAAGCAACGGACTCGGTACAGATCCCTGATGTTCTGTCAGTAAATGTGTTGTCAATTATAACACAACTTTGAGCTCTGGTACTACCAGATTAGGCCGTGTGAAGATACCGGCTTCCTAACTTAAAATGCACCAAACATTGATCTTATTGGTTTTTTTTCCTTTCCCTTTGCAAAACTCAATTATGTTCTGCAAAGCTAAAAACAAAACCAACAATTTTCATCAAAACAACCAAACCAAACACCATGAATAAATGTTTGAAGATATAAAGAACTTGAAGCATTAAAACTTTTACCAAAATGACTGGATTCAGCATTTAATAATCCGAAAATGGTTGATATGTCATAAAACAAAACAAAACCAAACACCATGAATAAAAATTTGAAGATATAAAGACCTTGAAGCATTAAAACTTTTACCAAAATAACCGGATTCAACATTAAATAATCCGAAAATGGTTGATATGTCATAAAACAAAACAAAACCAAACACCATGAATAAAAATTTGAAGATATAAAGAACTTGAAGCATTAAAACTTTTACCAAAATGACTGGATTCAGCATTAAATAATCCGAAAAAGGTTGATATGTCATAAAACAAAACAACCAAACCAAACACCATGAATAAAAATTTGAAGATATAAAGACCTTGAAGCATTAAAACTTTTACCAAAATAACCGGATTCAGCATTAAATGACCCGAAAAAGGTTGATATGTCGTAAAACAAAACAACCAAACAATTTTGAGCCTGTCTGTACATTCTTTGGAGAACCTTTACTAACAACTTGATTGCCCTTAATTTACACAAAACCTATTAGACAACATCTCTTAGTACTCTCTCAAAAGCTTTCTCCAAATCCACAAAAGCAAAATACAGGTTCTACTTCTTACAAAGATACTTCTCTTGCATTTGTCGCAGGATAAATATAGCATCAGTAGTATTTTGCCAGGCATAAAACCAAACTGCATTTCATCTATGCTTATCTGACTTTTAATTTGCTGCTCAGTTATTCTCGCAACTACTTTCAGAATCTGATCCATCAACTTTAAACCTCTGTAATTACCTCTATCTGAAGAACTCCTCTTTAACCTTGTAACAGTTCACAATTGTACTAAGATCCCAGTCTTTCAGAATAACCTGTTCTATTATGATCTGATTTGTCAAGTCTGTGATCATCTCAATGCCTGTTTCACCCGCAGCCTTCAACATTTCTGCAACAAAACCTGAATGTCCTGCAGCCTTACTCTTCTTCATCTTACAGCTTGCCATACCATTTCTTTCTCGATTATCATGGCTGGTCCAGATACTGCAACTTCTTGATTTTATCAGTCCCATAAAAACTCAGTATTCAACAATTCCTCATAATAGCATTTCAAAGCATCCCTCTTGTCCTGTTCATTTGTTGCTAGCACCCGCACCCCATAGTCATTTCGAATGCACTTCTCTCTAAAAATTTCCATATTTGTCTTTGCCATTTGTTTAACTATCTTGAATACTTCATTCTTCTGGTTTTCCCTTTATAGTATACCTGAAATCTAGCTTGCTCAGCCTCCATCTTGGTTTTGTAGATTTCTCTTCTTGTTGTCCTCTTTGAAAAGTAATCAATAAAGTGTAAGAATTATTTACTTAAAAACTATACGGTCACCATCGGATTCCATGTTTTGAATAGTCTTCATCGAAGATTTGAGATGGATTGTAAGGGGGCTTTTCTAAACAGTAAACGTCTACCCAGTGAAACCATGGTACGTCTCCGGAATATGTAGCGTATAAATTTTAAATAAATAATTTATATGATATATATATATATATATATATATATATATATACATACTTGTAAAATGCTGTGAAAACGTAGTGAATTATTCCCCTTGTTCAACTGGATCTGCGAGTGCGCACGTCTCCATCTCAAGCCTCAAAGATTTCATTTACCAGTCGGCCATATTTGTGTCGTCACATCCGGCTGTGAAGACCGCCAACCTTTGATGCCCGAACCAGTTTAATGATGATACATTACAACTCGTTGGGGATAATTGACTGCTGAATATCTGAACCAAAGGCACACACACACACATATATATACATATATATATATATACAGTGGTGGGATTCAAATATTTTAGGAACAGGTTCTATCTTAAATATTAGAACTACCAGGGTAAATCGGTGCATCCGCGTATCGCGGACTTGCAATTTTAGTAAGCTCATGATCATCTTCCTATATGTATGTACATGAATGAAAAATGAAATCAAATACAACTCATTTATTTAGAATTTATTTATTTCAAATAATTCCAAATAGCCACTTGATTTTCATTGTAAAAATGTTTTTGTTCGTTACATGGTTATACATATATATACATTTTTATTTTGTTTGTTTACTTAATTTAATCAAGCGTTTCTTCCAAATAAAATAATTTCTCGTTTTATGATTTTATAGACTTCTTCCAAATAAAATATAGATATTTTATAGATTTCTTCCAAATAAAATTTTTTTCCACGTTTCCTACGTTTCAAAACAAACTAACACGTGCATAATTTATCAAAACAAAAAAACACGTTACCTCCCGGTGTACTTTGGATATGTGAACCTTACGGAGTTATCGAACTTGACCTAACTTTGTCGGGCCGTATGACAAAAATGCCACGTGTGGGGTGCATTGTGAATCTTTTTTTATCAAAGTGTCACGTTTTCCAAGATTTTAGTAACCGGTTCGCAAACAGTGTGACTGTCTAGGAACCGGTTCGCGCGAACCGGCTGAATCCCACCACTGTATGTATGTATGTATGTATGTATGTATGTATGTATGTATATATATATATATATATATATATATGTATTTAAATTCCGGAAAGTCACAAATCACTAGCTTATGCTGTGTCACAATTTCTTCACCAGGTTTTACTTTCACATCACTCAAGAGCTTTCTGTCCTTTTTTCTTTACCAACAGATAATCTACAGTAGGTTCCAGATTCATCCGTAACAAGATGACTTTCTCTTTTCCTAAAAACAGTATTTGCAATATGTCTGTATCTGTCTCTTTGCTTCTCTTTCTCTCACATTATTGTTTATAAATAATTTAACTTGTTTTGGTTTGTCTTTACAATGGCAGCCATGATTGTTTATAAGGAAATCATTTTGACTGTTTGTTTATTGTTCACCTAAATTTCTGCTACATATGTAGTATCATAAACTGCATGATTGTATAATAAATCTGTTTAAATTGAATGGTGTAAGAATTTATCAGGGATATTGTATTTGTGTGCAGAGCTTTCTGGATTAAAAAAAATTTCGGATGTTAAATGTCAATTTGATATTCTTGTATTTGCAACCAACATGTCAATGGCAAAACCAAATTTCAATTGTCAGAAACATCGCTCATGGGATGTGAGGACTAAAGGACAAAATAAGGGAAGCGAGAGTTACGTATTCTCATCACCAAATTCATTTTCTCCATGAATACTCTCGAAACCATGAGAGGTCTTTCCAACATGGCCATTAAAATCTCCTGCCACAGCATTTTCACTCAAATACTTCCTTCTCACCAATCTTACTAATAACTGTAATAAGCCTGTCATAAAACTCATCTTCTGCATCTTCACTAAAATAAACAGATATAGGTATGAACATTTTCTCACCAACCATCAACTTGACTCTTTGCTGTTCCAGATTCATAAAAGTTAATTAAAATTTAATGAATAAATCCTAAAAAAACATAAAATATTGTGTAACTGACAAACCTGAGTGCCTTCACGCCATTGTCCACTATAAATCTCTGAGCATTTTGAATTTTCTAATGAAAACCATTTCATGGTGCCATCAATATGCCGTTTGCTATTGAACCACATTCCTTCGTATTCATTACCGTTTGGGTACCTTCGTTTCCCCCAGCCATGGAATTGATCGTTCACCCAGTCACCGTCATAAAATGAATTGTTTTCACTGTCATACAGCAAATGACCCTGAAGAAAAAAAATTTAAAAACAAAAAAGCCTTCATGTTATTATGCAACAAACATTATTGAACACAAAAAAAAAATAGATTTTATTAATTTTATCAACTTACAACAATTTTAATATTCTTTATCTAAGAAAAAATACAAATCAAAACATTATTTAACAGTCAAGCTAGATTTTCAACACAAGCATATAGATCTCTGAATATATACCCTGTGCTGACAATGTGATCTGATAGTAATAATAAAAATACATGGTCTCTGAAACGATCGTACGCAATTCTGTTTGTTGATTTTTTGGAACACAAATTGATCATGTAAATAGAGTAGAAAGTGGATCTTGGGTTTACTTTCGGCAGCCTCGTAATTCTCGCTTCCCTTATGTTGTCCTTTAGTCCTCACATTCCATGAGCGATGTTTCTGACGAAGGGGGAAGAATTGCTGTTGGGGGGGGGGTCGAAATCTATCCACCCAACACTTATCATTCGCTAGTTTTTAACCTTGAAGTAGTATTTTTTTTTTAGCTCCTTACATTAAGTAGCTTCATGCCTTGTCTGGAGCGATTTCCATAAAAAAAATTGTGTTTGAATAAATATATGCTATATATACATTATAATATTTATAAATAAATATTAAATTATATTTACTTAGAGACGATGTAGTTTCGAGCCTTTTTTACTCTCATCAGTGTAGGGAAGTAATAATTTAAAACGGGCATAAGGCGCAAACCTGGTTCACAGAGCCACCTTTGGCTCCGCATGCTTTCACTCTGTCCTCACAGCCATAGGAAATTACCACGTGATACAGAGAATTTAAGTTATATTTATGCCGATTACAGTGTAAACATCGAGACTATATATATATATATATATATATATATATATATATATACTTAGTGGGAGAGTGCTCAATTATAAAGAAGAATAAAAAATAAGAGCGTAATATTTATTTATTATCTGTATTACAGAAGATCAGAACAACATCGGTACCGTCGGTTTCAAATCCAAACAAAGGGGACCTATAATCGGTCTCCTTTACCGGACTCTCTTCGATGTTGTTCTGATCTTCTGTAATACGTATATAAACATTAGAGCATAAAACATTAGAAAATAAGTTGATTTATTTATTTATAATGCTCTACTTTGCATTGAGCACTTTTGAAAAAATATTGGTTTCAAGTTCATTCTATCAATATATTGGAACTTATATATATATATATATATATATATATATGTCATTGATTAGATTGGTAAGAAGAAATCTAACAGAGTGCTCAATTATTTAAAATGTTTTCTAAAAAATAAAAGCATCATTTTTATTTATTATTGGTGTTATCTTCTGTAACACCAATAACAAACAAATATATATATATATATATATATATATATATATATATATATATATATTTATTTAATTTTAGATTGTCTGCTGTTTACTGCCCCTGTATTTAGGCACAAATAGAACTTAATTTCTCCTCTATCAGATGATAATTCCAGACAGCCTTGGAGATAGAACGAAAGCATGCTGAGTCTTGATTGACTGTGAACCAGGTTCACACTCTGTGACTGTCTGATTTGTTACTTCCTACACTGATGAGAGTGAAAGCTTGAAACACCGGCGTATGTAGGTAAAAATAATTTAATATTTATTTATAAATATATATATATACAGGGTGTTTCAAAAGTCTTGGGAACATAACGATTTTTAATAACTCAAAAACTATTAGGAGTTGAAAAATGAAATTGGTACCGTTGGAAAGGTTAAAGTTTCATGTTTTGTGGGGAATCTTCAAAGTTGCTCAATATGAGCACCATTCGTCACACGGCAGACATCTAGTCGATAGTCCATTTCCTGCCAAACGCGTTCCAGCATCTTGACGTCAATGGTTCCCACAACTGCCGTTACTCGAGCCTTTAGTTCGTCAATATCTCTTGGAAGGGGCGGCACATAGACTTGTTGCTTGACAAAGCCCCAAAGGAAAAAGTCACACGGGGTAAGATCTGGAGACCTAGGAGGCCAGGGCATGAGAACGTCATCACCTCGCCCAGATCTCCCAATCCATCTACCAGGCAGCCTTGTGTTAAGAAACTGCCTTACTCTAAGACTCCAGTGTAGTGGTGCACCATCTTGTTGAAAAATGAAGTCATCAGATTCTGCTTGTTCCAACTGAGCCATTAACCAGTCTTCCAGCATGTTGAGATAGGATTCACCAGTGATAGTTGCCTCTTCAAAGAAGAACGGTCCATAGACACCTTTCTTGGAAATTGCACAAAACACGTTCACTTTTGGTGAATCTCGCTCGTGCTCAAGAAGTTCATGAGGATTCTCAGTACCCCATATGCGAGTGTTATGCTTGTTAACTTTGCCATTCAGATGGAAGGTCGCCTCATCGCTAAAAACAAGCCGGTCATCAAAGCCGTTATCTTCCAACTTCTCTTGCATTGCAATGCAAAAGTCACGGCGAAGTGGCTTATCAGTGTCCTTCAACTTTTGGACCAACTTGAGCTTGTAAGGTACCATTTGCAGTCGTTTCCTTAAGACACGCCAGACAGTTGCTGGAGCAAGCTGAAGTTCCCTGCTGGCTCTTCTCACTGATTTACGGGGGTTCCGCTGAAAGGCTGTCCGAACTTGCTCAACTTCATCTTCTGAAGTTGAAGGGCGACCTGTTCGCTTACTTGGGCACAAACACCCATCTTTCACAAATTTAGCATGCCATCTGACAATGGATTTCCTTTCAGGGGCTTCTTTTTTAAATTTCCTGCGAAATGCACGCTGAACACATGTCCACGATTCAGTCTTTGCAAATTGGAGGACGCAAAATGCCTTGTCTTGTTTAGAGAACGCCATTACTGCACCTGGAAAGATAACATGAAAATCATTAGTATGACCAAATACTTGATTAAGCAAGCTTTAAAATGGCACCAGTTTCATTTTTCTACCTGGAATAGTTCATGAGATATACGCATTTGTAATGTTCCCAAGACTTTTGAAACACCCTGTATATTAACGTGATGATTTCCTCTGGGAATGAAACAAACGTTTTTGTGCTCACTTGCTATAAGTATATTTTAATACTACTATATACCTCCATATACTGACCATCGATTTTCCATGTCAACTACTTAATATCATCGTGATTGTGGACAACTCCTTGAAACAAATCAAGTACCATTGTATTGAGATGGAGAATCAAGCCAGGCGGGTTCTCTACCTGATCCGTAGATCTTTTCTCAACCTAATGGCGGATGCTTTCCATCCTCTATATATAACTCTCATATGGCCTGTTTTTTAGTATGCCATCCAAGAAACAAATCCTTATCTTCACAAAGATATAGACCTGGAGTGTGTTTAACGGTTGGCCACTTGGCTAGTCACAGGACTCTCTACACTTACCTACAAAGAGCGGCTTCAAAGACTGAATCTTTTCTCACATGAGCGGTAAAGGATTTTTTTTAAACTATAAGTCATCACTTCAAAAAAAAAAAAAAAAAAATTCTGCTACAAAAATAAAAAATAAATATATCTCTACCTCTCTATATATAAAGTAAAGTGCCATTTTGTGATTTTAGATAGACCTCAGGTATCTAGACGGTTCCTCTAGTAAATTACTCGTAACCCTTTGGGTCCCAAGTTGTCTAGATAAAATGTCATAAAGGATCTCTTCTCCCGTCTCTCTCTAATTTGATGGATGATGTCATCATTTTGTGACAACATCCATTGTGCACGGTCATCTCACATCTGTTTAAATGGATGAAGTCATCCTTTAGTGACTTCATCCAATGTACACGGTTATCTCCATTTGTGTTTTAATAACATCATAAAACGATAACGTCATTCAGTCTGCGCGAGGACAAACAAGATAACACTAGCCACAAAGTTTTAGTCGTATACAGATATATATATATATATATATGAAAATAAAATAGAACATGGGATAAATGTGACAAATATAAGATTTTAAAAATTACAACAAACAGACCATGAAGGAAGAATCGATATTTCGCTTCTAGTTTCTTGGTGCTTATTCATGTTCATGATGAGAGAAAATGATCCAAAAACAGGATGAATTTATGTATAAAATACATGTGGAGAGAGTGTGGAAATATGAGGGCAGTGTTTGGGAAGGAAGAAGGCAGGAGTAACTTATATTTTTTGTTTTGTTTTATGGCATATCCACCCTTTTCGGGTTATTTAATGCCAAATCCGATAATTTTGGTAAAAGTTTTTATGTTTCAAGTTCTTTGTCTTCAAATATTTATTCATCGTGTTTGGTTTGGTTGTTTTGTGGCATATCCACCCTTTTCGGGTTATTTAATGCCAAATCCGATAATTTTGGTAAAAGTTTTTATGCTTTAAGTTCTTTGTCTTCCAATATTTATTCATCGTGTTGGGTTTGGTTGTTTTGTAGAGGAAAATTGTTATTTTTGTTTTTGGCTTTGCAGAACATGATTGAGTTTTGCAAAAGGAAAGAAAAAAACAATAACATTAATGTTCGGTGCATTTTAAGTCAGGAAGTCAGTATTTTCAGACAGCCTGATCTGGTAGCACCCAAACTTATATAGAATATGGATAGGTCAGACCAAATGTGGTCAGTGCCACCCACATTCCATCTAAGCTACTCTTATCTTCTTCCTCCTCCTCCTCCTCCTCCTTCTCCACGCCCATGTTTCAAGATTATTTTGCAGCTTACCTTTCCATGTTTGCGTCCCATGTACCATTGCCCCGTGTACGACATAGTATTATCTTTAAACCGGTAAACACCATATCCATGCCGCTTGCCGTCCAAAACTTCTCCTTCATAAGAACTATGAAATAGAATGGACCATAAATTAATACCGGATCCAATAAAAGCCTATACTGACATAAACAGCTATGGTTTGGAAATCTGATAAACTGATGATTTGGACATTTACTTTTAAATTAAATGAACAATCATGCATCGTGGGACATAAGCACTTGCGTGGCACATGGCATGAATATTTTTACAAACTGTTGTATTTAGATATTTCTTTTTAGATTCAAGACAAACACAGTGGTATAGTTAACAAAAGTGTATTAACAAAAGTAGGTTACAAAAGTATGCGTCATGATTCTGGGGTCATAACTACCACAACATTTACATGTAACTGTATTCATTGTGTCTGGGTAAGTCCATTTATTTTTTAAATAGGTAGATCAGCATCATAATTCTGGATCCATAACGGCCACCAATAGCGGTATTTACTTCCTTCCTATCACAGGAAGATATGAAACAAGGTCGGAAGGTGGGGAGAATCAAACCAGCGCCCCTAAAGAAGCAGCACTCTGGCCTATTAAAAATTGCCTGGGCATTCCCATCAGCATTCCCTGGTCGGGGTGCCTCAGGCAGTAAGTAATAAACTTACTCCACCGCAAAGAGGAGAGGCAAGGTCTGGGAAGGTGGATCTCCTAGGACTACCAGGAGAATGCCTCAGCCCGACAGAGAAAAGGCCACCGAAACGGCCCAGCTTCCATTGAACTGATTGTCGAAATTGGATTCTTGACTGGCATGTGCCTGCTATCGCCACTGGACAGCAAAATTCCTTTACAAAACGAACTCTAATTTATTAACTATTCGTTGTTTTCTGTGTTTTTCACTTCCTACAAACAAATCTGCCATTTTATTCTTTTGTTAAATTGTAAATTAAAAATAAAAACGATTCGACCCACATCCAACAGACTTACCATTACTGTTACTCATTTTTCAGTTAAAAATTTAAATGCAAAAATATTCAACTTTTGTCCACTAAGCTTTTGTTCTTGGCAGGATGGCTGAGAGATCTAAGGCGACAGACTCAAGTTTTTTATATGTTAAATAAACACCTGGTCAGAGATAGGTTAGCTTGGAAGTAAATTTCTTAAAAAAAGTGCAACACATGCTAACATGTAAAAATGATGATGATGACGACGACGATGAGCAATACAAAAGAAAAATTAATAGAAAAAATATTCCTGGGCAACACCGGGTGTAGATAGCTAGTTCTACATAAATTAACTCATCATTATCATCATCATATTCGGTTTAGCGTTCACTTTACATTCTGGCATGTGTTGACTTCCAAATTAACCTATCTCTGCCCAGTTCTTTATTTATGTCTCTTTTCCCTCAAGGCCATTTTTATCACTTCCTTCCATGTTTTCTTTGACCATTCCCTGTGAACTGGACCTGTTAGCTTAACTGTTCTAAATTTACTGATCAAAGAACTCTCATCCATTCTTTCAACATGGAAGTTTTCGTTTCTGCACACATCTCCCTATACTGTCCAGATTTAATCTCCCTCTTCTGAGGTCATCAGATCTAAGCATGTCTTTAAGACTCACATTACAGATCCATCATATCATTATTATATCTCTCCATGCAACGCATATCCTTAACCCTCACGGGTCAGGTTTCACTTCCATACATCATGAAATTGAGTACGTATACCTCATAGACTCTTCCCTTGGTCGACAGTGGTAACGCTCTGTTGATTATTAAAGGCAGAAGTTCCCTGAACTTAATCCAACCACTCCTAATTCTTGCAATCACACTAGCATCTGCTCCACCCTGTGCTCAAATGGTATCACCAAGGTACCTAAACTTCGCCATCTAAATATACTTTGTCCACGTCTGAGTTCTCATTCATCTCCATTGTCTTACACTTTTTGCACATAAACTGGTTATCCTCTCTCAACTTAACAGTACTACCAGTAATTCCACTGCTTACAAGTATCACAAAAGATTGAATTGCACCCGACTCCCTTTCCACAAACTGACTCAGGGAAACTATAACTATACATCACGGTGGCTAAGTGGTAAACAACACGGACTGAGGACCTTGGTGTGCGGGGTTCGAATCCAGTTCGTTCCACAGAAACACTTTCATTAAAACCCACACCTGACCTTGTGTCTAACCTCCTAGAGAGGAGGTAAATAAAATACATATGACAAAAGCTGGTTTGGTTTGGTTTGTTTAACTGCATATCAACCTCTTATGGGCCATTTAATGCCGAAACATTAGTTGTCGTATGGTGAAAAGTTTTTATGCTTCAAGTTCATTGGTGCATTTTGGGTCAGGAAGTCGATATCTTTAGACAGCCTGATCTGGTAGCATCCGGAGGACATATCATCGAAATATAGTATAAATATCAATGTTGATGAGAACAATAGTCTGTAGACAAACAAAGCAAATTATGAATTACGCATTATTTTTATTACACAAATCATTTTTAACAAGATTTTACTCAAAATAAACATTTTTGTTTTTTTTTCAAAACAATTTAAATATTTTATCAATAAACTTACCTGCCATCTGGATAGGTATACACACCTTTCCCAGAAATGCGATTTTGATGAAATTCACCCTGGATTAAAAAAAAAAAAATTATTTAATTAATTAAAATAAAAGTAATGAGAATTATATCACATAGTTTGAAACTAGCTATACCTACCCAGTGTTGCTCGGGAATCTTTGTAATAAGTAATTGACAGTAGCTTCCCTTATTTTGATTATCTCCCCTTTGAAGAACTCTTCTACTTTTACTAATCTTATAAATACAAAACTAACAATGTATCAACACGGTATGGTGAATAAAGCTTTCCTACGTCTACTGCTGTTTCTGTTTCTTATTAAAATCTTTACTTCCATTTTTTATTTTGGTTCAAAATATTTCTTTTTCTAAATATGATTTTGAAAATTTAATAATTACGTTATCATTTGGCCCTGAAATTATTAATTGAACCAAATTGTTGTAAAATTATAACTAATGTTAAAATTATAACTAATGATGTTAAAGTAATGTTGTTTTACATGAGGATTTTTAAAGGCAGAAATGATTTGCTATTTGACAGTTGAAATGCTTTGAAATTACTTTCAAATTTCAAAAGGGCACAAAGTAATTCATTATTTTTTTCAACTTTTAAATGAAAGATAAAAATGCTGATCTTTAATTATTTTTTGAAATAGGATTTATAACATTTCGTTTTATTTTATGCGATTGCATTTTTATTTGTAAACAGCATTTTTTATGAAGAATGTAAAAAATATTTAGTTGTCATTCAGTCCGGAATCGAACCTGCAATCGCTGCCCAAGGAGGCTGGTGTGTCGTCCATTGTGCTACCATTGTAATTTTATTAATACAGAGATTATAAAAAAATTAAATGTAAAAATATTTAACTTTTGTCCGGTGAGCTTTTGTTCTACAATCATATCATTTGCTTGCCAAAAACATTAGAAATGACTTTCTAATCAACACTTGAAATGCTTTGAAAATTCCTTTTAATGTAAATAGAATTAATTTTTATAAAGAAAATAATAAAATTTCATTTAATTTTACACACAATTTAAAAATAATAATTCAATGTGTAATTAGGTCAAATAATGTTCAAATTCTGTAATTTAGAAGAAATGCAATGATTGGTTAAATCTATGTTGATTAGCTAATCAAAATACTTGAAATATGAATTAATACCAGTGAATCCTCAAAAGAGTCTGTTACTAAATTTGTTCTGGAAATTAAAAGTTGACAAGAAGAGGACTTCTGACTGAGAGAAAAGCAGCTGCTCCCTTATCTATGCTATCACTAATCAAAAATAAAATATCGATATAATTAAATATGGAATCGATAAAATCAATTGGAAAAAGAGAAAAGTTCCCATGTTCAGTACTATTGGAGCATAGGGTGGAGCAGGTGCTAGTTTTATTGCAAGTATTAGAACTGGATGGAGAAAGTTCAGAGAACTTCTGCCATTACTAACCAGCAGAGCGTTACTACTCTTGACCAAGGGAAGAGTCTATTATGCATGTGTATGTAGTGTGATGATGTATGGAAATGAACTCTGGCCAGTGAAGGTTGAGAACATGCATTGCATGGAGAGAAATGATATGAGAATAATACGATGGATGTGCAAGGTGAGTCTTAAAGACAGGCTTAGTTCTGATGACCTCAGCGGAAGATAAAATCTTGACCGTATAGGGGGATATGCGCAGAAAAAGAGAATTTGATGATATGGCCACATTGAAAGAATATATTAGAGTTCTTGAGTGAGTAGATGTAGAATAGTTATGGTAGCAGGTCCAGTTCACAGGGGTAGGCTAAGGAAGACATGGGAGGAAGTGACAAAAAATGGACTTAAGAAAGAGGAATAAATACACTTGGCCAGAGATAGGTTAATTTGAAAGTCAATTTCTAAAAGCTGTCCAACACATGCCAGCATCCTATATATTTTAGTCTATTAGAATATGTTTGACTGAGTAATTGATCGCAAAAGATTAACAGAGTTGCAACTTCTGCTTTGAGTAGGTGTGTGTGTGTGTGTGTGGTAGATATGTATGTCCGAATCTATAGGGAAGATTATAGCTATTTTCAATATGGTGGCAGAGAAAATACGACAAGGTATGTACATTTTGTTCCAAAAATATTCTGTCCATTTTGTTAAAAATTATCATGTAATGTTTCTAAAAAGAAAAAAAAAAAACACAAATCAAGTTTGAACTAATATCCATTTTTTTTTATTGTCAATCATGTTGACCGCTAAAATGGAAGACAACCAAATGTGATGATGATGATGATGATGATGATGATGAAATAAAAATGGAAGACAACTAAATGATGATGATGATGAAATAAAAACATTTTATTTTTAAGACATGCTCCTATTTCTACCAGTTATTTATAGTAAAAAAAAAAAAAATTGAATATTTATGTTTGATTACAAACATTTGTTGCAATACCCGTTCCTTCGGGGTACCCGGTAGCATCAAACAAAGCACAACGATAGAGACAAGGACGTGCTCGTAAATTGTTTCTTTATTCTTCACCACCAGCTGGTGAAAGTTGGGTATACACATATATATAATTAAATATTTCTTTGTTAGCAAAAGTCTTTGTCATTATTGTTCTTTCCCTTGTCTTACGAAGAAACCTATTTCTTTACCTTGACGGCGGTTAATTTTCAACTCTACCCAACGTAAGTTATTTTCACGAAAACCAAGGCAGAGTGATTTACCTTCCAACTAGAGGGAAACACGACAATATGTTATGTAGCAGTCTGCTCCCAGAATCTAGGGAAGGCTTATGATCTCCACGCCAGTTGTTTACGGCAGTTCGGCCGTGGTGGGGGTACCTCTCTTCGGGGCTGATCCACGACAAGTTTTTCTCTATATCCTCCCAACTCAATCTCTTATACGTAAGTGTTCCTGCTTCCTTCGTTTAAAATCGCCGTTTTAATTTCTGACTTTGCACTTCGGGTGTCTTCTTCTTCTGGCCTCGTGCACCTGACTCTTTTAAAGGTTACCGAGTCGTTTTTTTTTACCACGTCATACTCTGAAATGAACTCATCGACCTCACATACCTGGGCTTGTTTAAAGGTCACCGATTCATTTCTGTCGTTCTTTTAGCCTAACTGACAATCTATCTAGTCTTTAGCTTTTCTTCATTATTGCGGGATCATGCCCTTAGCCTCCCCGTGACGTCTTATGCGTTATTACTCAACATGTCTGCATCATTATTTTACACATTTACTGGCTCTACTTTATATAATAGATGACAATTAAATCTTTTCAAAGAAAGTATTAAAATCAATAAAACCAATTTTCCATTTCGAATTTTCTTTAATTCTGTTTAAATTTTTGGTAATTTTTTTTTTCATTTTTACTTTTTTCACAAAATTTACAAATTTCTTAGTGTTCATAAAATATGAGATTATTTTAAATGTCACCTTCTCCTCCCCCAGCCAATGGGAGGAAATGATTCACCAAGGCACACAAAGGGAGCGACAATCTTTTTAACCCTTATCCTCGAGTGGCTTCGAAAGCTTGATAAGCAGTGACCCATCAATAAAAAACGTTTAAATTTTTTTATTTGTTTGCACATTCTTTTAATTTATACAGAAAAAGAAATAATTTTTTGTTGTAAGAAAGACGATTCTTTTTTATATTCTTCAATAAAATTATGAGTTATTCCCCATGATAATTTTTTTTCGGTTATAATTAAAAAATGCTTCCATTTTATCAGTTACCCCATAAATTAAAAAAAAAAACTGTGACAAAGTAGGTTATAGTGTCGATATCATGGTACACCAATATAAATGAAAATTTGCTAGTCCGAATCAAAGTTTTCTATGTCATCTTAAATGATATTTAGGCCCAACTTTCAAAATCTCACAAGATAATTTTATATGTTATATTAGGATCTTATATCATACCTCATATATGACACCATCGGCCCATTTGTAAGATCCATTTCCATGCATCAAACCTTCCCAAAAGTGGCCCTGTATTTAAAAAAAAAAAAAAATCAGAGCATAAAGTTAAAATTAATTTAACTTCTTAAAGCATTATATCAGATTGGAAATAAATTTTTTGTACAATATTTATCATTATTCGGTCAGTTTAATTGAGACCCATGTAGCGGCGGTACTACAGACAACAGCAGCGACAGGTCCTGATTAACGATTTTGAATCTATGCTTAATTTCTAACCTCAACGCTGATTGGTGCAAGCATTTAACTTCCTTTCTGGCTTGCCTAATCAGATTCCATCTTTCAGGCGAGCTGAGTACCTGACAAGATATTATAAAAGGGTCAACACACTGTTTACTTCCTCTTTCTTGGGCAGGAAACGCCACTACCAACAACTCATCACATTATGTAAATCAACCCCCAAATTTCTCTCTTGGGACCCCTCCCCCCATGCCATTTGGCCCTGAGTTCTGACTTCGATAAGAAAACACAAGAATTAAACATAACAACCACTGCACACACGTGGACTTAATAATGTAACACACATTCACATACCTACATACAAACATGTGTACGGCCTGACTTCAACACCTGTGTACCTAAACACATATCTACCTGTATCTGTACAGCATTAACCACGAGCGGGTTGAACCGGATTCCTCTAAAGGAGGAAGTTTCAAATTCACAAGCGGTCCCCAGTCGCACGTATATCCTGGTCATGGGAGATGGCGACGTTAGGTTTTTGCAGTTCTTGCAGGGAGGTGTCGACATCCTCCTACATACAGTGTCTGGTATTCCCAAATGGTCACCCATCTGGCACTGACCAGGCTCAACGTAAACACATGCTCATATATGAACTCTTTTTCTTTCCTTACAAACAGGACATTTAAACTTTCTCATATATGAAATCTTCTCTATTCCCTACTTAGGAGCATTTATGAACTCTTTTCATTTCCCTACTAACGGGACATTTATTTAACACCACACGGACTTTCTTAACCTTTTGCCTCTGTTCATACTCGTGGATGTATTCATTTACTTTTCTTTCATTCCCTTTTATTTAGATGTTAACGAAGACGACTCAATAAAGCTGGTTTAAATGATAGAATTCGTCTTCTATTCTACACCCATATTTTCAAATTTGTTGACTTTTCCCATTTTTTTCCAGGTGATACAAAATGGCTGATGCCAAACTCCTTAGTCAGTTTCCCTTCGGTTAGGTGTGGGCAAGCTTCGTCACAGGCCCACAAAGTCTTGTAAATGTGTGAGGGTTGCCGACTTCTTGGCTAATCTTGGAGATCAAATTAGCCATGCTGGAATTTCTTGAACCAATAGTAGGATGTGCAATGACCAATTGTGTCTTCTCCAAATGCTTGATTAATACGACGTTAGCATTGGCCAAATTTTAGGCCGAACGTGTAATCAGTGTTCTTCGCTGTTCACAAGTGACGGTCATTGTCTGGCCTATTTTTAACACTTAGAAAAACCTCTGAAATAAAATTAAACAACAATCTAAATATATTGTATTTATTTATATATAAACTAATTGGTATTACCTGGAAGTAAGAGAAAAGAATGACTTATTTAGAAAGGAAAAGAAATTAATTTTGGTGCATCTAATAAATAATTTTGTGAAATAGAAACTTTTTAAATCGTTTATTTTAGGACTTGATGCTAAATGATTAATAGTAAAAACAAAACAAATAATAATGTGTAATTAATTGGAGGCAAGAAACACACGCACAGACATGTGTGAAAATCACATAATTTAATTAATATATATATATATATATATATAAGTATAAAGGAAATATAAAATTTGGAAAGTCACGTGGTTAGATTTGAGATCGTTGAGAGTCAAATATAAAATAAAATAAAGTAAAATATAATTGAGGATAGAGAAAAGAAAGGAGAGAGAGGTAAGTGTGTGGGAGAGAGGGGGAGAAAAAGAAAAAGAGGGAAAGGGAAGAGGAAGTTAAAAAAACGCATAGCTAATGTCTGAATGTGTCATGGCTGGCATAGACACGTCAATATCAGCTTGATGTTTCGATGGTTGGCAAGACACGTTTTTCAGTCTGGTTTCAATTTAGGTCGGCAATTGTGGTGGGGTGGTAAGACATTAGGCTTTAATCTTGTTGTTTTTTTCTTTTAGTTTTTTACTTCTTTGTAATTCTATGATTTATTTTTTGATTTCATCTTATTGTTATTAATTAATTTATTTTATTAATTAAAATTTTACTTAAGTTAACTAACTTTATGTAGTGTGGAAAAAATGCAACGGTGTAAAAGAAAATGAATAAAAACAAATAATTATCTGGTTATTTTTCAGTAAATCTTTCACATTTTTTCACTTATTATTTATAAAATAATATATACTTAAGGAAATTGACAACATCTTTGAAGCACACATGAAAATGTATTTAAATGAAATTTTTGAAAACCAACACATGGTGCAAATTTAAATGATAAATAATTTATTTAATTTTTCTTGTTATTTCCAAGCTTTCATTGTAAAAAAACTTTGTCAGACGAGACTGTCCTATAGTTTTTTTCTTCTTCTTTCTCATTTTGATGGTATTATACCCGAAGGGTCGAATTACGGTAGAATCAGAAAACACGTCAAGTTGTAAGGGGTGTTAGAATAAAGTGAAGTCCGGTCGATAATATATACTTATTTTTTAAGAACTCAAGGGAGGAAACGTAGCATAAATCATCTGGTTTTAGTATTTAGGGTGGACAATACCAACCAATGTCACAAGCCTGCTCTATGCAATCTGATCCATGATTACACATGATAACTTCCCTTTAATCTGTTCTGATAAGTAAGGGAAAATATCTTCACTCTAACAGTTTTCTTAGCCGGAATAAATATTTTCAGAAAATAAAATCTATTCATGCCAATAATATAGTGGAAGAAAAAAACCAACATAAAAAACAAGGCTAATCTGAATCAAATATTGGTATATCAGGCAGATTTAGGTTTAGTTTTGAATATCTGACAAGCTAAAGTTATATGTTAGATAAATGTATGGATAAATAAATAAAAGTATACATAAAAATTGAATGAGAACTTTGTTTCCAATTTGATAAATCATTCTTTTTAACTGAAAATTATTTTTTTTGTCTTACCTCGTAAGTATGTCCGTCAATAAATTTAATGAATCCTTCACCTTCAAACAATCCATTTTCTTTTTTTCCTTCAAAACTGAAATCATAAAATAAAATGATCGAGTGATTTTTTTTTAAACCCCATTATGACATTTCATCATCATATTCGGTTTAACGTCAGTTTTACATGCTGGCATGCATTGGAAGGCCTTTAAAAATTGACTGTTTCTCATGTTTTCCTTGACCTTCCACTACCAACCGAACCTGCTACCTCAAAAATTAAATCTGGACAGTATAAGGAGATGTGTGTCGAACAGGAGACTTCAATGGTTTGGTCACATTAAAAGAATAGATGAGAGTTCTTGGCTTAGTAGATATAGAACAGTTAAGCTAGAGGTTTAGTTCCCAGAGGAAGTCCATGCTTTTCTTGGACTTCCCCTGTGAAATAAACCTGCTACCTCAACTGTTCTACATCTACTAACCCAAGAACTCCCATTCAGTCTTTCAATCTGACCAAACCATCATAGTCTCCTGTTCTACACACACCTCCCTATATTTTCCAGACTTGATCTAACTCTGAGGTCATCAGATCTAAGCCTGTCTTTAACATTCACATCACACATCGATTGTATCATTCTCATATCATTTCTCTCTATGCAACGCATATCTTTGACACTCACTAGCCAGGTTTCACTCTCATACATCACATCATCACACTGCATACACACACCTGATAGACTCTTCCTTTGGTTGACAGTGATAACGCTCTGCTGGTTAGTAATGTCATTTATAAATTAATAGCATAGTACCTATCAAAAATGAATGGATAATTCACATCTGGATCAACACTGTTGAATAGTTAAAGATGGGATGAGGGGTTTGAGAGATATCAATGACCTATTGGTCAAGCAAAATCATGTTAGGAGAGAGGGGCATTTTTGAAATAGGCAGTATTTAATTAGTTAGTTGGTGAAAGGCAAGTTTTCATGGCCTCTGTTTAGTTTTGAGAGATAATGGGTACCCTCTGTGAGGGTGCTTGCCAGCGTAATTGTGAAGCAAGAAGTACGCAATCTCCAACCACACCTTTCCTGAGTCGACACTGCTTGATTCCATAGACGAGGAGAAATCCAGGACGACTGGAAATTATGCCGAGATAAGTGGAAAGCACATACAGAATCTGATATTCCCAAATGGTCACCCATTTTAGTACTGACCAGGCTCAAGGTCGCTTAACTTCGTGATTATGCTGCATTAATGCAACATTTGTGTAAATTAATTAATGCAAATCAAATAAATTAACAACGTAATTCATGAAATAAATTTTATACGTTTTATTTACGAAATATCAGAAGGTATAGCGGATTTATAAGTTTGTATGGTGGTCCAGAAATATTCCGGTTTTAATATTTTCAGTACATGTTAAGTATGGCTGCCGCCAGATTCGTCTTTGAGAGGCTTACATGGCATTTGTATTTTTTTTTCTCTGTACGAATCACAATGTTGAAATATCAAAACCTAATAGCCCCTTCGTTTAAATTCCTGACCACAAAAAAATATACCCTAAGTATAAAGTAAAAAAGGTAGAGACAAAATCATTCCAAATAGAATAAAAATGTACTGTTACTATAAATACATATAAGAATAAATAACTACTTGTTCTGTGTTCTACATAGCTTGAAAATTAAAATAAGGTAGAGTGGTGATTCGGCCAGCCCCCTTAGGTGTAGCGATAACCAGAGAAGGGATCCACAGCCTTTTTGAGATGTGCCTTTGAAGATAATGGTCACTTTGTTCGTCGTTCGTTTGCCCCTCCCTACCCCCGGTCAGTCAGCTAAATGTCGTAGAAGTTTTTCTTTAGCCCTTAAAAGTGCCAACGAGGTAAGAATCTAAAACCTTTATATATATTTAGATTAAATGCAAGATTTAAACATGAAGTAACTGATAGTTTTGTTTTTGATAGAAAATATATTTATTTCTCACAGTGACTGGTATAGATGAAGAGCGATCACATGAAATTGATTCAATTTCAAGGGATGCTATTTGGGTCGGTATATTCAAAGGAATATACCGAGCTAAATAGCACAATTGAATAAACTGGTTATTATGAATGTTCAATGTTGTTTGTGCTCATCCAGTCATCCCAAGCCAGCTCTCAGCTTTGAGTAATGAAATTCAAGATGGTGATGTGTTTATCCTGTGGAGGGCCCACGTCCACTAGGAAAGAATATCCAATAATGCATTCAGAATATTTGGCTGTGACGACCAGCAAAGAATGCAACATTTGTTTCAAAGATCAGTTTTGTTCTGTCTGATCCTTTAAGGAGTACCTATTTATCTCCCCTTCTCGCTAGGTGGACATTAGCTGGGCATGTCATATTGGATGATTTCATGCGTGTATTTGTTTGGTAATTATAACCTATTTCAACGGTTGTCTATCTTATTAGCTTTACTTTAACTACAAAGCAAACGCAATATTAAATATTAGGTCGTTACCAAAATAAAGGAAGTTTGAAGCGCTGGGTTTTAAAAAGTCATTTTAACACAGAATTTGTAGTTTATTTCTGGTAAATTTTAACATATAATAATTAATGTGTTCCCAATAACAATTTTTAAATTCTTTTCAGATAGAAAGTAATTTTGAAGCATAGAAGACCCTCAATAATGAACATGCCAAAACATGACCTTCGCATTCTTATGTTGCATGAGTTCAAACTTGGGTACAATGCCTCCAAAACTTCTACCAATATCAATAGAGCATGGGGAAATGGATCCACAATCGATCGGACAGTACGAAGGTGGTTCCAGAAATTCCGTAGTAGAGATGAGAGCCTTGAAGATGAAGAAGGTAAAGGACGGCCGTGCAATCTTGACAATGAACAATTGCTGTCAACACTGCAACAGTTTCATGTCATTTACAGAGTATTGGAAAGGTGAACATTTTTTCATGAATAAATGTATGTTTCTGAAATCGGTCATTATTTTTTTAACGACCTAATAGTACAGGAAGCAGCAGCAGTAGCAATGAATGTGAGGTTAGCAGCAGTAACAGTGAATTAGTCAGGCTGCCATATTGGATGATTGCATGCATGTATTTGTTTGGTAATTATAGCTTATTCCAACTGTAGCAGTCATGAACACTGACATTTATTTCTTTTTGCAGAGAGCAGCCCTGTGAGTTGATCAGGTCACACGAGGATCAATCAGACTCCAGGGCATATTTATTTCAACCGAAATCTTGAACTACTTCCAACTCTTTTGGGAATTGCAGACAGCAGTCAGAGAGCTCCCAGACACTAACAAAGAAAGACGTGCTCTCTCCTGCCTCCGTCACTGATGCTGAGCAACGCTATCTTCACTTTAAGATATATTCCTCCAAGAAGACTTTTGATAGCCAACATAACTTTCTTCACTTTCTTAACTTTCATCAACCTACACCCAACAGTGTAGGTCACTTAAATAAATACATATCGTTGTTGTTTATAAAAAGATTTTGTTTTCCTTTTGTTTGACAACCGTTTTGTTGCCAAAATATTATAGAAGTTAGCTTTACAGTTTATGCTAAGATTAGCTCCTATACAACGTGCCGAGAGGGGGGTGTTGGCCCCGGCCATCCAAATTAGTGGATGGGGAGGGTCCAATCATATTCAAATATGTCTGTTTCTCCTATTTTCCAGTACTATGAGTACTTGAGTCTTTGGAGCATACAATCAAGGTTTTTTTTATATTTTTAGATGAAAAACAACAAAAAAAAACAACAAAAAACAAATATACAACAAATATATGTTGCAAACGCAATAAAATTTACTTTGCTACCTAATTGAAAGGAGAAAATGACGAAAAAAAAAAAAATTTATTTGGTGATTTCGTAAAAGTCGGTATGACCATGATGGAATATGACTGAGACGATAGACGATTTGAATGAAATATTATATTGAAATAAAAAAAAGCTACATAACACTTTCAGAAAAAAAAAGATCATACACATAGGTAGAAAAGTAAATTTTCTTGCGTTTGGTAACAGTTATTTGTTGTATATTTGTTTTTTTTTTCCACCCCTTTTTTCGTTGTTAACTATAATACACTTTTGTAAAGATACCTGTTTCATTTTCATTTTTTCTCAATTAAAAATAAAAAAGAATGTCACGAGGAAGAAGGGCAAAAATCTGTTTTGAACGAATGGATTACGTCTTTCTTTAAAAAAAATACAGGTTAATTCCTATTTTAGTCACGTAAATTATTTAGAGTGAACGTGGAACACTGAAATGAAAACCAGTCTTGAAAATATAGTCGCAATCTTTATAAACAAGCTGAGAAAGAGGCTAGCTACAAAATGCATTAAAATTAAATTTTTTTCTATCAACCTGCATAGTTTAAAACTTCTGAAACGGTTTATAAGTTTTGTTATTTCAAAATTGGTTTCATTACTTTCACTTAGTCGAATTCATCAATCAAAGATGTTTTGGGATGATGGTTGCTAATTTCAGGCTTAAAAGATAACAAACAAAAAAATAGGCTTATGGTACCACTAACCCTAAGTCCAGGGGATTGGTTTCCAGTCGGATTAGGGTAAGCTTTTTCTTCTTTTATTTAATCCTTTAAGCCTGAAATTAGCAACCACCTATAAAAAAAATCGACTGCCATTTTTTATTGACAAATTCGACTAAGTGAAAGTAATGAAACAAATTTTTAAATAACAAAACTTAGTTTCAGAAGTTTAAAACTATGCAGGTCGATGGAAAAAAACAAACTTAATGCGTTTGGTAAAAGTTATTTGTTGTATATTTTGCTTATTTTCGATTTCTCGGCTGTTAACTATACTGCATGAATGCTAGAAAAATTTTTTTAAAAATAAATTAAAAAAAATGTTTCCGTATTTTGAACTAAACTCTTTATTTAATCCACAGTGACACGTGGTGCAATGGATAACAGCATTGATTAAGAATTAGTGACAGTTTCTGGAGGTTGAGGGTTCAATCCTTACTAGAACTAAGAATAACACAATAATTAATTAACACCTCTATCTGGGCATGGCTGAGAGAACAAGAACAATCTACTCCTGCAAATTAAATAAAGGGTTCAGTTCAAAATTCTGTATGGGTTTCCTAGCTGGTCATAAAGGTACCCAAGTTCGAAAAAATCCACCTGAAGAAGGTCGGAAGTTACATCGACCGAAACGTTGTGAATATAACTACCAAGAAGTTCGAATAATACAAATAAGTCAAAATGGAGATTTAAAGTTCCCAAGATTATAGATTGACTTTTAACGGTCCTGTCACACTCAAGTTACGCTGATGTTTTTTTTTTTTTTTTTGTGCTTTTGGAAATTTATCATTTATTTATTTTTTGTATTCCCAACCGGACTTAGAGTTAGTGGTAGGATTAAGGAACGGACTGTGATTTTAAATTAAAATTAAATCTTATTTTTGTTTAACCCTACCACTAACCCTAAGTCCGGATGGCAACACGAACAAAACAAAAACAAAAAAGAAAGAAATCTCTCACTGCCTGCCTGCTGTTGTTTTGTGTGTCGGGGGGGGGGGGGGAGGTTCAACCATTTTCTTTCGGAGCTTATTTTCGATGTCGCCTCTAAAATGATATTACTACTACTACTACTACTACTAATAATAATAATAATATTTAAAAGAAAGAAGAAAAAAAGAACCTTTCAATAATGACATCTGTTAACAGTGGTCCATCATAGATTTCTGCCACCGGGTGTGTATGGTCCTCTTCCTTCGACGTTTCGAATTCCCTTCGGCTGTCTTCATCAGCTTCTTCTTCTTCTTCGGCTTCGTCGGCATCTTCTTCATCAGAATCGTTTACCGACGGATCCTCTTCTTCGACGACGACCACCTGCTGTAGGTCTTCGACCTTTTTCGCAGATTTCTTTTCTCCGTCTTTGTTGTTTTTCCCTTTCGGGTGTTTCGTGCTGCTCGCCGTCGACATCTTGGTTAGCCCGCCTCCGTTGCTAGGCTCCGTCAAAATAAATACCCATGTTGGTTTCCGTTGTTGTTGTTGTCAATGTAAACAAAACTATTAAAAAAAGTAACATGACGTCATAATCACGATTATCGACCATTATAACTTAAAAAAAAAAAAAAAATTTTTAAATTAATTTATGGCAATTTACGCCGACGGAGTACAAATTAAATTCTCCGTTTTTATGGAGTGCCGGGGTAAACAACGGGGGCAGATGAGTTCGAAGGTGTAAACAGAACGCGATTATAGTCAAATAATTTTTTGTTTTTACAATAATGATGTTTTTTGTTTTGTTCTGTACACAGACAATAAACATGAAGTCCGAATAGGTTTTTCGGGCATCTTTTACGAGACTCAGCTGAGTAAAAACGCTAAAAAAACAAATATACAACAAATAAAAGTAACAGTAAGCTGTAAAAGTTAGTTTCAAACTTGCATGTGCTATTTGTTTGTATTTTAAACCGTTTGAAGTGCTATTTATTAGAAATTTAAGTTCGACGGACGGTTTTCGAAGGGTTCAAAATGGCCGCTCTACGTAATAATATAGAGGGACTGGCCGCCATTTTTCTTTGAGAAACTAGATGTTTTAAAAAACAAGAATTTTTTTTTTAACATCTAATAAAAAGCCATTTATACTACGTAAAAATACAAACAAATTACATAGGTAAGTAGAAAAATGTCTATTCTAGACATAAGTCAACTTTACTTGTTGCAAATTTATGTTTTAAAACTATTTCTCGTTCTTTTTTTGGACCCCGTTCGCGCCTCTGTTGAGCGTCGTAACATATACCAGGTTTTTCTTTTTTTTGGGGGGGGGGGGGGTTGATAGTCTTACAATTGGTCCAGTGTATAGGTGATAAAAATGGGGTGCTTCTTTACTTTCACGGCATGAAAATATTTAAAGAAATGTATGAACTTTGTTATGTACTTACGTGGTAGCTGAAAATAAGATTGTACAGAAAAAATTATGCAAATTCATCCAGTACTTATTAAATTATAAGAAAAAGAAGAGAGAGAGAGAAAACGATCCTACGTATTGCTAGACATTTTTTACACAGTTCAGCCGTGGCCACCGAGAGTTACTACAGGCCAAGCAACTAACTTCCTGCCCCCCTCTGACGTCACTGACTTCCGTGTCAAAACAAGGACCGTAGTAATAACAATAAGAAGGCATTTCGACTTCTCCATTTACTAAATAATCCATCAAAATTCAGGAAATCAACCAATTTTAATGAAATTTTCAGGATTTATTAATTAATGATCACGGAATATAATAAATCCATTACTTTATTATAAAGCTTGGTGCAAATGTATTATTTCTTGTAAACAAAACACCTTTACTAAAGTTATTCAAAATATCAAAACATGTTGACCATACGATATTGTAAATATTTAAAACAAAGCATTAGACAACTTTAAAAATTGCATGTAAAAAAGAAAAGAAAAGAACACGATTCGATTCATCTTGAAATTGATCTTTATTCAATATAAATTTAAAGAAAATAATAATTCACGATCAAATACTGCAAAAAACTGAATTATGAATTACCATTATTTAAACTTCTAACCCAATCAACCGTAAGTAATTCAGACTTTGAAATTTGTTTAAAAATTATACAAAAAAAAATTTCAATGTTAAGTGTTTGTTTAATAATGGAATCAAAATTCAGGAAATCAACCAATTTTAAAATAATTTCGCGCTTTTTAAAATTTCATTTCATAATTCACAAAGTTAAAATGCCTACTGCATATGTTTGGATTTCCAAAAGAGAAATAATTACTGCAAATATGGATACACGTAATAATGTTTACACTGACTAAATATAGTGTAGTAAGTTTGAATTTTGTTTTAATTATATAAAAAATCAAGTCTGAATTACTTATTCATTATTTGATAAAAAAGTAGTGTTCCATTTTTTTTTATTACTTTTTTTCGATGTCTTAAGTGTAGCATAGTTTATCTTTTCTCTACTTTTGTAGATTAAATAAATGAAATAATAACATCATATTTAATCAAAATTTTCACAAAAAATATTAATTAAACAATGCTTTATTCAATGATAATATCGTTAATTCTTCGAGTTATACTGATTTTATTAACAAGAGTGTAGGGGCATTTTCCGTAATATATACGAAATAGTTTTTTTTTTAAATATTTAAAACATATACAGATCTTATTTTCATTTTAAAAAAATCATGGATTTTTTTTATATATATATAAAAATATACGTTTAGTAAAGGTGTATTTTATTTTTAAAAAAATAATATATTTTCACTAAGATTTAAAAAAAATGTTTCACTATATTTCCTGTGCTTGTTTATTAATAAATATTGAAAATTTCATTAAAATTGGTTGATTTCCTGAATTTTGGTGAATTTTTAAGTGAAGGGAGGGTCAAAATGTTTTTACATTTTGGGGATCGGCCTTTGATTTTGCACGTACCTATCTCTTAATAGCAAGATAGGAGTTGGTGATTCCATTATTAAACAGACAGTTAACATTAAACTTTTTTTTGTATAATTTTTAAACAAATTTCAAAGTCTGAATTACTTATGGTTGATTGGGTTAGAAGTTTAAATAATGGTAATTCATAATTCAGTTTTTTGAAGTATTTGATCGTGAATTATTATTTTCTTTAAATTTATATTGGATAAAGATCAGTTTCAAGATGAATCGAATCGGGTTCTTTTCTTTTCTTTTTTTTACATGCAATTTTTAAAGTTGTCTAATGCTTTGTTTTAAATATTTACAATATCGTATGGTCAACATGTTTTGATATTTTGAATAACTTTAGTAAAGGTGTTTTTTGTTTACAAGAAATAATACATTTGCACCAAGCTTTATAATAAAGTAATGGATTTATTATATTCCGTGATCATTAATTAATAAATCCTGAAAATTTCATTAAAATTGGTTGATTTCCTGAATTTTGATGGATTATTTAGTGAATGGAGAAATCGAAATGCCTTCTTATTGTTATTACTACGGTCCTTGTTTTGACACGGAAGTCAGTGACGTCATTTTCTAGCCAACCGGCCTGTAGTAACTCTCGGTGGCCACGGTTCAGCTTACTGGTTAGGCAAGGGAGATAACTCAGATTACTCTTGGAAAAACTTTAAGTTAAACAAAAATGGCGACGATAGATGAAATCTTTTTTTTTTTTTTAATTAATTTAATAAATACTGGATGAATTTGCGTAATTTTTAGTGTAGTCTTCTTTTCAGCTACCACATAAAGTTTATGCAGTTCTTTAGCTATTTTTTTTTTTTTTAAGAGAGGTCTAACATGCGATTGTGAAACGAAAGAAGCACCAAATTTATTTATTTAATAAAATAGGGTGCTTATCCAGAATTACGGAGAAAATAAAACAAACTGAGGAATATCTGCTTGATGTACGTACCTGTCACGGGCTGAATATATCCTATACCGAAAAATCACGTAAATTAATCAAGTAGTTTTTATTTTACAAATAAAAATTAAATTTTACCGATGAACGAATGAATGTATGCGGTTTGGCCATACCTTTGACCCCACCCCGCCAGAAACCTCGTTAGGGTTATCTCCCTTGAATACCCCTTCAATTTGCCGTAATGGCGTCCGTATCATTCGTTTATCGGTAAAATTTAATTTTTATTTATAAAATAAAACTATTTGATTAATTTACGTGATTTTTGGTAGGTATAGGATATATTCAGCCCGTGACAAGTATGTACATCAAACATATTCTTCAGGGTTTTTTTTGTTGTTTTTTTTAATGTGTCCGTTGTTCTGGAATAGCACAAAATATAGTTTCTGGACACTTGTGCACTTGAGGAAACAGCAGAATTTATTTGGGCACTTCTGTAGTATATATGAAGCAGCTACCGATTAAGAAATCGAAATTGAAGAGTTCCGTTTTTTTTTCTCCAAGTACCATTCATTCAGAATTCACCGGAAGTTGAATTTAGTATTTAGAAAATGGAGTTAAATGAGATTAATCTTCGAGACATTGGTAATTTAATGAACCAGCCGCAAAAAACAATAGATTTTTTACAGGCACACCGCCTGATTTCTTAGGGTTAGGGTTTAGGGTCAGGGTTTTTTATTTAAATTTTTTTTACTTCATATAATAAAAAAAAGAAATTGTTAATTGTTACCCAAAAACAAATCAGTCTTGCATTTTTTTTTATGTTGTAAAAAAATCACTTCCGGTTGAATTACCTCCCTTTATTTTCAGTAGAAGGACAGAAAATCTGCTGCTTCATATATACTACAGAAGTGCCTTTATTTGTTTTCAATTTTGAAGAGTTACATTCAAAACAGCGGCAATAATCCACATTCAAGACAAAAAAAAATCGTTTTCCTTTATAACATTTTAAATTCTAAAAAAAATTCAGAAACTTTTATTACAAGGTAAAAAAAAAAAAAAATATCACTAAACATTTTAAATGTAAAAAAAAATCACATTTTATATTAAAAAAAACAAAACAAAAAAACCCCAAAAACCACTATTACAATGTTTTTCTTTCATAATATATATTTTATGAAATAATTAAATTTATTAAAATGTTTTAATCTATTGGTCTTCTCTTTACTCCAGGTTGATTATTTGTCTGTCGTTATCTTGAATGTGAATTCAATTATCGCCGCTGTTTTGAATGTAACTCTTCAAAATTGAAAACAAATAAATTCAGCTGTTTCCTCGAGTGCACAAGTTTCAGTTTCTGAAAGAAAAAACATTGTAATAAAATAAACTTTATTTTCAATAAACTAACATTTTGTTCAAAACATTGTACTTACTTGAACATTGAAATATAGTTTCTGAACTTGACTGTGCCGCAAAATGAAATCAACCCCCCAAATTATTTTATTTATTTATTATTAAGAGAACACTCTGAAGCAAAATCTCATGCAAAAATTATTTGTTTTAAAGTTTCAAAAATAAAAAAAAAATACAAATATTTTCACTTACTTTGCTGTGTCTCGAAGACGTAAATTCGTGTCTTTTAATAACACGTGTCAAATGTGATATAATTTGGCACTTGTGTCGTATATATGAAGCAGCAGATTTTCTGTCCTTCTACTGAAAATAAAGGGAGGTAATTCAACCGGAAGTGATTTTTTTACAACATAAAAAAAAAAATGCAAGACTCATTTGTTTTTGGGTAACAAGAAACAATTAACGATTTCTTTTTTTTATTATACGAAGTAAAAAAATTTAAATAAAAAACCCTAACCCTAAATCCTAACCCTAAGAAATCAGGCGGTGTGCCTGTAAAAAATCTATTGTTTTTTGCGGCTGGTTCATTAAATTACCAATGTCTCGAAGATTAATCTCATTTAACTCCATTTTCTAAATACTAAATTCAACTTCCGGTGCATTCTGAATGAATGGTACTTGGAGAAAAAAAACCCGGAACTCTTCAATTTCGATTTCTTAATCGGCAGCTGCTTCATATATACTACAGAAGTGCCAATAATTTTTGTATCTTTTGAAATAGAAAATACATTTAATTTTGAACCATTTTTACAATTTCCTTCGCAGTTTGGTACGACACAAACAGAAGGCATCTTTGTAAGTTTGGAATTGACAGAAAAAAATGTTCGGTCGTGGTTTAACTGCTAATACGAAACACTCTGACGTCAGCAGAAAAACGAGATTCAGTGACCAGGCCTGCTTCTTAATGTAGGTCGTTCCTGAACACGACCATCGTAATATAAGTGTACGATGGTCGTGGCCTGGACCGATTGAAAAACAAAGTAGAGACTATTTTACGTTAAATTTACCTAGAAAACCACACCCAACCCGTGCTAAAAATTGACAAAGTAATTCATTTTTTTTATGTTTAATAATAATCTGAAAATATTCCCAAGAATTAAGAGAGAAAAAAGCAGAATAAAACTTTAAGTATCGTAACGGTGAATTCAATTTTATTCATTTAAGTCAATTAATGTGGCAAAAAATAAAACAAGTATATCTATTGTGTTAAAAATAATTAAATTGTTACAATTTGAAATAAATAAACAAATAAATAAAGAGACATATTTGTTTTATTTATTTAATTCTAATTAGTCAAAAAAAAATTATTTTACTTTACCTACTCATTGGTGACCTAATATTTTTATAAACATTTTTTAAACATATGAGGGGCGTTCAATAAGTAATGCCTCTGACCCACTTCCAGTTGTCTGATATAGATGAAATTTTGCATGTATAATGATTTATATCTGTATGGGTTATGTTGCAAAAACAGCTCTGAACTAATTGTGGTTTCTGATTTACAGGTGTTTGAACTGAGTCAGGTGAGTGTCGCGCAGCGATCCGGTTTTTTAGTATTTGAAAGGATGCACACCAAAAGAGGCTTTTGATGAAATGAAAGAAACTTATGGTGATGATGCCCCATCATATGACCTGTAAAACGCTGGCATCGTGAATTGAAACATGGCCGGAAGTCTGTGGAAACAGCTCCCAGACCTGGTCGTTCCTCTTCTGCCATTGATGAGGCATCTGTCTTGTAATGATAAAAGAAGAATGAATAAGAATGCCTTTCGTAAAGGTTTTATCAGCTTAAAATATATACACGTGTTTGGCAAAGTCAATATGGCGGAATCCTTAGTTCCGGCCAAAGGGAAATAACCATGACTCATTTCCTGAAGAGTTACAGTAATTTATTATAACATTTTCCCCTTCAACAATAATCAAGTATGGAATTACAGAAGTTAAATTTAGTCTGTTCTGTACTAGGTTAAAAAGTCCTTATATTTACTTGGAAATCGCCGCATTCTGGACGATCTCCGCACTGACTCACAGGGATTTTTGTTCTCAGCATCCACATCGTGGCTAGTATGGATATGTTCAGGATCAGGTAAGGGATTCTTCTCCTCCACGTCGATATTGTTTTCGTCAGGTGGCGGTTCTTTATGGGCTTCAGGGCTTGCAGTATTGTTTTCATCGTGTTCGTCTTCTTGGTTTGAGGAGTTAGGGGCCAGGTCTCGCACATTGACAGTAGTTTCCGCACCAGAGGGTAGTCGTACATGAGCATAGTAGGGGTTGATGTCTAATAAGGTAGCAGGGGTTACAGGAGGGTCGAGCTTACTAGACTTAGTATGGTTTCTGACATATACTGGGCCTGGTTTCGCCCAAGTGGGAACAGAAGTTCCGGAGGAAGATCTACGACTATATTTGAACATTCTCTCATGAGGAGTCATATTGGTGGCAGTGCACAGTAACGACCTGATTGAATGGAGAGCGTTTGGTAGTATCTCTTCCCAATGAGGCAGTTTCATGTTGCTAGAGTGTAAGGTCGTTTGGATGGCCTTCCATAAAGTTCTGTTATGATTTTTAGGTCTCGTTTTGATTTGACGACGCTCGTCATGCCAGCTGGAGTGTTGTTGTCATGGCGACCGCCACCTCGATGTGTCTTGTTTGGGCGATTCCCGACTGCTCAAAAGTGGAATCCCAGGCACTGGGAGGCGTTCTGTGATCGCCACAGTGGCACAAAAGTCGGTAAACATAATCATGTTTACTACCACGAAATTACGGGCTGACTGATCATGTATCGGGATTATTGTGGCGAAAATAGAAATTCAAACAAACACAGTTTGTTGACGCCGGCCGTCAGATTTTCATCTCCGTGTTATCGGTCGTATGTCTACACCTACGTCCGCAGGCTTTTCCATAAAACCAGCTGGCCCAAGCAGACGACAGGAAAAGAAATCTGGAATCAGCCAAGAACACAAGAATAGCGACGTTCGGTCCTCCTCAAACAACGACAAAAAAACCCAGCAACTTCAAGTACAAAAATTAAACAATTCAACAACGTATCACGACAATTTCGTCGGCCAAACGCCATTGAATCAGCGACGCTGAACAACAACAACACAACTATTGGCGCTACTGCTACACCGCGTCATCCGACGCCGACATCGTATAACGCAACTATTACTGCTTCTACCACTGCTCGCCTACAGGACATTGTCAACAATTTACTACTACCCACCAAGGCTTCTCGACTGTTGTGACATCCACTCCAATTCCGAAATCCCTTATCGGAAATTTCTTCCCGTTGAATTGTTCTGGAAAATAAACCATAATATTTTCCCAATTTTAATCCTGTGTTGTTCGTTCATTTTTGCTTGTCACCATACGCTTACAGTAATATAACAGTTCCATTGAGCTTCTCAACTTGCCCGTTACCCTCAGGGTGATACCTACTTGTTTTAGAGGTGGCGATACCTTTGCCACATAAGTAATCTTTGATTTCTCCTGCAAGGAAGTCAGCAGCTCGGTCAGTGTGTATCATATCGGGCATGCCAAAAATAGCAAATAGTTGGTTTAAGCAATGGATCACGGTTTTGCTAGTCATATCCTTACAGGGGAAGGCAAAGGGAAAGCGAGTATATTCATCAATTATGGTGAGTAAGTATTTGTTACCACGTACAGAGGTAGGTAAAGGGCCTTTAAAGTCGATGTTTAGTCGCTGGAAAGGTAATATAGCCTGTATGAGTGTTCCTTTGTTACAACTGGCAAATTTAGGTTTCAAATACTGACAGGAGGGGCACGAGTCTGTTATGTTTTTAATTTGTTCTAAAGAAAAAGGAAGGTTTCTTGTCCGGATGAAGTGGCTGAGTCGCGTGACTCCAGGATGGCATAGTGTAGCATGCAAGTCGCGGAGGTCTTGCAAAGTGTGCGTTAATGCAGAGATGCGAGAAAACGTATCAGCAGCTGTATTTTCCGTTCCTGGGCGGTAAGTAATGCTGAATTTGAATTGTGACAGTTCGATCCGCCAACGACATATCTTATCATTTTTAATTTTTGATTTTCTCTTATTATCGAACATAAAACTGACGCTCTTTTGATCTGTAATAACTTTGAAATGTCTCCCGAGTAAGAAGTGTCGCCACTTTCGAAGAGCTTCGACAATCGCAGCAGCTTCTTTTTCGACCGCGTGATGTCTAATCTCGTTCGGACTTAGTGTCCGAGAAAAGAATGCAACGGGTCTAGCCTGTTGGTTCAGCATAGCAGCAATGCAGTATTTACTGGCATCAGTTTCCACTACAAATTCTTTGTCCGGGTCAACAGTTATAAGGGTGGCATTACTTAAGTCGGTCTTCAGCGTCTGAAAAGAATTTAGAATAGACGGGGGTAGTGGAAACTCCCTGTTATGGTTCAGCGGCAGTATCTTATCAGAAAAATTTCGAATGAATTTACTATAGTAAGAGAACATACCAATTATTCGTTTTTGCGACTGTAGATTTAGAGGCGGTGGCATTTCAAGGAGTGGTTTTAGCCTCAGGTAATCAGGAGTAATTTGGTTGTTCTGGATTGTGTACCCAAGAAGTGTGATAGAAGTAGTAGAAATGATGCTTTTACTTTGGTTGAGTGTGATGTTGCATTTTTTTGCTACATTATAAAACCTTTGAAGGTTGTAATCGTGTTCTTGTTGATCCTTTCCGCATATCGTGACATTGTCTACATACACAAAAGTATCTGTTAATTTTTCTCTTTCTACAATGTCATCGATGCATCTTTGAAAGGCACTCACTCCGTTAGTGACTCCAAAAGGGATACGAGTAAATTGGTAAAGTTTTCCATTTACTTCGAATGCTGTGTATTTCCGATCGGCGTGACTAATTGGGATTTGATGGTAAGCAGACTTCAGGTCAAGTGTTGTAAAAACGTTGTATCGAGCTATGTCATCAATCATTTTAGTAATGTTAGGCATGGGATAGGCATCCAGTTCTGTAAATCTATTTATGGTGTCGCTGTAGTCGACCACCATTCTTTTTTTTTGATTCTCGTTAGAGGTCACTAAAACTTGGGCTCGCCAAGGAGATATAGAGGGCTCTATTATGCCTTCCCTCAGCATTCTGGCAGTTTCCTCTTTAATAAAAATGTTGTCAGTGAATGAGTGACGACGAGATTTGGTGGCAATAGGGGTCGTCCGAGTAGAAAGATGAGAGAAGAGGGGAGGAGGAGAAATTTTGATACATGGAAAACTGTTACTCTTACCCATCGCTCCAATAACAAGTTCTTCCCTGGGACCGTCGAATTTCAACGTCACAGTTTTATATTGTTTTAGAAGGTCTTTTCCGACAATCATATCCGTGAACAGGTCCTTAATTACTTCCACCGTCATGGCGTGGTGGTTTTTACCGTTTAGAGAGATGTCAACAACAGTTTCGCCGATGATTTTAGCATGATGATTCGGGTCGGCCAATGCTACGGTTTTCAGTTTGGGGATAACAAAAAGTTTCAGCTTTCTTGCTGTATTTTTGCTAATGAACGTCCTCACGCTGCCGGAGTCTACCATAGCATTCACTACCTGCCCATTTATTTCGCATTTGGTGTAGGTGATGTCTTTGGCACCCGTTCCTAGTCAGGAGAGATTGGGTGGGGGGGAGTCCGGGTCGTACAACACAGCAGCAGGAGAGGAGGATGATCTACATACCTTAGCCCAATGGCCATTTTTTTTACATTTTCTACACTCGGCATTACGTGCAGGACACATCGCCCGTGCATGCCGTGTGTTCCCACAGAAGAAACAAATTCCTTTTTGTAATGTATTTCCTTTTACAGCGGCTAAGGGAGTTTCTTCTGGTTGACCTACGGTAGCTGTTACGCTCGGGTGGTAATCGAAGCTGGCCGTATGCTTCTCCGCTTGTTCTAGGGATCTAGCCACTGTAAATGTCTCTTGTAGTGTCGAGAAAGGTTTTTCAAGTAGGCGCTGACGGATAGACGAAGACGAGATGCCGCTAATGAACGCGTCCCGTATATATTGTTTTTTGTTTTCCTCGGCACTTACCGCTTGAAATTCGCAAGATTTAGCGAATACTTCCAACTGTTGCATGAACTCGTCGATGGTTTGTGTCGGTTTCTGTTTACTTGTCAGGAGTTGATGTCTGTTAAATACAATGTTTGTTGGTTTCATATAAATAGCGTCTAGCGTTTCTATGGCGCCGTTGTAATCCGTGGCGTCGCTTATGATTTCGAAAATTGTCGCCGAGACAGAATTGATCAATGCGAAAAGATTTTGCGCATTGTTTTCGATTTGGTCGTTATTTAACGTGCGTAGGTAATATTCAAATGTTAGTTTCCAATGTTTGTATATTTTTTCCGAATTCGGAGCAGTTGGTTCTGTGTTAAATCTTTCTGGCCGCAGTAATTTGTCCATTTTTTTTTTTTTTTTTTTTTCTTATATTAAGCTGATAAAATTGTAATGATAAAAGAAGAATGAATAAGAATGCCTTTCGTAAAGGTTTTATCAGCTTAAAATATATACACGTGTTTGGCAAAGTCAATATGGCGGAATCCTTAGTTCCGGCCAAAGGGGAATAACCATGACTCATTTCCTGAAGAGTTACAGTAATTTATTATAACATGTCTGTCAAGTTGAGGCTGCCATTTTGGAAGATCGACGCATTACTATTCGCCAAATAGCCCAAGAGGTCAAGATTAGTACAGGGTCCGTGGGAACTATTATTCATGACCATTTGCATATGCATAAGGTGTCTGCCAGATGGATTCCCAGGTTGCTCACACCTTTCCAGAAGTAAGAACGCGTTGAGTGCTCGAGGATAAATTTTGAGATGTGCCAAGAAGATGAGTCAAAGTTTTTCAAAAGACTGATTACACAGGATGAAACTTGGGTCCATCACTATGATCCAGAGACCAAAGCCCAGTCAATGCAGTGGAAGCACTTGGACTCACCACCTCCAAAGAAGGCAAGGGTGCAGTCCTCCGCTGGCCAGGTCATGCTCACAGTCTTCTGGGACTAGGACGGAGTAGTGATGACAGATTTCCTGGCAAAGGGTACCACTCTTGTTCTCTGTTGTATTATACTTTTTTCAATGTATTGTTTTCTCTAAACTCAAAGTTCTTGTTTTCCTTCCGACCCCTTCACAGACTCACAACATTCTACGTAGACACTATGAACTCTCATTATCTACTGACTCTTTACTTTTGCTTGTCTTTATCAAATCAATATATTTCTGTGAATCTCAAATCCAATATACAACATACTGAACACAGTAATTTTAGACATTAAAATACATCACAAAAACAAAACAAAAGTCTTCAACATTCGTGACTCCGACTAAAGAAACACAACCTTCCGACAACTCTATCGATCAGTTTGGTTCTTCTTAACACTCGTGCCTTCTTCTCCACACCAGTATTCACAACAAAAACTCGTCTAGCTACAACCACTGTCAATAAATTCCCTTTCTCCCTCTGTGTACCTAGAACTAAGCAAAACTTTCATGAGCAAAGTTTCTTTCCTAGAACTGCCTGTCAGTGGAGCACAATACCATGGGGTTGCTTTCCGGCTGACTATAACATTGCCGTTTTCAAATCCAATGTAAACATTTTTTTATTCAGCCGTCCTTTTAAATAATCAATTTCTGACCAGCTACAACCATCCTTACTAACTCCCTCGATGTTTCACAGACAACCTGTCAAACTCACTAACCCTTATCCTCGAGTGGCCTTTGGGCCTTGATAGGCGGTAACTCCTTTGTGACAAAAAACAAATGCCTGGTGTCGTAGCAGTAGCAAATTATTTTGTATCTATTTTTTTTATAGAGTTATTATTGTGAGGTGAGTTGGTCATGTGTTGATCAATCAGGCGACTCAGGATCGTAGAAGAAAAGAATAATGATAATCAAATAACGTAATAATCAATAATCAATAATTATAATAATCAATAATTATAATAATCAATATTTATTTCTGAGAAGAAAAAGGTGTTTGTAACTTGTAGTGCATGCGTTGTGGTAGGTATTTAACCAGAGAGTTCAAGTAAAGCGATATAAGTCTATGTAGGCAATTATGTGTGTAATTAACTCTCATGATTGCTGCATATATAAACGGAAAAGTTTGATGATGTGTGTGCTAATCAGTAGTAGTAGTTTTATCCAAGCTGTTGCTGATGGTTTGTTACTCTCTATAGCGTTTGGTGATGCTGATGATTAAGATTCATACTACCATGGCGAAATGTAGCAGTGTTATTACTGTTGTTAACTAGAGAGAGAAAATGAAGATGGCTGTTTTCGTAATTCGAAAATGACAGTACATCCTTTTGGATAGATGGAAGAAAAAAATTGTTATGATTTTGGCGTTTTGTGTTGTGCAATAATGCCAGTCAAGAGTAGCTTTGTGTGGCAGTGTAAACATTTTGGATTGATCTGTCTGAGAAGGCTTACACTGGCATGGCGAAAATAAGAAGGTATTATTTCCTCAACTTAGATCCTAGCTGCAGTCAAGGTTGAATGGATCTGTTGGCAGGAAAAGAATGATTTTCTTTGACATGGAGGCATGATGCCTGATAAGATCTTAAATTCAGTCTTAACACCAGAATGATGCCAAGGTTTCTGATGGTAAGAAAATATCTGCGGAATGAAGTGAATGAGGAAGAATGTAAAACTTGCTTTAAGCCTATCTTATATTATAGTAAAGGGTGGATTTGTATAAGTAGCAAAAGCAAGCAAATATTGTTTAAAATATCGACTTTTGATCGGATAAAATCTTAATCAATCTTTCAGCCAATCAGAAGTGCAGAAAATATACGCCCTTGCATATTTAAAAAAAAAAAGTTTCAACATTTGCACCGAGATCCTAACAAAATGCATTAGGTTCCTTTCGTCTCAGTTATCCAGTTTCTTTCAGAGCTGATGCACAGGAGCATGCCACTAAAACACTGTCCCAGCCCCTGGCTGGAGGCGCATGTGTTCACACACAGCAAAAACTATCACGACTTGTGAAAACACAACCTTACGCAGCGATGGCAAAAAAAACATCTATATTACACGGACTAAATAATTCTTCTCACTTGGAATGTTCTAAAATACACTGAACTCTCAGTCACTACAAACTCTTTATTTTGGTTATTCTAACAAGCCGTGAATTTGTTGTCAATACAAATTTATATATTTTTGTATGGGGAGACTTGGGTGCAAGTATGGGTAAGATCTCAATCAACATATTCTTTCAGCCAATCAGAAGCACATAAAATATATGCCTTTGCATATTTCAAGAAAAGAGTCATTGCAATATTTTGCTCCTAATATAAAACACTAAATGCATCAACTTTTGCTATGTTGATGAAACTGTATTAATAAAATTGATTTAAAAATTTTTTTTAACATAGTTCACTACAAACAAGGCAGGCCGCCACTGTAGACGTAAGGGGCTAGTGAGAAGAAAGAAAAGGGGAGAAGCAAGGAGGGAGAGACTAGTAGATGATGCACCAGCCCAGATGTGGCAACAATACTCCATGCATGGGAAGATGGTGGTTTTGTAGAGATACAGGATAATGTCAGGTGAGAGGAGTTTACTAGCACGGTAGAGGGAGCCAACCTTCTTTGTGGTAGCCTTGGCAATGTCTTCAATGTATTTGTTCCAATTCATGTTACCTGTGAAGGTTAGGCCGAAGAGTTTGAATGAGGAACTCTCAGGTAGGGTATTATTTGCCATGACAATCGGTGGTTGGAGAGGTTTCTTGTAGTTATTGAAGGAAAGGAGCTTTGTCTTTGCAGTATTAAAAGTTACCAACCATTTATGACCCCAATCCACTACAGCTGGAGGTCATTTTCTAAGGATTCAGCCATTGCCTCGGATATGATCGCGTCTGTTTTGCCAACATGGCGAGAGTAAAGCGTGGTGTCGTCAGCAAATAAACCAATAAATTTAAATGGTAGACGGAGAAGTTTGTCTTTATAACGAAACTTGATTACATATTTTATTTATATCCAGCAATGCCAGAAGGATGGCGATCAACTCTACCACCCCTTTCCTTATATACAACAACCTCTAAACCTCATCTACAAAATAGCGATCCCGACATCTTCTCCCAACTCTACAGATCTATTATCCAATGAAAACACTTGTACTTCCATTGAACTACTTACAGTTTTTTCCGTATTCTAGTTAGCTGGATTGAAAACGTCAACCAAAGCAGTTGGAAAAAGGATTTTAACCCAAGCAACCATGCGGCGCAACTCATGAGTGCCATGGAACTTTTTGTAGCAGTTACATGAGGGACTTATTTTGTTTAAATGTATGCGCAGTATCATGCGTTAGATTAAGTCGTGGTTTGGCTTTGCGCTCGCACACTCAAGCCTGGACTGTTAACTGCGTGTGTGAAAAAAAAATTATCTCGATAGGATGTCATCCTGTGCTCACTGTTTCACTATGAGTGGCCGGCTAGAATGGAACTCCCAGAATACAGCATTCGCTTATCGACAAAAGCTAGCCAAAATGTACAACAGGATCATGCGTTTAATTAAGTTGTGGTTTGGCTTCATGCTCGCGCCTGGACTGTTAACTGCATGGGTGTTATGATACATCTGTGCAGATACAATATTAATACGCGTAGACATATTTTTGCGCCAAAAAAGACAATTGAAATCAGTTCCCGTTTTGATTACCTCTCGATATGATGTTATCTTGTGCTCGACGTTTCGCTATGAGTATTGATTTACTCCTCTCCAGGAGTTAGGCACAAGGCCAGTTTTTATCTTACTCCCACAAGTAAGATGTGACCCAAGGTCGGGTCGGGAAAGTGGGGTTTAAAAATTGCCTGGGCAGCCCCATTGGCAATCCCCGGTAGGGGCGCCTCAGGCAGTAAGCAATAAACTTACTCCTCCCCAAAGAGGGGAGGCGAAGCCTGGGAAGGTGGACCTCCTAGAACTGCACAGGACAGACCCATAGACCGGCATAAATCAAGCCCCGAAGGCCAAGACAATACAAGTCTATGGGGGTCAGCATTCATCGGAACAGATACTACACTTTGATCTTAGCCATCTAGAATAGAACTCCCAGGATACAGCATTCATTTATCAACAAAAGCCAGCCTACTAAACAATTCTCGTTGTGTTCCAGTTTTCCCTTGAATAAAAGTTGATGCATATTTAGGTTGTGGAGATGTAGTCTTATTCATGTAAGATGGTGACCCTTTTTTTTGTTCAATATTCTATATCAGTCAGATGCCGCCAGATATAACTAACTCTACCGAGTTACATTCTTCATCCTGACTTTCTTCCTAACCAACTAACCACATAGCCTCTCCAAAAAAACCTAAACTTTTCATGTCAAATCTTTTCATAACCTCTGTCTATTGTTGGTGGAGCGAAGATGCGAAATAACACTGATAAAATGTTAGTAGGAAACTTGGTCATTTTAATTCACTTGTGACTAAACATCTCTTTTCGACAGATCCTCAATGTTAGATAAGTATATTTTTTTAAAGAAAAAAATGTTTTTTGTATGCAAACATTTGTTCCAGCATGCTTACTCACAACCCAAGCCAGAAACAGCACCACGAAACAGCCTACCCATTAATCTGTAGCAGTCACATTATTGAGATCTATTTCTTTCGTATTTACATATAATCACTCGCGTAGTGATTAGTATGTAATTCGGTTGGCTCACACAGGCATATCCAAACTCATGTAGAAATATATCAGGCATTTGGAACACAGTGAGCATGTCCGTCTTTCCTCATCTTTGCCCAGACAGTTTGGCGTGCAAATATGATTAGTTCCAGTCGAGACACCAATATAAATAGACGTATAATTTCCGGGCTCGTCTCTCATTAGTCATGATGAGAAGCGAGGCGAGCCCAGATGAGACAGCATACCTGGACTCAATTACATTCCTCTAATGCCTGTCAGCCATGCTAAGCCTGTCTTCTATTCTTATATTCTCGTGTTACTAACTCCTTCTGCATAATTTTGGTTATTCAGACTATATTTCTCATCTTGAGTGTTATCATCACAACGTTTTGGCCGCTGTAACCTCTCGCCTTCTTCAGGTGTATCTTTTCGAACTCAGGAATATTTCTGTCGAACTCGGGAAGGACCCGTGGCGCAGTGGATATAGTACTAAGTTAAATTCAGTTCCAAGTGATAGTCATCTGAAGGTTGAAGGTTGAATCCTCGGTGCGAGCGATACGAAGAATTACAAATTACTGAAGACTTCTCCCGGTCATGGCTGACGGAACAAGAGCATGCTACCCCCGTGGATTAAATAAAGGGTTCTGTTCGAAATTCCGTCCAGATTCCCAAGTTCAACAGAAATATTCCCGAGTTCAAAGAGATAAACCTGAAGAAGGCCGGAGGTAACAGCGGCCGAAATGTTGTGATGATAACACTCAAGATGAGAAATGTAGTCCGAATAAGCAAAATTATGCAAATTATCAATCCTCATCTCAAAAATTCTGAAATATAACTCCTTCTGATTCCTATTTTGTTTGACGAATCTGTTAAATAAAGTTGATTTAATTGTAGAGAAGATGTAGGTATTTTTAATTGGAACTCTTATGACCCCTTTCTTCTTCATCTCAAGCAAGCTGAGTCAGATGGATAGAGATGCTATTACATAATGGCTATCTCCAATTTCCAACAAGTATCTCATCACACCAACAACTTTACAAATCAAAATGCCGTCTTGGACCAAAGCAAAGAGAAATTGTCGACCAGCCAATTACCCAAGTCTGCGACTGAGTTGTGTCAACTCCAAAATTTATGAGCACAGAACAATTAACAGAGGAACCAGTTGGAGAATCGGACCACACATTGACCCTACCACTAACCCTAAATCCAGGGTGGTGATCACTAATCCTAAGTCCGGAGTGGCGGTTGAGAGCATACTCTGTATTAAAACCAACACTCCGTAAATTTATATGATAGTACGAAAAAATATATGGCTATAAAAAAAAAATATATACATATTTATAAAATATATGTAATTAAATATAAAAATTAAAAATATTAATACTGACACTGACACTAAGAAGTATAAAGAAGAACACTGGATTTGAAACAAAAAAAGTTGAAAAAATTCTAATTTGATTTCAAATCCATTTCAATTTCTGCTGAATAGCTCTCGTTGCAACGCCCGTCATATGCACATTTGAATTAAGGTTTACATCTGATGAAGGGAAATGTTCCCGAAATATTATATCATACGGAACTGCCATCAAACCACACTGATGCAAGTAAGACTATAATATAATAAGAAAAAAACAACAAAAACATATATATATATATATATATATATATATTGTATTAATAAAAAAAGGCTGAAACTTTAAAACTCATTCCACTGGTATATGTCTTAATTTGCTTCAATTTGTGTTTATCCATTACACCTTTGCATTGTATTGCCTTCTATAAATTATCTTTATATACAAACTAAAAAATGCTTCAATCAAACTACATTAACCGTATATATTGCTATAAATTTTAGTTATGTTTATTTTTGATAGATAATGTCTTGTTATGACCCTCCACCTCCACCCCCACCCGTTACAGATTGGCACTCCTTGCAACAAAATCAGATGTTAACTTTTCGATAGCTTCGACGCATGTGACTGAGATAGACACAGTTTTGTCTCTCTGCACACACCTCTCTGCTTGCTGACCAATCAGCTGTCATCGAGATGCCAGTATCAGTGTAGAAGTCATAAACATTAACATTTATTCCCTCTGCGGAGGGCAACCCTGCGAGGTAATTTAGTCATATGAGGACCAATCAGCCTCACGGGCATATTAATTTCAACCGACCCTTAAAGGACTACTCCCAGATCCTTAGGGAATTGCAGATAGCAGTTAGAGAGTTTCCTGGCACCTACGAAGAAAGACGTCCTCGCTCCTGTTTGAGCTACCAGCATTGAGCAAAGCTATCTTCACTGAAGATATATTGTTCCAAGAAGACTTTCGGTAGCCAACCAAACTTTCTTACTTTAATCTTTCCTTTACTCTTCTATTCCTTTCTTCACTGTCTAAACTTTCGGCAACCTACACCCAATGGTGTAGGTCACTTAAATAAATACATATCGTTGTTGTTTATAAAAGGACTTTGTTTTTCTTTCGCTTGACAACCGTTTTATTATACAAAATAGTATAGGAGTTTCTTTTACAATTTGTGCTAAGATAGGCTCGTATAGCAGCATCAACTGATCAATCAATATAAAAGAGGTGCGTTTTATCACGCTCAAGCCACTTAGTCGCTGCTAAGCGAGATGGCGACTTTACCATAATGACAATCAACTAGTACCGGCAGCAGCAGCGCCCGTCCTCCTGTGCTCTATGAAAACTAGAATTGGCAGCAGCTCTCTCCTGCCTGCTATCATCATCATCACAGCATCTACAGCAGCTCTGTTCCTAGTATGAAGGCTAATAACCAATACATATACAACACAGCTGTATGAATTATCATTATCATCATGCACTACAACGAGACAACTCTTAATCAACTTCAAGATGACTTACGTCCTTCCAATACTGCTACCAGCAGCAGCTTTATCATTTCTGTTTTTATCTACAACTAGGAATAACAATCCTGCACTCTACAACTAGCAGCAGTTTCTGATCCTGCCTACATCATCATCTCTCTGTTTCTTTCTACAACTAACAGTAGCTATTCTACCCTCTACGACTAACAGCAATTTTCAAACCTTGTCCACTACAGACTAATCGAATCATTCAATATATTTTCATTTTTTCGTAAAATCTTTTATGGCAGTCATATTGAAATTGGACCTTTTATGGTAATTATTGCCAATTCCATTATGTAAAAATTGCTATTTTCTGTATTAATTGTTGTTTTATGTTTATTGGATAAAAGTACAGAATAGTTAACACCATAGAACTTGTAAAAAAATACACACATAATTTATATAAAACTCATTAGAATAACATTCCCCACTGAACCCGCATAATTCTCGAGTGTTAACTATTCTGTGCTTTTACTTTTACTTCATTTTTCCCCTTATTGTTTTTGTGGTTATTACATGTTGACTTGGTTCTACAAGGCGATCGGAAAGGTATGAACTTTCGACAGTTATGGACAATAAAACCGAAAGGGTTGATATGGCATAAGACAGAGAAGTCATAAACCTTTACATTTTTTATTATGTAATTCAAATAGTTTCATGTTTAAAACACTAAATAAAGACAGAAATAAAAAGACAATATTAAATACTTACTTGTAATCTTAAGTCTTACTTTTTCGGTGCTTCTGCAGTATTGTGTATCTCCCCCTTTCAAGTAAATCTTTTAAATTAAAGATGAAAATATTTCATATGTGCACAGTACTGGAGAAGCACCCTTTTTTCTTAAGAGAAATGCACCAAAGAAGAAATTAAGTTAACAACTTAAAAAATTTCAATCAAATTTAAAAGTAGCAGACGACAATTTGAATGTCTTGACATGCTTTGAATGTCAGCATATTTAAAATATTTTCTTTAAAGTTATATTCTATATTTTACGGCTTTAAATCAGTTTCTTGTTCTGTTTATTTAAAATGTTGTTAATATTTATTTTGAAAATAAATAATATTTTCTCTTTAAAAATAACAATTCATTTAAAAGGCCGACAATTCGAATCTGTAAAATATCGTAAAAATCATTTTTTGATTTTTATTTAAACCAATTATTTGGATTATTAACTTTTAATTCATTTTTTTTAATTTTCAAGAGGGAAAAATAATTTAAATTTTAAAATTAAAAAGAAATGAATAAAAAAAAATGAAATAATTATTTAACAAAAAAAAAAATCCCATGAAAAAAAATCAAAATAAACAGAAGACGCGGGAAAAACCTGCTTATATTTATTTATTTATTTTTTTGAGAAAGTTCATTAGAAAATTCATAACAGGTGAGTTTAAAGAAAGAGAAAAAAATAATTTTAAAAGATTATGTGATTTATTTTTGCCGTTATTTGACATTGTGTTAAATTTGCAGGACTTATTTTATCACTTTTAAACATTTTATTTTGAAAAGGGAAAATAATTAAATAAAATTTGGTAAAAAAAACAAAAACAACTGAAATAAAGAAACTGGCAAAATGGCTTCACAATCCCATCCATTTATATTCATATTTTTATTAAATTCTTACAAAAATAAATGCTTATAACATCGTTTTTATAATAATCAGTTAATAGTTTTTACTTTGTTCATATATTTTCTTGTAAACGAACTTTCTAAGGCGGACCTTTACTTTAGGGTACAACACTCATAGCACTTTCAAAATGTAATATTTTTGGAAAATCTTTTCAGCCGAGAACTTTTGGAACCATAGTGAATCATATTCCATAAAATATATTTAGATTTTAGAGGGGGGATCACTTTCCTATATAAATCTAACGTAAATTGACCACCCACTTTTTGGCCAAGTTAAGGGTAAAAAAGCTCATAGCAGTGTCTAAAATTTATATTTTTGAAAAATATGTTTACATTTGTTTTTATTCGGACTACTATTCTCATCTTGATTGTTATATTCACAACGTTTCGACATATGTCACCTTCTTTATAACTTGGGGGCCTGTACGGAATCTCTAACCGAGCAGTGAACACTTTATTTAATCAACGTTCTCGTCCCGTCAGCATGACCCCATGGCATAACAGTTAAAAGCGTCGGGTAATCTGTAGGTCTAAGTAACCATCTTTTGAGGGGGGGGGTGAAGGTTCAACCCTTACTACAGGCGATAACCAAGAATCACCAATTAGGGTGCTTGTGCATATCAACCCTGACATTGAAATATTTAAAGAATGTATAAACTTTATTATGTACTTACGTGTTAGCTGAAAATAAGATTGTGTAGAAAAAATTACGCAAATTCATCCAGTAGTTATTAAATTATAAGAAAAAGAAAAAAATGATTTTACGTACATTTTGACATTTTTGTAAACAATGGAGACCCCAAACCCCGAAATCATGAAAATATGAGTTATCGTCCTTGACCACTAGAAACTGGTGGAAATATCTACCGAGTGATAAAATCGTTTTTTATTTATAATTAAATAAATACTGGATGAATTTGCATAATTTTTGGTGTGCAGTCTTTTTTTCATCTATCACGTAAGTACATAACAAAGTTTATACATTTCTTTAGCTATTTTATTTTAAAGAGCGGTCTAACATGTCAGGGTTGATATGCACAAGCACCCAAATTAGCACTAGCTAGGTACGTGCAAAATCAATGGCTGATTCCAAAGATGTAAAAACATTTTGACCCCCCCCCCTTCACTTAAAAAATTCACTAAAATTCAGGAAATCAACCAATTTTAATGAAATTTTCAATATTTATTAATCAACAATCACGGAATATAATGAAAACATTATTTTTTTAAAATCTTAGTGAAAATGTATTTTTTAAAACAAAATACACCTTTACTAAAGTTAAATTTTTATATATTAATAAAAAAAAAAAATGCAGTAATTTTTTTTTGTTTTTTTATAAACATAAAGCATTGTAGAAGTTAAAAATTAAAAAAATATTTTTTGAATATGTTTTATATATTATGAAAAAGGCCCCTAAATACTGTGTTAACAAAATCACTATAACTCGAAGAAAAATTAATTTTTTGAATTAGCGATATTATTATTGAATAAAGCCTTGTTTAATCAATATTTTTACCCAAAAAATAATATAATTGCAAAAAATATTTCATGCGATTTTAATGATTAGAGTTTCTGGAAAAATAAAAAAAATGCGACATAATTATATTTCCCTTTCATACATAAACGTGGCATCATCAGCGCAAGAATTTTTTTTTATAATCTTGAAAATAAACCAAAAATTGACAAATTTGAGACCCAGGAACTTAACTAAAAAAAGAATTACAAAAATTGGATAATTTCTACTAACGATTCACTTTGATTGGTATGGTAGCCCCGTTCTGTAATAACCAGCTGGTAGGTACGTGCAAAATTAATGGCCGCTTGCACTGACCCTCGTTCTTAAAAGTGTCTTTTCTTAATTTTTAAAAGCAGTTTTCGTTTAACTTTTGATTGTGTTTGAAAGATAAAAGCCTAATGTTATTATATAAAAGGAAACAAATGTATATTTACGTTTGAAAAAAAAAATAGAATTAAAAATGTTGTCAAAAACCCCTATAAACGTTAAAAATCGATCAAAACTGCACATTCGATAAAACACGTTTTAAATTCGTTGGAAAGATAAATATCAATTTTTTGGAACTATTTCAAAGAAAATTATTAAATTTAGTCTTAAGAGAGTGAATTAAAAAAAAAATTGACCTTCATTTTTCTACTAAAACTTGCCGAATTATCCAAAATAAAAAATAAAAGATACATCACGAGCGCATTTTGTTGTTTTATGTAAGTGTAAACAAAATTTGGCGACCAAATCTGAAAGTATGGAAGCCCTGAACTGCAGTAATATTTATTTTTATTTAAAAAAATTTATATGGAAGTTATGCTTTATAGTAATTGAAAAATGATTAGAACTTAATTTCTTTATTTTTTAAGGTTACGAAAAATATGTCTACATTAAATTGACAAGTATGGAAGACACGAATTTATTATTTTTTTGAACAGAAGGTTTTTTAATAATTTTCCCTTATTTTTATTTTTATGTACTGGTGCAGATTAGGACCCAAGCTAACTCTGACCCTAAACCTGTTACATGTCTGGAGTTTGGTTTCAGCATTTGCCAATTTTTTTTTTCATGTTAGATATTCTAGCATGCCACTTTTGTTTTGTACTGTTGAATTTTCTTTTTAGGAAAGAAAAGTTCTTTTTTTACTTTTGCTAGTTTTGTTAACAAAAGTTTATTAGTTGGAGAAGTAGAGGCAGAAGCAATGGATGTAGTTGTAGGTTTAGGTGTTAGTTGTAGTTGAGAGGATACATGCATGGGCTTCAGTTTTGCACACGTTTTTGAAGGCGGTTAAATGTAAAGTGGAGTGTTGGACCCGTAAGACCTCGTAAGGCTATCCATCTAAGAGAAGGAAATCTCTGACAAAAAAACCTTCTTCCAGTTACTCACGCCGTGGCAGAAAACTGTTGGGGGAGGATGGCTTCCTTAGTCCTGATCGACAACCTTCCTAGAGTTGGAATCTCGAACAAAGTATCCGGTTTGCAAACCTACAATTGCTTAAGGAGTAGATAGGTTCTACCTATCGCCGGCCCTTGCACTCCTTCTTTGTTTATTAGTCAGGCGCAGAGGTAACAGCGCTGGGACGCCTCTAAACACTCAGTGCCTAGCCTTGTTTCCTTACTAGGACAATGAACGCCGTTCTCTTTCTCTCTATTTGGGCAACTCGGGGAAAGTTTTTTCGTTAGTAAGTCTTACATGACCAGTCTGGGTCTCTCTTGTTCCGACAGGTTGAGGGTACAGGTTAGACAGCTTGTCTGGCTGCTGTTTCCGACTGACAGGGCAGGAGCCCAAACTCTTGGGTAGCGCCAAGAACGGCTGCTCCATCATCAGTTGCATAATACCGTGGGTAGTTGTATGTGCCATGTCGCGCATGGAAAGGGACCCTGCAATTATCTACGGTGGGCTTTCCCGAGGCCACAACCCCCATGGACCAGGTCGTGACTAATGGACTGGTTGTGTGAGCTTATTGGCACCAAGCAAGTACCCACCTTGGCCAATCCACTCTATAATCAAATCAAACATGCCATGACAAAGAAATAAAATCAAACCTAAACCAGACACCCAAACAACACTTTCGCCTCCGCCCTTGAGGCTTGCATTCTCAAATATCCGGGGACTTAGAACCAACATCAACGACGTAGAAACCTTTCTCCTGACAAACTCCCCGGATATCCTAGCTCTTAGTGAAACTAACCTCCAATCCTCAATCTCTTCTCACCACTTTGACATGACTGACTACCTCCCACTCTACCGTAAAGACTCTGACAAACACATGCACGGGCTAGGAGTTTATGTTCGGAACACCCTCCCGCTGACTAGAGAACATAGGTTAGAATCAGATGACTACGACTACATGTGCTTTAGATTGACTTTACATCACAACGTTAGTTACTTATATTTCCTATATCGCTCCCCGTCGTCCCAGGACTGTACTCTGCTAAACTCTGTCTCTGAAAGCATAGATAGAGCACTCTTAATAGACTCGAATGCCCAGATACATGTATTTGGGGATTTTAATGCCCACCACCGCGACTGGTTGGGATTCTCCAGCCTTACTGATGCAGCCGGCAACTCTACGTATAATTTCTCCTTAGCTCACTCCCTCTCTCAGACTGTTGATTTTCCGACCCGCATCCCCGATCGTGTGGATCAACAAGCCTCACTTCTAGACCTCTTCTTGACCTCAATACCCGAGGCTTGTGTGACGAAAGCTCATAGCCCACTCGGGAATGCTGATCACATTGTGCTAATGATACATATCACACTAAAAAGTCGTCCAAAAGCTGATGAACCGTTGCTCAAAACAACAAGATACTACGAGCAAGCTGATTTTGAGTCAATCAGAGACCACATCAGTGACGCCCCATGGCGGGAAACCTTCTTACTCCCTGCCAACCAGTGTGCAAACGAATTAACTGAATGGGTCAAAGCAGGCATTGAAGCCTATGTCCCCATGCGAAAATTCTTTAGCAAGCCCCACTCTCCTCAATGGTTCACTTCGGAATGTGCAGCTGCCATTTCTGAGAGGCAACAAGCATTCCGTAAATTCGGCCGCAATAAGTCAGCTACTAATAGGCATAAATTTATAGAGTCAAGAAACAATTGCAAGGCTGTGATAGGCGAAGCGAAGAGAAGGTATAATGAGTTAACAAAAAAACGCATCCAGTCACAGAAACTAGGTACTCGCGATTTCTGGAAAATCTACAATAGTGTAGTGAATAATGGTCAATCTACGATTCCCCCACTTTCAAACCACAATGATGTCGTTTGCACGGCCACTGATAAGGCTGAACTACTCGCACAGCGTTTCGCTTCTAACTCTACTTTAGACTCGGGTAACCACCCTCTCCCTGAATTACCATTGCGGACTGAAGCCACACTTGATAACCTGGTCATCACCCCATCCCAGGTCAGAGACATTATAAAAAGCCTTGACACCTCTAAAGCTTGTGGGCCTGATCTTATACCTGTAATAGCAATAAAGAAATGCTCTGCTGAACTGGCCCCTGTTCTCTCCAAACTCTACAACAAATGCCTAGCTGAATCTTGCTTCCCCGATAGCTGGAAAATTGCCTCTGTGGTACCAGTCTACAAGAATACTGGGAATAGAACCGACCCTCAGAACTACCGCCCAATCAGTCTACTGCCGATCTTTGCCAAAATCTTTGAGTCCTTAATCAATCTAGCGATAGTACGTCACTTAGTTAATGCTAAACTTCTATCCGACCGCCAGTATGGGTTTAGACAAGCACGATCTACTGCAGACATCCTAACGGTCATCTCTGAACGCATGTATCATACTCTCGACAAGGCAGGTGAAGCTAGGGCAGTAGCGCTTGATATATCCAAGGCCTTTGACAAGGTATGGCATAAAGGGCTTCTCCTGAAAATACGCTCATACGGTATTACTGGGCAACTACTTAATATAATTAGATTTTTCCTAAACAAAAGAAAAATCCAGGTTGTCCTCGATGGCCGTTCATCTAAACAACATGACATAAATGCTGGTGTGCCCCAGGGATCTATTCTTGGACCTTTGTTGTTCCTGATCTATATAAACGATCTCCCTGATGACATAGTGTCTGAGATCGGTTTATTTGCTGATGACACCACGCTTTACTCTCGCCATGTTGGCAAAACGGACGCGATCATATCTGAGGCAATGGCTGCATCCTTAGAAAATGACCTCCAGGCTGTAGTGGATTGGGGCCATAAATGGTTGGTGACTTTTAATGCCGCAAAGACAAAGCTCCTTTCCTTCAACAACTACAAGAAGCCTCTCCAACCACCGATTGCCATGGCAAATAACACCCTACCTGAGAGTTCATCATTCAAACTCCTTGGCCTAACCTTCACAGGTAACATGAATTGGAACACATACATTGAAGACATTGCCAAGGCTGCCGCAAAGAAGGTTGGCTCCCTCTACCGTGCTAGTGGACTCCTTACACCTGACATTATCCTGTATCTCTACAAAGCCACCATTCGCCCATGCATGGAGTATTGTTGCCACATCTGGGCTGGTGCATCATCTACTAGTCTCTCCCTCCTTGACAAAGTCCAAAAAAGAGTAGTCAACCTAATAGGTCCCTCACTGTCAGCTAAGCTCCAGCCCCTGTCCCATCGCCGCAATGTAGCATCCTTGTGTTTGTTTTACAAATACTTCAATGGATTATGCTCCGATGAGTGTGCTGCTCTGGTACCCCCTCGACGTAAATTCACTAGACTAACTCGACATTCTACTAAATCTCACTCATTCACTGTGGAGGTCCCCAGATGCCGGAGAGCATTCTACTCAAATAGCTTCTTTCCTCGTGCCCCCTGTTTCCCCGACAGTACTGACATGCAGAAATTTAAAACTAATGTAAACAGACACCTCGCTGCTCAGATCCCAATTTAAGCTGAACCACCAATCCTTCCCCCCCTTTTCCTTTTTTCTCAGTAGCCCCTTACGTTTACAGTGGCGTCCTGCCTTGTTTGGGGTGAACCATGTAAAAAAAAAAAAAAAAAAAAAAAAATTATGCCTTTTCTTGAAAAATACTTTCAATTTACAAATCATAGAACTGGTTATTGGTGGGTAACCATTTCGTCTGTTTTCCACAGTAGCCCATTCTTGTATTCTATTCTGTGAAAAATCCTTATCGATAAATTTCTTTACTATGTGCCCAACTAAAACTGGATGAGAATTCTGAACTATAGGATACTACTCCTGGATATATGATAGCATAGACATCTAAAAATTAAAAGAAAATGTAATAAGAAAGTTAATTAATTTAATTTTTCTGTAATGAAAAAAAAAAGAAAATCTTATTTAATTATAATATTTTCGAATGTACAGAATTAAGATTTTAATTATTTTATCTACAAAGATTTATATTTAATGTTATAACTTTAAAAAAAAAAAAAACTTTTTTTAAAAACTGAAGAGTGGGGTTAAAATGATTTTAACAGTTTGGGGATCTCCCCCCCCCCCCCATTACAAATGTTTTGCAAAATAATTTATGGAAATGTTTAAAAAGTAATAATGGTGCTTCTTTAAGCATATCTGTAAAAAAAAGCTAAAGAAATTGTTTACCAATGATTTCCTTAGAATTTGAAATAACTTTCTTTCAAATGTTAAAATTATTTTTACGTTAACGTTACGAAATCCTTCAATTTGATCAATTATTTTTACATGATGATTGATTAAAAACTTGAACAATTACATTACTCGATTTATTTTTATAGAATTAATTTAATTTTAAAATACATTAATTCTTTAAAAATAAAACTTAATGGGTATTTTTTTATTTTAAGCTAAAATAGTATTTAATTTTCAGTGTGAAAAAGTAAATAAATATTCATTGAAAAAAATTAAAACATTAACAAATTATTGTTAACGTTTTAATTTTTTGTTAATAACAATTATTTATAATTAAATAAATAAAATTCAATTTTAAAGAAAATGTCATATTTGAACTATTTATTTATTAATAAATTTTAAACTTTTTAAAGAATATTTATTAATGAAAAAAACAAAGAAAAACTTACGTTTTATCTTTCCAATGAATTGTGAAATTAACGAAATTGATGAAAATTAAGTGGGAGTGGTGGGAGGTTTAATTGCGCCTGTTTATTACATAGCGTGCCTTCCATAGCCTTGCGAATCGATCGTTAGTAGAAATTATTCAATTTTTTAAATTCTTTTTTTCGTTAACTTACTGGGTCACAAATGTGTAAATGTTTGGTTTATTTTCAAGATTATAAACAAGAAATTCTTGCGCTGATGATGACTCGTTTCTCTATGAAAGGGAAATATAATTACGTCGCATTTTTTATTTTTCCAAAAACTTTAATCATTAAAATCGCATGAAATATTTTTTGCAATTATATTATTTTTTTGGTGAAAATATTGATTAAACAATGCTTTATTCAATAATAATATCGCTAATTCAAAGAATTAATTTTTCTTTGAGTTATAGTGATTTTATTAACACGGTATTTACTGGCCTTTTTCGTAATATATATGAAATATTTTGAAAAAAAAAATTATTTGTTAACATCTACAATCCTTTATTTACATAAGTAACATTTAAAAAATTATGCATTTTTTTTTATTAATATATAAAAATATAACTTTAGTAAAGGTGTATTTTCTTTTTAAAAAATAATACATTTTCACTAAGTTTTAAAAAAAAAATGGTTTCATTATATTCCGTGATTGTTGATTAATAAATATTGAAAATTTCAATAAAATTGGTTGATTTCCTGAATTTTAGTGTATTTTTAAGTGAAGGGGGTGTCAAAATGTTTTTTCATTTTTGGGAATCGGCCATTGATTTGCACGTACCTACCAGCTGGGAATTAGCCTTCCAACAACCAATCACTTTTATACCAGCCTCAATTTTTTTAGAGATTCAACAATTTCGTTAATTTCACAATTCATCGTCAATTATTTGGAAAGATTTGTATTTGTTTTGTATTTTTTTCATTAATAAATATTTAAGTTAAAAACGATTATTTATTAATAAATAAAGAGAATTCAAACATGACATTTTCTTTCAAAATTGAATTCTGTTTATCAATAAATAACTGTTTTAACTTCTTTTTTTCAATGAATAAATTGTCAGTGTAGTCATTGACTTATATTTACTTTTTCACACTTAAAATAAGATAAAAAAACACTTTATTTTAAAAAGAATAAATGTAATTTATCGTTCGACACGTTAAGAATAAATCGAGTAACAAAAGTTTTAAATGTAAAAAAAATTGATAAAATTGACAGTTCGTAACGTAAAAATAATTTTTAACATTTAAAAAAAGTTTTATTTCAAATTCTAAGGAAAAATATTGGTAAACAGACGTCATCAATAATTTCAGAGTATTACGAAATTAAAAACTGAACCTTTTCAGTTAAAAATAAAATAAGATCTTAATTGCGTACACTCACAAATATTATAATTAAATAAGCATTTCCTTTTTAAAGGTACGTGCAAAAATGGCACCTTCTTCTACGGACTATGCTTATTAAAAAGCGCTTATCATTAATTATTTAATTAGTTTCCGTGTAAACTTTGATTGTGTTTGAAAGATAAAAGCCTAAACTTAATCTCTAAACGAAAAAAACTGCATATTTACGTGTGAAAAATAAATTATAATGAAATATGTAATTACGACAGTCAAAAACCCCAAAAATTCAATGAATTTTGAACTTTGAAAAAATTACTTGTAAAAATCTCTTAAAAGATAAAAATAAGTTTTTGGGAACTATTTCAAAGATAATTATTAAATTAAAGTCATAAGACACTGAATTAAAAAAAAATAAATCCCACGTTTGACTAAAAATTAGCAAAATTATCCCATCAAATGTGATAAATGAGTAAAATCCGCCATAACTTCATCAGAAAAGGACGTTGTTAACAAATTGACTATTGCTATGCAAAATATATGGAAGACAAAAAATGGCATAATTTATCATTTTTAACTTTATATATAAAAATATGTAATAATAGTTTATAGAAGTTGAAAAATTATTATCCATTAATTTCTTTATTCTTTTTAAGGTTATAAACAAATTTAAGTACCCTTATTTTGTTATAATAAAAAAGAAAATGCTTATTTAATTATTTGTGAGTGTACGCAATTATTTTTAATTGAAAAGGTTCAGTTTTTAATTTAGTAATACTCTGAAATTATTGATGACGTCTGTTTACCAATGTTTTTCCTTAGAATTTGAAATAAAACTATTTTTTAAATGTTAAAAATATTTTTACGTTACGAACTGCGTCAATTTTATCAATTTTTTTTACATGATTTAAAACTTTAGTTACTCGATTTATTCTTAACGTGTCGTAACGATAAATTACATTGATTCTTTTAAAAATAAAGTGTTTTTATTTTTTATTTTAAGTGTGAAAAAGTAAATTACAGTCAATGACTACACTGACAATTTATTCATTGAAAAAAAGAAGTTAAAACAGTTATTTATTGATAAACAGAATTCAATTTTGAAAGAAAATGTCATGTTTGAATTCTCTTTATTTATTAATGAATAATTGTTTTTAACTTAAATATTTATTAATGAAAAAAAGACAAAACAAATACGAATCTTTTCAAATAATTGACGATGAATTGTGAAATGAACGAAATTGTTGAATCTCTAAAAAAAAAAAATTTTGCGCTGTAAAAGTGAGTGATTACATTATTACAGAACGGGCTACCATACTAATGAAAGTTCATCGTTAGTAGAAATTATTCAATTTTTGAAATTCTTTTTTTCGTTAAGTTCCTGGATCTCAAATTTGTCAATTTTTGGTTTATTTTCAAGATTATAAAAAAAATTTCTTGCGCTGATGATGCCACGTTCATCTATGAAAGAGAAATATAATTATGTCGCATTTTTTATTTTTCCAAAAACTCTAATCATTAAAATCACATGAAATATTTTTTGCAATTATATTATTTTTTGGGTAAAAATATTGATTAAAAAATACTTTATTCAATAATAATATCGCTAATTCAAAAAATTAATTTTTCTTCGAGTTATAGTGATTTTATTAACACGGTTTTTACTGGCCTTTTTCGTAATATATACGAAATATTTTGAAAAAAAAATTTAATTGTTAACATCTACGATCCTTTATTTACATAAGCAACAGTTAAAAAATCATGCATTTTTTTTTTTATTAATATATAAAAATATAACTTTAGTAAAGGTGTATTTTCTTTTTAAAAAATAATACATTTTCACTAAGATTTAAAAAAAAATAATGGTTTCATTATATTCCATGATTGTTGATTAATAAATATCGAACATTTCATTAAAATTGGTTGATTTCCTGAATTTTAGTGAATTTTTAAGTAAAGGGAGGGGTCAAAATGTTTTTTCATTTTGGGAATCGGCCATTGATTTTGCATGTACCTACCTTTTTTATTATAACAAAATAAAGGTACTTAAATTTGTTTATAACCTTAAAAAGAATAAAGAAATTAATGGATAATAATTTTTCAACTTCTATAAACTATTACAAAACCATTTTTATATATAAAGTTAAAAATGATAAATTATGACATTTTTGTCTTCCATATATTTTGCATAGCGATAGTCAATTGGTAAACAAAGTCCTTTACCGGTTAAGTCATGGCGGATTTTACTCATTTATGACATTTGGGGGATAATTTTGCTAATTTTTAGTAAAACGTGGGAATTTTTTGTGTTTAATTCAGTATCTTATGACTTTAATTTAATAATTATCTTTGAAATAGTTCCCCAAAACTTATATTTATCTTTCAAAGAATTTTTACAAGTAATTTTTTCAAAGTTCAAAATTCGCTGAATTTTTTTTAGTCGCCGTGATTACATATTTCATTATAATTTATTTTTCACACGTAAATATGCAGTTTTTTTCGTTTAGAGATTAAGTTTAGGCTTTTATCTTTCAAACACAATCAAAGTTTACACGGAAACTAATTAAATAATTAATGATAAGTCCTTTTTATAAGCATAGTCCGTACAAGAAGACGCCATTTTTGCACGTACCTAGCACTAGCACTTCTACCCGATCATGGCTGGCGGAATGAGAACAATCTACCTCTATGGATTAAATAAAGGGTTCAGTTGGAAATTCTGTTTGTGTTACCAAGTTCGACTGGAAGGTTCCTAAGTTCCTGAAGAAGGTCGGGGGTTACATCGGCCGAAGCGTTGTCCAAAATGTTATTTTTATGTCGAAAAAATAAATTTAGGAAATAAACAAAAACAAATGTAACATTTAAAAAAAAAAAAAAAAATTTTTTTTACATATGATTCACTATGGTTCCTAGTCTTCTGAATATTTTTTCCAAAAATATAAATTTTAGACAGTGCTATGAACTTTTTTACCTAGAACTTGGGCAAGAAGTGGGTGGTCGATTTACGTTAGATTTATATAGGAAAGTGATCCCCCCCCTCCTCTAAACTCTAAAATATTAATAAAAAAATTTTAACATTTTTTTATCGAATATTATCTACTATGGTTCCAAAAGTTGTCGGCTGAAAAAATTTTCCAAAAATATTAAATTTTGAAAGTGCTAGGAGTTTTTAACTCTAAAGTAAAGGTTCGCCCTTTCTAAAATTAAGATTACGAATGCATTCAATTGCAAAACAGATTGTTATTTTGGTATTAAGCCTATTCTATCCATGCACTCTACACTAGCCCCCCTCCACCCAAATAACATTCTACTTTTTGGGGGCGATTACATGTAAACAGCCTGAAAAACTTGGCGAAAAATAAATGAAACAAAAGTAGGTGCTTTGTTACATTAGGACCCTAGCTAATTTTGACCTCATCGTTAGGGTTAGGGTCAAAGTGCGGTTTAGGGTTACGATTATGGTCAAAGTTAGCATGGGTCCTAATGTAGCAAAGTACCCAAAAGTAAATATTTTAGAGGGGGGGGGGAGATCATTTTCGCATATAAAATTAACGTAAAATGACCACCCACTTCCAGACCAAATAGCAGTTTTAAGGATATGTAGCCATTTCTTTTACAATCTTGGTCATGTTCTTAATTTAATTTCTTGGAGATCAATTGTGTGTTTTTTGGGGGGCGGAGGGGCTGAAAATTTACACGTTATAAGTAAAATAATTACTTTTGCGCGAAAGTTACTTTTAATGGCCTTGTTGCAGCTACGTTCAGGGAACCTTTTCCGTCCTTTTGAAATTTATTTGTTTGTACGTTTTGCCACTCGGACTTACGGTGAGTGGTAGAGTTAAGGAAGAGCATGTGTTTTTTATGACTTTTAACGTGGACATTGTTTCGTAATTTTATAGAATTACATTCAATTGGAGACAACTCCAATTGAATGTTTTTTTTTCTCTTAGTGATTTATGGGTCGAGTCATGGCCACCGAGAGTTTAACAAGAAACTTTTTAAAAATTGAGATTTTAAGACGGGGGATCAGTCTTGTTCATCTTTTAAACTTTTACCATAGTCCGTTTTTCACAACTTTTTACGTCTTAAAATCTCAATTTAAAAAATTTATTTCCAAAAACCCCGGAATTCTCTCGCGACATGATAGGTAATTGTAAGCAGAAGAATAATTTTAAAAATTTGAGATGGTCAAAAAGAGGGGGATCAGTCTACGTTGAATTTACATTGAAAACTGATCCCCCGTCTTAAAATCTAAATTTTTTGAAATTTCTTTCCAAAAACCCCGTAATTCTCTACTGACATGATAAGTAGTTGTACACCGAAAAAGATTTTTTTAAAAATTGACATGGTCAAAAAGAGGGGGATCAGTCTACGTTGAATTAACATTAGAAAATATTTGAAAAAGATTTCCCAAAATCCCGGAATTCTCTTGCAGCCTGATAGGTAAGTGTACACCGAAAAAAGAAAAAAAATTGTAAAAGACGAACCTGTGCCAAAAACGGTGCTTGTACAGAGACGCGTCCGTATTAAATTATTAGGTATGTGCAAAAATGGCTATCTCTTATACGGACTATGCTTATTAAAAAGGGTTTATCATTAATTATTTAATTAGTTTCCGTGTAAACTTTGATTGTGTTTGAAAGATAAAAGCCTAAACTTAATCTCTAAACGAAAAAAAAACTGCATATTTACGTGTGAAAAATAAATTATAATGAAATATGTAATCACGGCGGCTGAAAAACCTAAAAATTCAGTGAATTTTGAACTTTGAAAAAATTATTTGTAAAAATCCCTTGAAAGATAAATATAAGTTTTGGGGAACTATTTCAAAGATAATTATTAAATTAAAGTCATAAGATACTGAATTTAAAAAAATTCCCACATTTTACTAAATATTAGCAAAATTATCCTCCAAATGTCATAAATGAGTCAAATCCGGCGTAACATAATCGGTAAAGGACTTTGTTTACCAATTGACTATCGCTATGCAAAATATATGGAAGACAAAAATGTCATAATTTATCATTTTTAACTTTATATATATAAATGGTTTTGTAATAGTTTATAGAAGTTGAAAAATTATTATCCATTAATTTCTTTATTCTTTTTAAGGTTATAAACAAATTTAAGTACCCTTATTTTGTTATAATAAAAAAGGAAATGCTTATTTAATTAAAATATTTGTGAGTGTACACAATTAAGATCTTATTTTATTTTTAACTAAAAAGGTTCATATTTAACTTGGTATTAGTTTTTAATTTAGTAATACTCTGAAATTATTGATGACGTCTGTTTACCAATGTTTTTCCTTAGAATTTGAAATAAAACTTTTTTTAAATGTTAAAAATTATTTTTACGTTACGAACTGCGTCAATTTTTTTTACATGATTTAAAACTTTTGTTACTCGATTTATTCTTAACGTGTCGTAACGATAAATTACATTGATTCTTTTTAAATAAAGTGTAGTTTTTTTATTTTAAATGTGAAAAAGTAAATTACAGTCAATGACTACACTGACAATTTATTCATTGCAAAAAAGAAGTTAAAACAGTTATTTATTGATAGTTATTTATTAATAAATAATTTTTTTTAACTTAAATATTTATTAATGAAAAAAAGACAAAACAAATACAAATCTTTCCAAATAATTAACGATGAATTGTGAAATGAACGAAATTGTTGAATCTCTAAAAATAAAAATTTGAAAGCGGTCTAAAAGTGAGTGGTTGTTGGAAGGCTAATCCCAGCTGATTATTACAGAACGGGGCTACCATACCAATCAAAGTGAATCGTTAGTAGAAATTATCCAATTTTTGTAATTCTTTTTTTAGTTAAGTTCCTGGGTCTCAAATTTGTCAATTTTTGGTTTATTTTCAAGATTATAAAAAAAAATTCTTGCGCTGATGATGCCACGTTTATGTATGAAAGGGAAATATAATTATGTCGCATTTTTTTTATTTTTCCAGAAACTCTAATCATAAAAATCACATGAAATATTTTTTGCAATTATATTATTTTTTTGGTGAAAATATTGATTAAACACTGCTTTATTCAATAATCATATCGCTAATTCAAAAAATTAATTTTTCTTCGAGTTATAGTGATTTTGTTAACACGGTTAATATATAAAAAATATTAAAATAAATTTTTTTAATTGTAAACATCTACACTGCTTTATTTTCATAAAAAAACAAAAAAAATTACTGCATATTTTTTTTTTATTAATATATAAAAATATAACTTTAGTGAAGGTGTATTTTGTTTTAAAAAATACATTTTCACTAAGATTTTAAAAAAAATAATGGTTTCATTATATTCTGTGACTTTTGATTAATAAATATTGAAAATTTCATTAAAATTGGTTGATTTTCTGAATTTTAGTGAATTTTTAAGTGAAGCGGGGGGGGGGGATTAAAATGTTTTTACATTTTTGGAATCGGCCATTGATTTTGCACGTACCTATAAATTATCAATACCACAAAAAAAAAACAGTATTATATACTTACGCAGCAGATTTAAATAAGTATCCTCACCAAAAAGTAGGGAAAATGATCGAGTAGAATTTTAATTAAAAATAAAAATAAGTTTCTTTGTATTTTGGTGAATGCAATTTATTTATTACTTGTTAATATGATAGGCTGAGTTATCCCCCTCTGAATTTCGTGTTTTTCGCTGGAATCAATGACCGAACCCGATTAAACGATATAACGGATTTTTATTTTTTATTACAATTCTACTCGATAGTTTTTGCTAATTTTTGGTGTACAAACCGATTTTTGCTTGATGCATAAGTATTTCAAAGAGTTTTCCGGTTAATTTAATTGGAACTGCGATTTTCAGCGCTTTTTCATATGTATGCTTCTCTGTACAAGCACCCCAAAAAACTCACCCGATTGAAGACAGGAGTGATTCTATAAAAATATCCATTCTGGTTATATTGAAGCGATTAGCTCCAAAAAATGGCAGCCAAATTTGATCGATTAGGTTTCTCTTACTTTGCAAGCGGTGATGGGGTAAAATAAACCATCGTATTAATTTGTTGTCTGATTTTTGTGGATTTTTTTTTTTTTTTTTTTTTTCCGAATGTTGCGAATTATGATTTCATTAGCCTTTGTATGCAACTTATAAAACTTTCGAGGTTATTCAGAAGAGTAACCCAGCCCTGGTAGCTTTTGTAAGTATGGATGTTCGGAAGGACAATAATCTCGGTAAAAATCTAAAATTTAAGTCAGTGACATTTTTTTAAAGGAATTATATAAAGTTAACATAATGAAATAAAAAAAGATTAAAGTTTTTGAATTCTTTTTTATTTTATTTATTTTAAAAAATTAAATAAAATTAACGTCATGGAATCTTTTCATTAGACATATTTCTTGTGTCCAAAAATATGAATTTTTATTTGGTGCTTCTTCACTTTCACTACGACATGTTAAGCCTCTCTTTTAAAAAAATAGCTACAGAAATGTATAAACTTTGTTATGTACTTACGTGGTAGCTGAAAAGAAGACTGTACACCAAAAATTACGCAAATTTATCCAGTATTTATTGAATTAAAAATTAAAGAAAAACAATTTTATCTATCAGTCACCATTTTTTGAGTTTTTGGAAAACAAAATTTGAGTTATCTCCCTTGCCTATCTAGTAAGTAAAAGTGTCTGCCGATACGTAAGATCGTTTTTTTTTGTTTTTTTTTTTCTTATAATTTAATAAATACTTGATGAATTTGCGTAATTTTTTTGTACCAAATACAGAAATAAAATCTTGAATCATGGGTATTATCTCCCTTAGCTACGTTGAATATAACCAAAAATGCTGCTGATATATCACCATTACACATTTATCGATAAAATTTGATTTTCTTTTATAAAATAAAAACTACTTGATTAATTTACGTGATTTTTGGTATACGATATATTCAGTAATAGATACATACATCAAACATATATTTTTCAGTTTTTAAAATTTTTTATTCGAATGTCTTCTCGTAATTCTAGATTAGCACCAATTTTTTAATATAAATTTTAAAAAAAATTGTATGCAAAAAAAAGAATTCCAAGACTTTTTATTTATTATTTATTCCATCATGTTAACTTTATGTAATTACTTGAAAAAGAAAAGTCATTGACGTTTTTTTTTTCTTTTACGGAGATTGTCCTTCCGAACATCCATACTTACAAAAGCTAAACATATAAATCAAGGCTGGGTTACTCTTTCGAATAACCGCCTTCCATTAACCCTACCACTAAATCTAAGTTAGGGTGGGGTGCTGTTGCTGAATAGGCATCTAGAGATTTGCATGCAACGTAGTCATGACGTAAGCAGTTTCGATTATAAACGGAAAAATCCAAATATACAGATATAAAACGCGCTTACTTTTTTCTTACCAGCCTCCCCACTCCCCATATTAAGAATGGTTTTCTAAATTGGCCGGGATGTTAAAATGCAAAAGTGCCGACTAAAAAAAACAGAAAACTAATAATCACTTAAAGTACATTCAGTTCGTTCGTCAAAGTTTGTCAATGTTCGCCAGTCTTTGAAGTGTTAGGTGAAACTCGCCGTTGATGACGTAAGTACTGATATTTTCTTGGATGTCCATTCAGCAACTGTATCCCGGGTGGCAACTACTATCTTTCTTTCTTGGTTCATTCTGAGAGTTTTTTTTGGGGGTGGGGGGGGGGCACAGGGACTTAGGGTTAAGGGAGAGTATATTACAAATTAAACATCGTCATAATGGCGCATCAAATATATAATATTGCCAAAGAAATTGTCTTTTATACGATGGATAAGTTGCTTGGTGGACTAAACCAGAAAAATAAAATAAAAATGAAAAAAAAAAAAATCTGCAAAAATCAAACAAAACTAATCAATAAAATTTGGCAGCCATCTTTGGAGCTAACCACTTCAATATAATCCTCATTTTCTGTACTAAATGTTGCTCAGAAATATTAACTATACAATAGTTTTGAAAACCATTAAAAATCAAGTTCGTCCTGAATGAATATTATTCATGCCTCTACTACTCCCCCCTCCATCGCTCCGCCAGAATTACTGCCCATCCAACCCCAAATCACATGCGTTTGCCCATTTATTCATTATCGCTCCCCCTTCCCCAACTCTATGGGCCATGTCTTTTTTTTTTTTTTTGCATGGATCATCAACAGGTGACATATATCTAAAAAGAAAACCCCCAGCCTAAGCTAACTTTTGCTGTGAAAATGTGGCAAGTTCTTCCAATAAATTCTTAACTTAATCTTGAATTTCTATAATTATTTTTTAAGCAATGCTTATTTAAAACAAAAAAGCAAATTGCTGTGTTTCATATGCTTTAAATTTCCCCTCTTTCTACTTAGAGGGAAACCTCTCTTCAATTTTATTTTTAGAAGAGACATGAAAACTTAGAATAAGTAAAAACTTAATGTACGCATTTTTTTTTTTTTTACCCATGTGAGGGTGTAGAAATACCTAGCATAGTACCCATGCATGGAGTTACCCCTCTCGGTGAGATGGACCCATAGGTTGTATTTTATTATTTTATTATTATTTGTTTGTTATGCCTCCTTTAACTATCTTCTCAATTGAACTGTTAAGAAAAAAAGAAAAAATAAACTCTTAGTACAGTATCGATATCCAGATCAAATTCTATCAAATATTTCATTTGACAACTCCCAAAAGTGTCCCCTCAATTTCTCCCTCCTACCACTTTCTCTGAATTCATCCAACCTCATCTTGCTGTTCTTAATCCGATCTGCCAACTTATTCCAAAAAACATATTACTCTGAGCAAAAAAACATAACTGGTTAACAGATCTACTTTTTGAAAACTGTCTTGACAATAACCTTCCAGATCTAGGAGAAATACTAAAAAAAGGCCCACCATAGTTAGTGTAAAGTCGAACAGAATGAAGGAAGAAAGCGACCACGTGTTTGCGCGTGTTGTCTTACCTGCTGGGATGATCGCGGGGAGGGCGGAAATTAAATTAATGGCGGCTGTGGTTTTTTGTATGATTATTGAGCGATGACTGTTTTTCTGACCACCGATTGGCTGATGATGAACACTTGGACAATAAAAGGAGTATGTTCAGAAGATCAAAGGAGTGTCTATCAACTGCATCAGTGTGATTAGACGTCCGACGTGCGTGTGTTAATCAACTGCCGTAGTTGCGAAACGAATACAAGCTATTTCGGCGAAATGGGGGAAAAAATTGACCTCAAATTAATACCAGAGTTTGATGGATCGAATCCGGTAATTGACTGGGTGGAAAAGGTGGAATTACATTGCCTTTTGTCTGGCGTAAAAAACCTCGAACATGTTGTTCCTCTGCGCTTGTCCGGCGGCGCCTTTGCGGTGTATCAACAGCTCAGCCATGAGGGCAAACAGGACTACGAGAAAATCAAGGTGGCACTGTTCAAGGCGTTTGCGATTGACCCCACCACTGCTTGGGAGCAACTTGAGGCAAGGACCTTACGTCCGGGCGAAACGGTCGACGTGTACTTGGCAGAGCTGACGAAGTTGACAGTGTTGTTTGGTGGACTGCCTGAGCGGGCCTTAGCATGCAAATTCCTAGCGGGACTCCCGACAGGAGCGAAGCAACTACTACGAGCTAGCTCAAGTGCAGATTCGCTGCCCCTTAATGACCTAGTAGATCGGGCCAGGACTGTAATGAAGAATTACTCCGAAATGAGGGAACCAGTAAGTGCTGCTGCCCAGTCCACACCGAATGATAAGAAACCGTATCAAGGACCCGGTCCACGTGGTGGAATCGTATTCTACAGATGCAATGGACAGGGCCACATCGCAAGGAACTGCCGGCAACAAGCAATGGCTGTTCGCTGCTACCGGTGTAAGGAAGCTGGCCATATAGCTCAAGACTGTCTGGGAAACGGAACCGGGGACAAGGTGTCAGCGTCGACCTCTTCCCCACGCAGAAATTAAATGAGACGCTGCCGATCATCCCGATATATATCAACGAAACACTGTGCTCAGCACTCCTTGATTCCGGGTGCTCCCGCACTATCGTATGTGCAGATCTCTGCCACATTTGGAGAAAGAAGAACGTCAGAGTGACTACCATCAGTGGAGAGACGCGCACATGTTGCGGCGTGGGCAATGTAACTATACGGACGAAAAATGGAAGCTCCGCTAACCTAGAGGCGCTGGTAGTGCTCGAAAAACCCCTGAGTTTTGACCTGCTCCTAGGATATGATGCCATCAGAGCCCTTGGTGGTGTCCATATAACGGTGACAGGGGCGGTACATTTTTAGGAGAAAGCCCCAGTGTGTGCTGCGCTAAGGATCGACCAACCAGACTTCAGCGTCGAATTTGACGAGCAAAAGAGGGTTTGGACTGCCTCATGGAAGTGGTCGAAAAACAGTGAACCAGCCAAACTGCAGAATAGAATAACTGAATACCATGTGCCCGACCACATGAGGCCCGCGTACGAAGAGGAACTTCGCAAATGGATCGAGGATGGCTGGCTGATTCCCTACCCATACAAAAAACTTGGACCTCCTAAGGGTCTGATCCCATTAATGGCGGTCGCTCAGCACAACAAAGCCAAAGTCAGACCGGTAATGGACTACCGAGAACTGAACTCGCATGTCGATGCGTTTACAGCTGATGCTGACGTGTGTGCTAGCAAACTACGAGAGTGGCGCCAGCTGGGTTCTAATGTGTCCCTGTTGGATCTGAGAAGGGCATATCTGCAGGTCCGAGTTAACGAGACAATGTGGCCGTTTCAGACGGTAGTGTTTGCCGGTAGGAGGTATTGCCTCACAAGACTGGGCTTTGGGCTGAACGTTGCGCCCCAAATAATGAAGACGATTGTCAATGCTGCATTGTCACAGGATAAGACCGTAAAAGAAGGGACATCAGCATACCTTGACGACATATACGTGGATGAAGACATTGTGCCGTCATCACGTGTGAGGGCCAAGCTAGCCGAACTTGGACTGATGTGTAAGGATCCAGAACGCTTGGAGGATGGCGCTCGTGTCTTAGGGTTGAGCGTTCAACAGGAGCGAGGGACCTTGAAGTGGGGGCGCGGAACTGCATTTCCTGAAGTGCCCCATGTCCTTACGAGGCGGGCTATATTTTCCCTGTGTGGAAAACTGGTGGGACACCTACCAGTAGGTGGATGGACTCGGGCCGCGACAGCCATCATGAAGAGGAGGGCGAGTGCAGTTACCAAAGGTTGGGATGACGAAACGGTGGACAATTTGTTGCGGCGCATGGTGAAGGAGACCATCACAAGAGTCGAGCAGGAGGACCCCGCTAAAGGAGATTGGTGCGTCCAGGGAGACAGGCTAAATGTGTGGGTGGATGCGAGCTCCCTCGCGATCGGGGCGCTATTGGAGATGAACGGGTCCGTGATTGAGGACGTCTGCTGGTTGCGACCAATGGATGATGCTGCTCACATCAACCTGGCGGAGTTGGATGCGGTAACAAAAGGAATAAACTTGGCACTCCAGTGGAAAGTCAAAGAATTATGCATACACACAGATTCGCTGTGCGTATACCACTGGATACTTGACACACTAACAGGCAAAGCGAGAGTGCACACCAAGGCGGCTACCGAAATGCTAATCAGACGAAGGTTGGAGACAATAAGGAAGTTGGTGGAAGAGTACGACCTATCGGTGAATGCGGTGCTTGTCACTTCAACCTGCAATCTTGCCGATAGACTTACCCGTGTGCCCCAGAGATGGTTCGACGCAATGAAGAAAGAAGCCGAACCAGGGTCTTTATGTGCTGCCTCTGTTGAGGAGACGGATAAAATCAAGAAGGTACACCATGACAGTGGACACCCCGGAGTGAGACGGACGTATTATTTTGTACGCTTAACCAACCCGTCAGTGTCCAAAAGCAAAGTAGAAGCAGTGGTCAAGGAATGCCAAATATGCCAGTCAATCGACCCTGCTCCCACCAAATGGCAGAAAGGTCGGCTGGAAGTCGACGAGAATTGGAGCCGACTGGGCATGGACATAACCCATTATGGTGGTCAGCACTTCCTCACACTGATCGATTGCGGACCAACGAGGTTTGCGATCTGGCGATTATTAACACGACAGGACTCGGCTAGTGTCATCCGTCAATTAGAGTCCATATTTTACGAGCGGGGGCCACCTGAAGAGATTCTCACTGACAACGACACAGCCTTTTGCGGCGGAGAATTCAGGCGTTTTGTAGACGAGTGGGGGATCCGGCTTAGACACAGGTGTGCATATGTACCGAGTGGCAACGGTATAGCGGAGCGGTGCCACCGAAGTGTGAAGAGGATAGCAGCAAGGAAGCAATGTACGATTGCAGAGGCAGTATATAGGTACAATACGACACCAAAGGATGACGCGACTGCTGAAAATGCACCTGCTAATGCGATACATTGCTATCGAGTGCGTGTTAAGGGCATTGACGCCTGCCTGCCTAATCAGAAGAGGACGCAAGGACGGTACAAGTTGGGGGACACCGTTTGGGTAAGGCCTCCCAGTAACCGATGTACGACCAGTTTCAGAAGAGGACGGATCACCGGCATAATTAGTGAGCAGGCTGTGCTGGTTGATGGTACTCCACGGCATGTGAAGGATGTCCGGCCCGCTCTTGATACAAACCAAATATCGAACAGCGAAAGTGATGAATCATCCAATGATGAAATGTGGATCCGACCTATGCCCCATTACCGTGATGACATGGCTGAGACCCTCAGCACAGATGGCGATAGTTCCAGCGCCACTTCTGAAAGCCCCAATGACGATGGAGCCCAGCTTGATGGAAGGACTGCTGGCAACGTTAATGGCGACAAATCTGTTACCCCTCCTGAGAGCTCTGATGAAGATGAAGAAGTCCAGCTAATCCCCCTCCGTAGGAGTGCCCGTAACAAACGACCGCGGCCGCAATGCCGCATGTGTGATCTTGAGACCAGAGGGGAGTGTAAAGTCGAACAGAATGAAGGAAGAAAGCGACCACGTGTTTGCGCGTGTTGTCTTACCTGCTGGGATGATTGCAGGGAGGGCGGAAATTAAATTAATGGCGGCTGTGGTTTTTTGTACGATTATTGAGCGATGACGTCAGGCCTCACGTGACTGTTTTTCTGACCACCGATTGGCTGATGATGAACACTTGGACAATAAAAGGAGTATGTTCAGAAGATCAAAGGAGTGTCTATCAACTGCATCAGTGTGATTAGACGTCCGACGTGCGTGTGTTAATCAACTGCCGTAGTTGCGCAGTTGCGAAACGAATACAATTAGAAATGCCATTAATTATCTTGAAAGTCTCAATCATATCACCTCTCATTCTTCTCTCCAGCAAAGTAGTCAATCCCAATTTGTCCAATCTCTCCCTATAACTGCACTCCTTTACTTTACTTATTAGTTTTGTCACCCTTCTTTGTATGCCTTTTAGTTTCAATATTACATTCTAATTTCCATGTCTAGTCGCATGTTAGATCATCCATCTAGGGGAAGGAAACTCTGATATAAAACCTGCACTCTACATTGTGCCTTTTCAGCCATCTCGCCTTACCTGTCACTGAAATCATGTCCTGTAGAAGGAGAGTCGTACAAGCGCACACCACTGCCATCTATTTGTACAGACAATGATGGAGAGTAGAAAATGCACCGTGGATATACTTTCGGCAGCCCTGTAACTCTCACTTCCCTTGCACTCACTTCCCTAGCTCTCACTTCTCTAGCTCTCACTTCCCCAGACTCTCACTTTCCCAGACTCTCACTTTCCCAGACTCTCACTTTCCCAGACTCTCACTTTCCCAGACTCTCACTTTTCCAGACTCTCACTTTCCAAGACTCTCACTTTCCAAGACTCTCACTTCTCTTAATCATCACTTTCCAAAAGCGATGTTTCTGACATGTTATTCCTTGGGTCGGTTGTTGCTTAGTTTGAGCAGTATGTGGAGAGGACTTGAGTATATTTTCTTTTCTCTATCTTTGTTGCCATATCACTAATAAGGGTGCCGGAGATAAACATTTTATCCGATAGTCCAAGGACCTGAACCATGGAGTAACTCCCAAGGATGCTGTCTTATCAGCAGGTGCAAAAAATTGTCATTTGGTCAATGGAGTCTGGACCATGCAGTAGTTTCTGATGGAGTCTCTCGATGCCATATTAATGGGAACTGCTATGGATTTTCCTTCAATGGTTTACAAAGATAATCTTACTCATTCTCAATCCATCTACTGATCTCTTCCACAAATTTTTCAATTCCAACATGAAAAGTTCTAAAACAATAGACAAGCTTAAACCTAGTTCCTCAACTTCTAACTTGGATCCCTACTATCAGATCGGCTTTACAATCTTTCAGAGGTTGAACTCCACTCACAAGAGACAAAACCGGACCTATTCTTTCTGTATAAAACTGGCATTAGCCTGTCAGCTTCTACCAAAGGCTACTGAAACATGACATCAAAACCCGACCCCCATGATCACCATGGACATGGAATTTGTGCTTGCATTAGGGATGGGTTTCCATGTGGTAGGGACATCTCCAAAGAAGACCCTGAATTGCTCTATATGTGTTTCCGTATAGCACTTGCTCACAACACCGCATTCGTCTTTACCCTCTATCGTCCACACAATGATTACATTTGAAAGTATCTCTGAGAATATTGACCATATCCTGTCTGTTTACCCTTCTGCCAGCATTCATGTTTGTGGTGACTTTAATGTTCACAATGCTGAATGACTAGTCCACTCAAACAAGGGAGGTTTTATCACGATTTTTCCCTTGCTTATGATCTTATATAGATTGTTGACTCCCTGCTTGCGTACCCGATGCTGACAAACATTTTGCAATCTTAATCTTTTCCTGATAACTTATCCTGAATGATGTACATCAACTGTTCTATCTCCGTTGGGATCTTCCGCTCACAGAATTATCTTAATTAAGATCAAAACAAAGTTCAATAAAACCTCTGATGTCCTTTTCCATCGCAGAGTGTATCTGTATTCGAAAGCTGACTAAGACAGCCTCAGATCTCTTTCATATCGGACATTCCTCTGCATTTCTTTTTTTTCAAAAAGAATGTTTCCTTTATCGCATCTGATATAACTGATTGGTTAATCGTCGCTGATATTGAGAGCTTCATATCCTCCAAGAAATTCCAACAGAAACCAAACAGCCAGCTGCGCTAGACTTTTGAATGTGCCGTTGCCATTGCTCACAAAAAACACTATTTCAATAACTTTCAAAACAATAGATGCTGCTCTGAAACTAAAGCCGCCTTTAAAACTTCCTGCAACCACTACAAAAGGCTTATAGAAAATAAAAAAAAGTCTTATGCTCAACCTGTTAAATCTAGAATGGCTGAGCAGAGGGTTGGTTCCCATGATGTGTGACCTCTATTCCAACCATCATCAATGGACCAGAGGTGATTTCTCAAGCATCCGATAAAACCAAACTTTTTGCAAAGAACTTTGCATCAAATTTCACTCTTTGCGATCAGGGCCGCCTACTTTCTGAATTTCCCCCTATTTCTGAAAATACTGTGAGCGACATCCATATATCTGTCGGAGATGTTGCCAAACTTATCAAAAACCTTGATACCAGTAAGACAACTGGTCCTGACAATATTCCAATCATAGTGCTTTAGAATCTTATTCTTAGATAGATGTTCAATCGTTGCTTAAAATATATTGTATCTTTTATGGTAAATGTTGTGGATTGACATTTTTATGCAACATGAATTTGCTTTTGTAATAACATTTGCGGTTCATTATCATCCAGATCCATTGGCTGTATAAGAGAAGTAACGTTTGGTGGAAAATAGCAGGTAAAGATATTTCCACAGTCTAAAACTAAATCACTCTCAGCTGGATGACTTACAATTATCGAGAAGTAACAGGCATTTAGTATTTTTCAGTTTTCCACATTTTTCAAAATTTTCATGCACTTAATGGACAAACTTATATTAAAAAACAATCTTTGAACATTTCTTTGTTCACCCATGCGTTTCTTTGATTTTTGTAGAAAACTGATAAGTAAGATATGTTCTCTAGTGACCGAGGATGAGTAGATTTAAAGTTTTAATATATGTTGGCCTGATGCGTTCCCACAGACATGCACAGTCAGACATTCTTTGTTACATTTGAAGCCTGTAGCTTGTTTTTCTTCATAATTTGTCAAAGTTTTCATTGGCAAGCATTTCCAATTGATCCCTGTCTCATCAGCATTATGCATTTGATCAGTGGCAAATCCATTTTCAAATACAATCGATTGAAATGATGATTATAGCATGGAGGACATCTTTCAAAACAGAAACGTAAAAATGAACACAAAAATCAGGATCTTGAAGGCGTACATATGGTCAATCCTACTTTACGGTTGCGAATGTTGGACATTGTCGAAAATTACTGAAAGTCGTTTTCGAAGCAGTGGAGATTTGGTTTCTAAGAAGAATTCTACGAATCTCGAAAAGAAGAAAAAGAAGTCATGCGTAAGGCTGGCTACAACAGAACGCTTCTCAATACTGTCCAAGTCAGACAGTTGAAGTTCCCTGGCCATATAATGTGGGCGGACGGCCTGGAGAAAAGCTTGATGTTAGGAAAAATCGACGGCAAAAAGAGTAGAGGAAAACAACGTACCAAGTTAACAGATGGCTTCAACAGGGTCACTGGAATCACGACTCTAGATCTCATTTGAAAGATCGAATGCAGAGAAGAATGAAGAGTCATGATCATCGATGTCTGCAAACAGACCTGATACCTGAAGAAGATGATGTTTTTCGTCCAAGACAGGAGAAGATGGTTGACGAAAGAGTTTCTTTTTGGCATTTATTTTACTGGCAGGTGATTGTGATCGTTCGACAATTGTATCTTTAGATTTAAGTACATCATATAAAGTAGATCTTCCAATATTATGTTTCCATCAATTCACACGAACATAAACTATTCTTTCTTATCAATAATCTCACGGTTTAAATTCAGAGACTGGCTAAAATATCCTCCCTGCGGTTGTATATTTTAGCTAGGCCACCGCGTCTCTTTCCTTTGTTACTGAAGAGTTATACAGTCAACCGAGCGGCTTCAGTGAATTGTTTAAGTGAGTTAATTTGAAAGACTTTCATAAGTTCAGTCAGTTAGATTAGTAACGATTAAGATTGCAGCCCTCAGGTTCGTGGTTTTGATTCCCAGTGTCAGCGTCAAGTTTCTTTATTATTTATTTATTTATTGATTTAAAATAAGTTTCTCACATTTAGAAAAATTTTCTGTTGACGGACAGACAGACAGACAGACAGACAAAAGACAGACATACAGAGAACCTCCTCGTTATAAATAGATAAACATCTTTTTAGGTTTATTCCAGAAGAGGATTCACCAGTCTCGCACATAATGGCCTTTATAATTCACAAATTTAATGATAAAGTCTAAAAAACAAAAACAATATTTAAACTTAATATAAATTGAACAAACTGGCAATCTACACTAATAAACTTCTATTATAAGTGACCAGATATCATGATCATGGAGATATAATAAAATTGTCATGTTAGTCTGGTTGTCAAGTGTCTGGTTGTCAAGTGTCCGATTATCAGGAACTCTACTGTATATTTAAAGACAAAATGATTACGCCATGGTATTATTTATATATGGTGATGTTTTTTCTGTATTTGAATAAAAATTGTGATTATTGTCGTAAACGATCAATACGCCTGAAAAAGTAAGAGAGCACGTTGGCCAAAACATAGTTGAAGTATTGGGTGATTAGTTAATAAGAAAAAACGGTTTTAAAAAAAACAAATAGACAAAAAATAACTGTTACCAAACACAAGAAAATTTACTTTTCTACTTATCTATATAATTTTCACGTTTGTTTGCTGATTGTAAGATTTATTATGTATGCATTTGTTAGCGTCATGTTTACTTAGCCAAGCCAATGTGGGCAAAAAAAATTTCTGAGACTTAGTTTGGTATAGTGCAAAGTATTTTGAAATAAGAACTTAAAAACAGTTTCAGTAAGTTTAAAATATACAGATTGGTCGAAAATTAAATATTTGATCGGTTGGTGACAGTTATGAGTTGTATTTTTGTTTAATTTTTGATTTTTCAGTTGTTAAACATACGACAGTGAACCTTCACATAAAGTAAAGAAACAACGCCATCTTGAATCTCTATTTTCACAAGCCTTCTAGAAAACGATACAAAATCTGAAAAAAACAAACATTTAAAAAAAGTTTAAAAAGTGAAAAACTATGCAAGTCGATAGAAAATAAAATTTTCTTGCGTTTGGTAAAAGTTATTTGTTGCAGTAGCCCAAAATGGCCTGAAACTAAATAGAGATATCTCTATTTAGTTTCTCCATTCTCTCTCTCTCTGTCTCTCTCTCTCTCTATCTCTCTCTTTCTCGTACAAACCATTCAATCTCTGTCTGTCTGTCTCTCTCTCTCTCTCTCTCTCTCTCTCTCTCGTACAAACCATTCAATCTCTGTCTCTTGTTTTATGTTTAAATAAAACTTCTAAACCCAGACCAGCTTCCAAGCATTATCATTTAACAACAGTGATGAAACGTCCGAGATAGACCAGCCAATAGCATAAACGAACCCGGGTACCCACGGCACGGTTCAAAGGTAAGCAGCAATGTAACAGAAAGCAAAGGAAATAACTTACTACATGATTCCTTCTATTAAAAGTATTCGATGAGTAAGTAAAAATATCTCCACTCTAAAAATTTCCTTAATCGGAATAAGTATTTTCAGAAAAAAAAAAATAAAGTGAAATAAAATATATCCATTCCAATAACATATGGGAAAGAAACAAATGAACCAATAGGCTAGTCTGAATCAAGTATCGATATGTCATATGAATTACTATTTGAGTTTGACATTGAAAATCCGGCAAGATAACTTTATATATTAGATTTGTGCTAGCAAATGTACCCACCATCATTTAACCAAATAAATATTAATTTTGAGGACAGTAGTGTGAAAAAAATACAAACAATGATTACTCATCATCCCGAAAATTGAGACAAAAACTTTGTGTGTTTTTTAAAAAAAATTTCTATATTTTTACTTCTCTTTTTTTCTGTTCTTTATAGATCGACTAATTCATTTTTCCTTATTACCAAAGCATGGCAATAGCCAGATGGCAGAGTAACTGAATGCAATCATGCCCCAGTACCTTGGTATAGATTATCTCCAGCATGTGAGTAGACTGACTCTTGTATTGATCGATTAAAAGATGATAAGCAAAATCTTTATTATTTTAGAAAAATAAATAAAAATAATCTTTTAAAAAAAAACTTTAATTGATTCCCAACAAGGCACAGAGACGTAAGGAGTTACTGAGAATTAAGGGCCAGAAGTGAGGAGTCGTGCAGTTAAGTGTTTATTCACATTACATTTAAATTTCTGAATGTCGGTACAGTCAGGGAAACAGGGAGCAGAGAATGGAATTCCAAAGACGAGCGGTTCAAAGAAAGAAGTGATCAAAGTAGAAAGCCCTACGGCATCTGGGGACCTCAAAAGTGAAGGGATGAGATTTACACATACTTTAATTATCCGAACTCTCGTGTTTTTATTCCTTTTTTTATGTGGTTAATAAGGTACGGATAGAAAAATGAGTTCACCAGCAAGTACAAATATTCATGTGGCGACATGCATCGCTATTAGATCTCGAGCCGTAAACTAAAGGTTTATAGTGAGTTCGCTGAATAAGCGATGTAATTTGCATACATGCAATGGTTGCATTAAACGCTTGGATCTTCGACTTTGGGCGTCTATAAAATAAAATTGTGTCGGGCAAAATGAATAAGGCAGCGAATGGAGCGACAATATCAACAACGGTGGAGGAAACGGGTTATTTTTATCAGTTAAACTATGATTGTTTATTTATCTCCCTACCATGGAGGGAAGTGGGATTTGAAACCAGCGCCCTAGAGGAAGAGCACTCTGGCTAAAATAAAAATTGCCTGGGCAGCTCTGTCGGCGTTCTCCCGATAGGGGCGCTTCAGGCGATTAGCAATAAACTAACCTCTTCTCAAAGGGTGAGATGGCAAAGCCTGGGAAGGTGGACCTCTTAGAACTGCACAGGACCATATTTCAGACCGACAGAGAACAAGCCATCCTCAAAAATGGCATAGACTCTTCCGGTCTGATTTTAGTATTGATTTTGGCTAAAATATGATTGTATTTGACCGTGAAACCGAGAAATTAGAGTTATTAGAAAACGTTGTTTACAGAGAATTTGTATCCGGACGGAATATGGTCCTCGACTTTTGTGTTTGCTTTTTTCTTTTTCATTTTGCTAATGAGTCAACACTTATCAAGGCTAAAATCCACTTAAGGACAAGGGTTAATGAGATGGATAGATTGTCAATTGAAATGATGATGAATATTATGAGAGGATTGAAAATGATGAATTGAATAAACAAAATCTGATTATTTATGAGGATGGTTTATAACAAGTATTTATTAACATTGGATTTGAAGATGTTGTAGCCTGTAGCGAGGCAGTCCCATGGTAATGTGTTTCACAAATGGGAAGTTTTGGGAAAGAAACTCTGTTCATGGAAATGCCACCTGATGCTAGACACATGAAGGAAAAAAGGAAACTTTTTTTGCAGTGGTGGTAGCAAGACATGTTCTTGCTGTGAATGTTTTACAAGGAAGAAATAGAGATTGAAACTCACTTGAGCACCTTCCATGGAAATAGTAATAGAGGAATACTCGGAACATATCTTCCGTGAGAAAGGATCTGAAGAGAAAAGAAGATATCATTCTCCACTAGATTGGAAAGTCAATTTTGGACTCTGTTAAAGGAAGAAAGAGTGCTCTGAGCCACGACCTCCAATAAGAAGGCCTGTTTGATCGAAAATAGCATCATGAATTTTGGTGCAGGCGAGACATGCTGAAAAGTCAGGCTGTTGATAATGAATGATAGCTTTCAAAAAAAGTTTAGAAAACTTTGAAAATTGTTTAAAAAAAAAAATTTAAAAAAAGGACCACAATCCAATTTATACTTAAATTGTACTTTAGTCAATACTAGCAAATATATGCTTCCTCTGGTCGCATTTTTTTTTAGTCTGCATATATTCATGCTGAACAAACAAACAAAAAAAAGGATGTAATGACTGAGAGCATAGTATCATGACAAACGTCCCACCTAAAAAAGGAGGAGTTAATGCCTGGGAGGATGATATCACGACAACAGAAAACGGAGATAAGGAACGAAGATATACTATACTTCCCCCAATAAAAGGAGGTAATACTTGGGAGGATTGCTCCCAGGAGAAGGTAATGCCTGTGAGTATGATGTCATGGATATTATGTTACCCCCTCCCCCCCCAAAAGGAGAAGGTAGTCCCTAGGAAGATGGTCTCATGACACTAGAACAGCTATTACAACCCCCTCCCCCCATACCTGAGAGGATTACCCCACCCCCTTAAAAAGTCGAGTTAATTCATGAGAGGACAGTCTTATGACAAAAGATAGTATGAAAATAGATTAAATCATTTTTTTTTTCATTCATTAAAAAATGCTTAGCTATTAAAAAAACATTAATTTTATGGTTACTTGGCCTTTTGGCTAAGATCAAAGTGTAGTATCTGTTCTCAATATCTGTTCTCAGCATCCCAGTGACCTCAGACGTTTTACTATCGCCGAAAATATTGTTTATATATAAGAAAATATGACACTGTAAAATTATAACTGTATATTACAAAATATTAATTTATTAGCAGCTGTTTATATAATAAATATGTAAATTAAGACCTAAATGTGTTTAAGGGTATTTGCAGTTTCCTACATATACGGTATTTCAAAAGTCTATGTTGTATCATAAAATTGAATAAGTAGAACCTGTTTTGATGTTTATATAGTTAGGATTGATGCAAAAATATTCGCATTTATTCACTTAGATTAATAAAAAAAAGAATTAATTCAAAAAGAATAGTTAAGTTGTTTTTTTGTAGACAATCCTGTATGGCTTTCTGTCTTTACTCCTCACTTTTTTAACGCTCTTTTAAAAGTATCGACAAATAGCTTCACTTGACTGTGCTTCTCGCATGATACGGTGGCACAGTTGTGAGGTGTTCTATTAAAAACGACTAACAAAAAATGAAAGTAGACACTGGAGCAAAGGGGAACATATGGCCACTCAGAATTTCTAAAACAATGTCAGGCTATCGATAATGAATGATAGCTTTCAAAAAAGTTTAGAAAACTTTAAAAATTGTTTTTAAAAAAAAAGAAAGGAACACAATCAGATTTATACTTAAACTGAACTTTATTCAATACTAGCAGGACCCGTGTCCCGGCGTTGCCCGGGGAAATATAACAGCCTGATTTAAATTGTCCTTGGAACTTGTTAATTGTCATGGCAAATCACAATTTAACTGGGAACTGAAGCCTTTTAAATTTTATTGCAGAATCCGACGGAATAATGGGTATTCTGGGAAGGAATGTCAGTTTGCCCCTTGCCAAAGCAGTTAATATTACAGCTTCTATCACATGAGGTTGCATGCATTTAACACAGTCTCGTTCCATTACATAGCCTTGGAGCATGAAGATTCCGGAGTAACATAATTGGGCATCCAGCTTTCAGCTGTGTGTTGGCATACCAGGCAATTCTAATGAATCTAAAAATTCTGTAGGGTATTGTACAGCCTGGACGCGATCGAGAATGGAATCCACAAAAGTGAACGTTACAGTTTTAATGTACTTCCACAAATATGGCAATTTAATGCAAGCATTAAGCTCATCAGGGGGACTTCTACGTGGAACAATAGGAAGCGTTTGTCGGAAATCACCTGATAATAATATTGTTATGCCACCCATAACAGCATCACGTCTCTTGAGATCACGCAATGTTTTATCTAGAGCCTCGACCGCTTGTTTATGTGCCATTGTACATTCATCCCATACGATGAAGGAACAATTCTGTAAGACTTTTGCTGAATCTGACCCTCTTTCTATTTGACAAATTGGATCAGCATCTTTTGTTAGATAATGGCAAGTTAAATGTGGAGTGAGCTGTCCTACCACCAGGAGTACCTCCGGGTGCATCAAGGAATATAAGGCCACCTTGCTGATCTTCTTCAGTATTAACTACAGTACGAAAAATATGAATTTGCTCATTATTTAGTCGTGCGATACCATCTCGAACAATTGATGCTTGCTCATGAGGTTGATAACTAATTTCACGCGTCCATGCAGTAATGACCGGATGTGTATTAGATCGATTAGGTGAGGTAAGACCCAATTTTGTGAGTGGTTTACCATTGATCTTATAAGTCATATCTTCGATATGAACTAAAGCCATATTGAAGATGTCGTCTTAAAATGTTATATCAACTTCAGGCTGTTGATTGTGTTTCCTAAGAAGGAAATCTTCACTAAAAGCTTATTTGTGTGCATCCCAAAGTAGTTTCGGATGAGACACTGCACATGATGGCAAACAAATGTCTCAAATTGTCGGCAGATTCAGATATAGATGCTTCCTGTAATGTAGCATCCCAGTGGTTATCATCCTCAAGTAGTCCATGTGCACTACATGCATCCCTGAATGTAGTCATAACTTGACGATTGATCGTTTTTAGGTCATTAAAGCTCTGTGAACCTCTAACATTGTGTAGAAGCATTCTCAAACAGAAGCAGTCAAATTGATTTGGATGCACGGTGTATACCCTGCCCCAAAACTTCTGTTCTTTTAACGCACGATAGCCTGGAACTGGCTTACCCTGTAACCGTCGCTTGAAGACCTTAGTTTTAGTGTCCCAGGTATAATAAACTGGAACTTCTCAGTACAAAAGTGTACGTGGAAAAAAATGTGTTTGACACAATGTGAAGAAAGTTGTTAGAGTGGTTGAAGGTGGATTTGCAACTCTATCTGCTGCAGTACTTTCAGTAAAGTATATACGCTGTCCATTTTCTAGATGAACTGATAGGTGAATAACTGGGGGGGATGATGTATATGTATGTGAAAGTTAAGTATTCTCCAAATGGCTTCATTGGTTGATATGTAACGTCCCGTATCGTATCTCTTAACTTCATCATGAGCATTACTTTCAATTGTGAAGATAGCTTAATCACTACCCTTATTTACATATTTACAAATGTATTTTATTGATTTCATGCTGTTGCAATATTCAACATTGATATGTGCATCAAAAATCTCACGAAGCAGTTTATTATGTGGTACAACCCATCGGTTATCTACAGGAACTGTTATGTTGGCAGGTAGGGTAAGTGTCGTCTCAAAACCTCCAGCTAAAGGAGATAGTCGTCGATATTGTGAGTAGCCATTTGTATCTGATTGAGTTTCACTCAAGCTCTTACTGCAGTGTCCATCTTTGAGACAGAGTGAACCTCTGTTTCCATGAACCATATGGTGCCTAATGAAATCATGTAAAACCGGATCTGCCACTGGATCTTGAATTTCCGCACTGATAACTGAATCTATGTCAGAGGATTTCAATTTTTATCCTCTTTTCTGCCATTGAACAGTGTACATGTATAAACAATAGCAAGCAATTAAAAGTAAAGATGATTGTCTGCATGTAATGTTATAACAAAAATGTTTTTATTACTTATTGTTATGCCTTATGTTTTATCTTATACACTACCGGCAGACTTACTCTTACTGCTACTACCGCTGTCAGTAATAAGACGAAATACGTGATATAAACAATCTTATCTCTCCGCAGTCGTACCAGCGTCAAACATTCAACAACAACTATTTGCACTACTGCTACGCCCGCGTCGTCTTACTCACTAACGGTAGACTTACTCTTACTGCTACTACCGCTGTCAGTAATAAGACGAAATACTTGATATAAACAATTTGATCTCTCCGATATTACTCACGGAAAATTGTTTCCCATTGTTTAAAAAATAAAGCTTTGAGTTCCAATTTTAATCCTGAGTTGTATATTACTATCTGCTTGTCACCATAAGCTTTCTATATGATACATGTAAACTGAAGTCCCCCCCCCCCCCCGGCAGAAACATAAAAGTTATTTGAAATATTGTTTAGTATGTAATATAATATGAAACTTGTTACTAATGTAAACTGATCTGATTGAGGCTTGCGAAGAGTAAACTAATGGAAAAGTAAGTAATACATATAAAATCGAATAAGAAATGTTGTACTTTCTGTCAGAAGTGTACTAATGTATTTATTAGCACAATGAAGTTGAATAAATCGTCGTGGTTGTGATTGTCATTGTGTTCAGTTTAATGTAATCTGTTATTCGCTAACGTGTAAATGCTACGTAGCAAGAATAATAGAATGTCAATCGGTTAATCCGTAACAGGTTTTTTGTAACATAGTACGCTAGTCAGATGTATTGAAGGGAGCATCTGTTATATTTTATGTGCAACTTATGCTACTGTGTGGTGAGGTGAAGGCATATTTAACGTAAATAATAAGTTTTAAATTATCCGTTGTGTATTTGTTCCCGGTGTAGACTGGTAGCGTGAGAGGAGTAAAATGTTAGAGAGAAATGTTCTTGCTACTACCTGTATGGTGTCTGGTTTGGGGAGAGTGACTGAGTGAGGAACGAAAATAACAATTTGCCCGAGGTGGGTGTAATAGTTTAGAGTTTGCTAAGAACACGCTCGAGCGAATAAATTTGATGTTGTAGTGATTGTAGTGACCTATTGATTGCGAGTTTATTTTCCTATTCGACGCGAAGGTACAGGGGAAAAAACGTCTTTACTTTATATATAAGATTAAAAAAAAAAGAAAAAAGTTAAGTTGTTTCTGCGTTAAAGTAAATAAAAGTCACGATTTTTCATGGATTTTAAAGACTAAAATTTGTTTATTATTTTGATTGCGAACAATCTGAAAACAATTTTCTTTACATATTTATTAAAATAAAAACAAATTTTTTTTACATATTTATTAAAATAAAAACAATTTTCTTTACATGTTTATTAAAATAAATACATGCAAAGTCAAGCAATGCCGATTAAAATTTTTTGTAAGTTACAATATCAACCTATTTGTTGTTTAGAAAATATTGTTGGTTATGTGTTTTTAACTTTTTAAGCAGCACACAATCAAATACTGCAATTATGAATTTAAGGAAGAAATAAACAATAATTAAATAAACAAATTTAAAATAAACAATAAATAATTTTAAAATACAACAAAAAATGATGAATAATTACAAAAAAATGAAAAACTATAAGTTAGTTTACAAGTTTATATTGAAGTGTATAGCTCCCAAAATGGCCGCCAAATTTTATCGACTAGTTTTTTCTGATTTACCAAGCGACAACATGGTAAATTAATCCACTGTATTAACTTGCTGTCTGATTTCTTTTTTTTTTATTTTAAAAATATTACTTTGTTTTCTGTTTTTTTGCAGATTAAATTTTATTTTAAAGACAATTTCTTTGGCAATATTCTATATTGGATGTGTCATGATTATAATATTTAATTTTAAATATATTTCAATTTTATTTTTTGAATAAAAATTGTTTGATTTTATTATTTGTTTCTTACAAAAAACATACCCTCCCTTCCAATAACTCTAAGTCTGAGTGGCAACATTTCTAAAAAAGAGTTTGATTTTATTATTTGTTAATCAATATTTGCCAAATAAAAATTAAAACAAAAAAAAATAAATCCGCAAAAAATAAAACAAATTAAAACGGTGGATTAATTTGCCCTGTCACCATTTGGCAAATCAAACAAAGCTAGTCGATAAAATTTGGCAGCTATTTGGAGAGTTAACTTTTTATATATAACCGTTTAAAATGAAAACAAATGATGAATAAGTTAGTTTAAAATGGGAAAAAACGATAAATAAGTTACTTTGAAATGAAAACATGCAGAAAAATTAAAAAATAGAAAAAAAGAAATTCAAACAATGTCAATAAAAACAAACAACAAAGTTACTAGTGCAGAAATAAATTTAAAAAAACTCAAACTTATAAAAAAAAATCTGTTGGATAATTTAGTTGAATGTTTGACATTTTCTTTTACTGCTAAATTTGTTCTTAGTAATATTTTCATTTTTCTTACAACAGAAATTTTTTAACAGAGAATTTAAAGTGCTCCAGACAAGCATTCTTTTTACTTTTTTTTTAATACTGTGATTCTAATCACGAGAGTCAACATGAAAAAAACATTAGAAAACCTCTATTAATTCTGTGAAAATAGCAGTTAATTTCAGGTATTTTGAAGTCTCGTTAGGCAACGGCTAGCATCAATCACTGTGAGGTCAGCAGAAAAACAAGACTCAATGTAAAGGCCTTCTCTTTATGAAGGTCACGTCTGAGCAGCATCTCTCCACAGTTGACAGCAGTAGTCCATCTTAGGACCTATCTGACTATGTATAAATGTTCATTATAAGAGATATATAGAACTAAACTCCCTTGTCAAGATTCGTATCATACACTTGTTGTAAACTAGCAGGGATACCCGGTGTTGCCCGGGCCATGAATAACAAAATAGAAGAGTAAAAAAGAAAATGTAAAATCTTTCTTTTAAAACTTGCTTTCTCTCTCTCTGCAAACATTCTCCATCGTGTCACTTTTGTTTAATGCTCCTCTCCCCCATGCATCATGATTGTCCCCCTCTTTTTTTGACAAGTTGTTCAATATAATAGATGCAAAGCAAGAAGAAAAAAAAAAGGTGATCAGCAGCTGACTGACTGTTTGACCTAGTTCCACTGCAGTTTTTTAAATAAATACCAGTAGGAATTAAAGAAAGTAATTTTTTTCTTACCCCTCCCATGCACTAATTTGGTATGTCGTAGTTCCAAGGGAATGAATATTGCAGTATTTTTTTTTTTTTTTCGATCATCACAAGATGAATGTGTTATTTGAGTGTTAAAGACAGGCTTAGATATGATGACTCCAGATGGAGATTAAATCTGGACAGTATAGGAAGACATGTGCAGAACAGGAGACTTTGATGATATGGCTATGTTGAAAGAATGAATGAGAGTTCTTCGGTTAGATGTAGAACAGTTGTGGTACCAGGGCCAGTTCACAGGGGAAGACCAAGAAAAACATGGGAGGAATTGATGAGAATGGACTTGAGAGAAAGAGGGATAAATAAAGACCTGGCCAGAGATAGGTTAGTTTGGAAGTCAATTACTAAAAGTTGTTCAACATATGCCAGCATATGAAACAGACGTTAAACCGAATATGATGATGATTATGATTATGATGACAAGCAGATGCCATATAGAATCCAATGATGTAAGGTTTGTTAGTGTGTATTGTGTAGCTTCTGATACACAGACGAAAATATGACTTTCTTTTATATAATAGACTAGCAGGGCTACCTTTCCTCCTCCTTCTCCCCACCCCCTTTTTCTTCTACGCCCATTCTTCTCTCTGAACATACACACACAGACAACTCCTTTTCATGAGAAATGAGTCAGCATAATGAAATTAACTTATTGATTAAAAAATCAGAGTTACTTCCCTTTAGTTTATACATAGTCTATCTGCCTGCCAAAATTTGCGCCAGTTAAGGGTCAAAGAATGAATAATCTTTTTAAAAATTTTAGATATTATTCAGCCGGTGCAATGCCGATCAAGAAAATAGCAACTTTGTGAGTGTTTGTTTTGTAGTTTTAGCCGACCACACACACACACACTGACAACTGCCCTTCATATAGAAGATAAAGATAATATATATAGCATTTGCATATGAAACTTTTTCAGATATCTTACAGTCAATAGTGTAAAGTCATTTTAAAAAAAAAATTTTTTAAACATTTTTGTGAAATCTAATTTATTTTTTTTTGCAAAATCAAATTTAGGCCCTGGAAAAAACTTGTGCCTTCCTCAGTTTTGCTCGATTGCCTGTTCCTGATCATTTGAACCAAGTTGAAAATTATCCTCATAAGGGACTTCCCTCTGAACATGAAATCCGACAATTACATGAAAAGGGTGAGAATTTTTTTTACATGATGACAGACTCTTTAACTGAACGAGTTACTTGTCGTATTTATGCTATGCACACAAAACCTGTTTAGCACACAGCTAAAATAAATAGCATGCAGTTGTTATAAACGAAAAATCTTGTTTATCGTTGTTCACGTACACGAAGACGCTTCTAAGAAAATGGAAATGTTTTCATATGCACACAAGTAGGGTCGCTGGAGAAATGGTTGGATCATTCTACTGCTCCAGAAACTACCTGATTCCTGGCACAATCCTCTACCTGTATAGAGACAAATCCATCCTAAGATGGAGTACTGCTGTTATATCTGAGGAAGTTCCGATTGTCGCACACTTTCTTGCCGTGACAGTACAAAAACGATTTTGCCCTGTTTCACATAGAAGAAATGTTGCTAGCCTCTCTTTTTACTATATCGTTATGTTCATGGTAGGTGCTCGACTGAGCTCCAATCCCATCCTATAAAACATTCACAGTAACCACAACAGAGAACATTCCTTTCTCTCTCTCTACTAAAAACCAAGCAGAACTTTCATGAACAAAGTTTCTTTCCATCTGTGAAACAAAATACCATGAGGCTGTTTCCCAACCAACTAAAACATTGTCTTCAAGTCTAATGTAAACAAAAACTTGTTACTCTGTCCTCTTGGGTACTCAATTCCTCTTAAGAAATCTTCTACCCATTCCACCCATTGTTTTCAATCCTTGCGTGGTGGCGTTCATCGTCCAATTGATGATCTCTATTAACCCTAATCCTCGAGTGGCCCCTGAGCCTTGATAACCAGTGATCCATTAGTAAAAAAAAAAAAAAGAAGCATATGAAAGCATTTTTGTTTTTTTGATGTTTTTGTTTTTAAATAAAAGAGCAGTTCAGAGATTACTCTAATTAAAAACCAATGTAAGTTAAATTTCTTACTCATGCGATCCCGTGGAAATTCTACGGTGCTTTCTCCATCAATCTGTATAATTAATTTACTGTATCTAATAATATTCTTGAAATGAATATTTGACAGGGTCAATACTATTAAGAAAAAGATTACTCTTTTTTCTACTGTAAAATAATTATCATTGTCTGCTAAATATTTTTTAAATAAATAAGATCAATATATCTCTTCTTAATTTATTTATTTACTTAAAATTGTAGCAATTTAATTCTTTTTCAAACAATAAACATTCAATGTATTCTTACCGTATAAATAATCATCATCAGCTAAATATTCTTCAAATCAATAAAATGAATGTCACTTTTTTTAAATGAATTTATTTCAAATTGTGCCGTTTTAGTCAATGGGATGACATAATTTGATTTTGGAACAATTCATTTTAAAATGGGTAAAGTCGGAATTGTGTACCTTAGCGACATCAGATTAATCACCATCTTTGATGATTGGATGATCTCATTTTTTTAAATATGCATGAAAAGTGATAAAATACGTAAGAAGATGAAATTCCTAAGCATATTATTATATAAGTTGGTTATATTTTCTTTTTGTACTCTTATATAACTGACGCACTGCGTTTCCGTGACTTTGCGTCGTCAACGTGCAGGCAGGTCTCGGAAGCGCCAGAGAGTTGACAAAACTATTAACCAAGAAACATTTGCTATAAACAGTTTGTTTTCGTTAAAATAAGAAAACAAAACAACAAAAAAATTGCTTAAAAACAGTTGTTGGCATGTTTATGTTAACAAGAAAAAAATTGACAAAAAATGTAAAAAATAACATTGAAAATTTTTTTTTAAATAATAACATTTGCTTAGCAAATCAAACAAAATCGTCATTTGAAGCTATCCAGTGCACAAACAAAATAACATTTTATTTAAAAACATTTGATTAACAATGGTTCCTTTGACAAAAAAGAGCAAAAATAAACATCTAATTACTAACAGTTGTTTAGCTAATGTTTGTTCGTTCTTTATTTGTATATATGTATTTTAGTTTGATTTTCTTCGTTGTTATTTATCGGCTGCTAGTCTTCAATTTGTTTGGCAGTTTTTGCCTCGTCAACTCCTGAGCGCTTTCGTAACCTGCCCGAACGTTGCCGACGCGAAGTCACGGAAATATGGTGCATTAGCTATAAGAGTACCTTTTTTTTCTTTCTTCATTATATCTTGTGTAGTTTGTACAAGTTTTATATTTTCAAGCTGCCCTCACACTTCCACATATGAGGATTAAATACACGATATATCATAAAATGTGTGAAAAAAGGAAAAACAAATTAAACACAGGAATAACTCATCAAAAATGAGGTTTTGTCTGGATTCAAAACCAGTAAAGCTCTCATTTTTGATGATTTGTTCCTGTGTTTGATTTGCTTTTTCTTTTGGCTTTTTTCACACTTCCACATATGTAATTCTCTGTTTAATCACTCCCACTTATTTATTTCACAATACCATCCGATATGACCCCAGTGACAATACATGTCCATATATACATATAACACTCAAATGATCACTGTTGCCAATATCTCATTTCACATGTAACATACAGTCCTGACCAATCCATATAAAGTTCTCTCTTTTTTTTTCTTTTTTTTTTAAATTTTTATTCACCCTAAACAAATCATGTTTCCTCTGAGACATAAAAGTCTACTGTGGTAGGAGCCAGATTTATAGGGCAACCTGGGTGGGGAGTTGGGCAGCAGGATGTTCACATTACATTAAAATTTTTGCATGTTGGTACTGTTGTGAGGAGCAGGAAGAGAATTCCAAAGACAAGCGGTCCAAGGAAAAAAAGCTATCCGAGTAGAAAAATCTTCTGGCATCTATGGACATCTACAGGTAAAAATCTTTTATGGAAATCGCTCCAGACAAGACATGAAGCCACTTGATGTAAGAACCTAACAAGAACGAAATATTATTATCGCAAAGACAGGAGATGCCTATTGGCGTTAGTTTTGAAAATACCAAGGCTATAGGGAGGAGGAAAGCAGTCAGCAGGAAGAGAGTTCCACAAGCCTGCAATTCTGGGAAAGAAGCTACTGGAATAGGAAGCTGTATTATAATGAGGTATAAAAACAAGGAATTGATGGAGACCAATAGACCAATGAGTCAAACGAGTTGGAACAAAAAAAGCAGGGAATAGATCACATAATTCTGAAGAACACGTGGCATAATAGTATTTATAAAAAAGACTGAGACTAGCAACATCACGTCTTTGAGAGAGAGGATGCAGAGAAGAAGAAAGAGTGTGGCAAATCAATTACAGATACGTTTCTGCATCTTATCAAGAACCCTCAAATGGGACAGAGATTTACCAGCCCAAATATGACAACATACATGGTCTGATAGTAGATTTGTAGAGATAGAGAATAGCCTCAGGTGTGAGATTTAGCAGCTAGTCGCATGGATCGGGCGCATTTTCGTTTTAGGGGTAAAAGCACAGGGATGCAACTCTGCGACGATACGACAGAGACTGAGACTTGGCAGACAGTGTGGGACCTATTAGATTAGAATGTTTTTTTTTTACCCTGAAAGAAGGGAGAGGTTACAGCTCAGATGTGGTAACAGTACTCAACGGCACTGGTGGATAGTGGCCTTTTAGAGATATAGGATATTAATAACAACGGTGTCTATTTACTTCTGTCATGTTTGTATGTACATCTTGTCAGCAAATATGCATTCAAACAAACATTGTTGAAAGAAAGTAACAACTTATATCTGTTAGATCTTTTATCTACTTTTCCAGGCCGCTAACAATTTTTCTCAATTCTTGAAATAAAGAATGCAGAAAACATCCAAAATTCATAATTGTGTAGATTTTTTATTTATTTTTTTTTTTTTTAAAAACTTAGTTCACCCCAAACGAAACAAGTTGCCACTGTAGACGTAAGGGGCTACTGAGATTTAGGGTGAAAGTTTAGGGGGTAACCTAAATTGGGAGCTGTGCAGCGAGATGTTTGTTTACATTAGTTTTAAACCTCTGCATGTCGGTACAGACGGGGGAGCAGGCAGGGAGTTCTAAAGGCCGACAGCTTGAGGAAAGAAGCTATTGGAGTAGAAAGCTCTCCGGCATCTGGGGACCTCCACAATGAATGAATGGGATTTAGCTGATTGTTGGATTGATCGAGTGTATTTACGTCGAGGAGGCACCAGAGCAGCAAGTTCATTGGAGCACATTCCATTGAAATACTTATTCATTTATTTTATTTACTTATTTTTACTAATGAGTCACCACTTACCAAGGCCCGGAGCCACTTGAGGATAGGCGCTAAAGAGATTTTCAGTTGGACAATGAATGCTACCACACGAGGATTGGAAACAATGAGTGGAATGGGTAGAACATTTCTTAAGAGGAATTGAGTATCCAAAAGGACAGCCCAACAAGTTTTTGTTTAGATTAGACTTGAAGACAATCGTTGTATTTTGTTTTACAGATGAGATGCTCTAGGAAAGAAACTTTGTTCATGGAAGTTCTGTTGGGTTTCTGGTAAAGAGAGAGAGAAATGAAAATTAATTGCTGTAGTTGTAGCTAGACGAGTTCTTGCATAGAATGTTTTTATTTGGGGGGGGGGACATGGATTGGAGCTCTGTCGAACACCTACGTTATGTTGAAGCTTTCAACTTATTTTAGGCACCATCAAGGTATAAGTATGATATCTTGTAATATTTGAACACACTTATAGATGGTCACTTTCTGCATTGTTCAAATGTGAACCTGCGTCTGTATGCATTCACTTCACAGGCCATAATCGTCCACTTGTTGTCTTTGTCTGACTTCGGTGCTTGATTTCGACACTGGCCGTAGTGTTAATCATGTGGTCTTGGTCACTGCTGTAAGAAAAGGATTTTCCTTCCAAACCAGATCATAACTCGAGTTTACCACAAGCAAAAATGTTCTATTTTAAAGTTACAATGACACCTGGATTCTCCACCAAACGACAGACTTGCAAATCAGGTAAAAGAACTATCTTCCAAGCGAACACAAACAGTTCATCAGCGTAAGGCCCACCTGTCTCTGTGATCCACAGAAACCCAACTGCCTTCCTTTGTCCGCTCTGCTGGACTATATATATATATATATATATATATGTATGTATATATATATATATATATATATATATATATATATATATATGATGATGGACTCTCCCGTCGATTTCGATGTATGAGTGCCCCGCCTGGGAATTTGTAATTGCAAGGGTTGCGCAATCCCAAACAACCGCTCTCCTGAGTTGGCATTGCTTGATTCCAATGGCAAGTAGTAGTACAAGACGACTGGAAACAATGCTGAGATAAGCAGAGAGCACATACAGCACCTGGTATTCCTATATATTGTATATATATATAGATATATATAGAGAGAGAGATTGGTGTCATTTGAGGTAGACCACACAGCCAGCTTACTTGAAAAGAGTAAGCTGTTTTATCACTGGATATAAAAACTTACTGACCTGGGAGAGGGTCATATTTGGCATGGACATTCATTTTTCTATGATTTCACGTGGTTTGATTTTTCAGCATGAACCCCCATGACGTAATAATGTGAATGTGTGTTTGTGTGCGTTTGCTGCACAGGCAGTGTTCGTCCGCTCGTTGTCTTTGTCTGAATTCAGTGCCCGACTCTCACATTAGCTGCAGTATCAATGATGTGGTCTCGGTCACTGCAGTAACAAAAGGATTTTCCATCCAAACAAAACAACAACAAAAAGTTTAAAACAAGTAACAATGTGTTATTTTGAGCAGCTACAATGATACTTGGTTTTTTTTTTTACCGAATGACAGACTTGTAATCAAAACTCTGAGCTTGACCGAATCAAAACACAAGTCCAACCGAACACAGTCCTTCAGCTTAGTGCGCAGAGGCTAATCTATCTCTCAGACCAAGCAGAGACGAACTGACACCCTTTGCCTGCTCTGCTGGGATATATAGATATGTAGCAGTCAAATGAGGTTTACTTCTTAATGTGTATCAGTGTCACTGTGGGGTGGTTTGGCTAAATGTTGGGCAATCAGCTCGCAGAGCGCATCAATATCATTAGTTCCTTAAAGGACTATTTCAGCCCCTCTAGAGATTGCAGACGACTGGCAGAAGGTTCCTTGGCACCAGCCAAGACAGATCGCCTCATTTTCTCATCTGCCCTTGTCACCGACATCCCATGATGCTATCTTCAACCGAAGATAAATTCATCTACGAAGCGGCAGCAGACTATTCACTTCTCCTTTAAATAAACCTTTTGTTGTTGTTATAAAAGAAGTGTTGCTTATTCTTTCTTGAAACGTTATTCGTTTTTAATTATATTAATAAAATGTAGAAATTGATTTTCTACATTTTATTTCTATAGATATACTGGTGTAATTTAGGGTAGACCACACAGACAGCCCACTTGAAAAGGCTAAGTTGTTTTGGTACTTCTTTAGATTAGGACCCTAACTCTAATGCTAACCTTAACGACGCCAAGTCGATTTTAGTTCAAGTCCTAATCTTGAAAAGGCTAAGTTGTTTTTGGCACTTCTTCAGATTAGGACCCAAGCTAACTCTGACCCAAACTCTAATGCTAACCCTAACAACGGCAAGTTGATTTTAGTTCTAATCTTGAAAAGGCTAAGTTGTTTTATCACTGGACATAAAAATTTACTGACCAGGGGATCTCGTATCTGAAGTGGACATTAATTTTTCTATGATTTCAAGTGGTTTGATTTTTCAGCATGAACCCCCGCTTAAAGAGGCAATAATTTTTCCAAGTGGAGAAATCAAATTTTGTGTGGTCAAATCCAGAGCCAGACATTTTTCCCATCTCCGGTCTGTGATCTGAATACATTGCAACCATGCACACCAGCAAACATGTAGCACCACACATGTTTACAATTATTAATAATAAAACCATAAAATTTTATTACTCATCAAAAGTTTGATATTTTTCTGAAAGAAACAACACATAATCCCTCGGATTCCTAATCACATAATGTTAATGACGTAAATTTAATTTTTTCATCATTTATTTTATAATCTGGTTAATTTATTGCTTAATCTAAAGCAAAAGAAATATTTAAAAAAAAAAATGGTTCAAATACATGGATCAACCCGTCTCGGCCTACATGTCGTGTAATCACATTATATATACTAGCAAATATATGCAACCGGAAGGAGCATATTTTTGCTAGTTGTTTTATTTAATTGCTCAGTAAAATGTGTTTTTTACAAAACAAAAATTTAAAAAAATCAACCCATCCTTTATTTTAATAAATAAAACACGAGATAATAAAAACATAGTTTTTAACCAAAATTTACCCTTTATGGCATAAAATGTAAAACAAAAAATCCTAAACTCACTTAAGGTCGTAAGAAGATAATAATATTTCAAGTTTTTTCAAATAAAAAAAAAAAGAAAAGGTGTTACTAAAATAAAATCAACAATTAAAAAAATAAAATACAGTGATCACGATTCTAAATTCAGTAACTTAACTGCTCAGTAAAATGTGTTTGTTTTTTTTTTTACAAAAAAAATAATCATTTTTTAAATCAATTATTTTTTAAATGAAACAATTAGATTCAATAAATTTGTGCTTTAAAACATAATTTCTAATGAGATATAAAACAAAACAAACCCAAAACGTTTTAATAAAATCAAAGTAACTATATCATTTTAAAGTGACTCGTACAATAAATCTCAGATATTTTCACGATCCCCAGATCTGCATGCATTGCAACCATGCACCCCACTAAACATGCAGCGTTGCACATGTTCATACAAATAAGGCAAAAGTTATGCAATATATTTCACTATTGTTAATGTTTATATTCTTTGTTAATTATAGGTATTGCTTTGAAGAAATTATTCCGTGAGACAGACATTTTTTTGCATGACAGTTTCAAATTGCTCTGTGATAAAATGCCGGTGATACCTTTGGAAGTTTTTTCCAGGTAAGTCAAATATTATCTTTCATAGGTAAAAAATAAAATCTTACATTCCAAAATATAAGTGTAGCAGTCACATGACCAAGATCTTTCTTTTGTATTTACACGCAATCTCTTGCATAGTGATTCGGTTGGCTAAAATAAGCATGTTAAAACTTGCGTAGAAATACATCAGGCAATTTGAACACTTGTGCGCATGCTCATCTTTTCCCTCATTTCTACCCAGCCTTAATTTGGCGCTAAAGTACAAATAGTTCCTGGACAGACGCCATAGAAACCTGATGCTAAAAACCTCTTGTCTCTTGCCATGGCGTAGCAGAACGAGATTATCTTTCTATAGCTAAAGCCTGCCTGCTGAACCAACTTGCCTTACAGTCTTGTGTTCCTGTGTTAACGAAACTGTTAAATAAAGTTGATTTAATTGTAGAGAAGATATTGGTATTTTTTTGTTTTTTTTGTTTTTAGCATTGTCACTCTGGTGACCCTTTTCTTCATTTCAAGCCAGCTCAGTCAGATGAATACAGATGCTACTACAAAATGGCTATCTCCGACAAGCATCTCATCTCAACACAAATTTAGTAGTTACATGATGAAATCTATTCTGTTTTATTTACATGTAATCTATCGTGCGACTTGGCACATGCGTTCTTATGCTCTGAGTTGTTTAGCTATGACGTGAGCGTTTGGGAATATTTCTGCAAATACTCAGCTTTCAGCCATTTCCGTTTCCGCCCAGAGAGTTTTGCGCTAAATTATGATTCAGTTCCAACCGAGATGTACACATTGCCAGACGTCAAATTCCTGGCTCGTCTCTCGTCACACTTAGATAGGAAGCGAGCCCCAAAGGCAGGAATAAATCTAAGACCCGGACTCAGTATGCTTGTTGAGCTAACTTGCCTGCCGAGCTAATTTGCCTTACATTCTTATATTCCTATGTTCCTGTCCTGTTTGATGACGTTTCTACTCTAATACATGCCTGCCGAACCAACTTGCTTTACATTCCTATGTTCCTGCCAGCACTGTTAAATAAAGTTTGATTTAATTGTAGAGAAGATGTTGGTATTTTATTTGGAACCTGGTGACCCTATTTTCTTCATTTTAAGTCGGCTCAGTTAAATAAATACAGACACGACTAACTCAACAAAATGGCTACTTCCAATCTTGACATTCAACTCACACCAACTTTCCTTTCTACGCACCGAACTCTACAAGATAAAGACGACAATTGATCAATAAATTGCAGACTGGTAACTGAAGTTAGCTGTTAGGGTTAGCTGTGGGGACAAGTGTACCAACATGCATTTTAGGAGGGAAAATTCAGCATCCAGATACTCCCTCCACAACACTAATATCAAAAAGTCTACTTGTGAGCCTAACCTGGGCATTACTGTCAACAGATCTCTAAAATTATCAAAATCAAGGGTGTCTTGACATCAAGACTTTTGTTAGCCCTCTCTCCAGCTATTTATGATACGTTTGCACTTAAAATTCACTTCATCAGTCCGAAAACCCCTATCTTACTCAGAACATTGCCTGCCTAGAAACCGTTCAGAGACATACAACTAAGCAAATACTCTCCATCAAGCACCTGCCATACTCTGAACATGTTTCTCTGTGCTTGAATTCATTGACGTTCTGACGTCTACCAACTGACTTAGTAAACATCCAGCAAATTTCGGCAGCCTCATAACTTCTTTCTGGTGCGTCGTTCAATGCTCACACATAGTCCAACAGGATATCCATCTTTGTATGGCCTTTACAAACGCTGTGTCTACTAAGTGCTAATCTGATAGCAGTTGCATAGACTCCCAGAATACAAAATAAGTAACGTTTACTTATTCATTGTTAATGTGTATTTCTATATTATTGTATTTTGTATTTCTTCTTTAATGCTAATGTTAAGATAATGTTGTTTTAATCTTTATTTGTAAAATTATTGGACTTAAATAGCTTCTCAAACCTTCAATCTTTTAATACATGAAGATTTTATAACCAGTTTAAATGACTTCATTTAATACTAATGGATTACCACTTAGCAAGGTTAAAAGCCACTCGAGAATAATTACATAGGAGAGTAGAAAGTGGACACTTGGTTTACTTCTGGCGGGTTAGTAATTCTCGCTTTCTTTATTTTGTTCTTTAGTCCTCATATTCCATGAGCGATGTTTCTGACAAAGGGGGAAGAATTGCTGTTTTCTGGGTCGGAATCTATCCATCTAACACTTATCGTTGGGTTAGTTTTTGACCTAGTAGTAGTATTTATTTTTTTTAGCTTCTTACATTAAATGGCTTCATGCCTTGTCTGGAGCAATTTCCATAAAAAATATTTTTTATAATTATTAACCATTTTGCCAACAACCTGTCGCACCTTTTGATGTCGATGTGTTTTATAAGTAGACATGCCTACAAAGTCAGAACACAGCACAGCTCCAATGACTGTTTGAAACATTTGTTTTATGCTCAGAAATCTCTCTTTAAGACTCTCATTACACATCCATTGTATTATTCTCATATCATTTCTCTCCATGCAACACATATCCTCAACTCTTATAGGCTAGATTTCACTTCCATACATTATCACACTGCGTACATATGACTGATAGATTCTTCCCTTGGTCGACAGCAGTAACTCTCTGCTGGTTAGTAATGGCAGAAGTTTCCTGAACTTAATTCATCCACTTCTAATTCTTACAATTATACTAACACCTGCTTCTCCCTGTGCTTCAATGGTATCACCAAGGTACCAAAACTTCTGAACAACCTCAATGGCGTCGGCATCCAAATATATTTTCTCCACATTCGAGTTCTCATCCGTCTCCATTGTCTTACATTTCTTGTACCAAACTGGTTCTAATCTCTCGACCTACCAGTTATTCCACTGGACTTCTTGTGTACCCAATGCTTACAAGTACCACAAAACATTGAGTTGCACTCAACTCCCTTTCGACAAACAGAGCAGAGAAATTTTCCTCTTTTTGATGACTTTAATCTACTCCTAACACTTGCTATCATACCAACACCAGCTCCTCCCTGTGCTCCAATGGTATCTCTTTAGAGTTGACATGATTTTTTTTTACTTACAATTTGTAACCCACCCTCTTATTTGCTGATAAATTTCTATGAAAGTAAAACATAATAGAACTACCGGGTCTTGAACTTAGCTAATTCCACTGTTTGCTTATAAGCATTCATACCTCGTTTTTCTTGAGGTAAAAGTAAATTAAATTTAATATTTTAACTAATTCAATATTTATTTATTTTTAAAATTTGTTATGCATTTACCCGTCACCATTTAGCATAGTGGTTAGCGTTCACTAATCGGCCAAGAGACCGGGGTTCAATCTTCGGCCGAGTTATACTAAAGATTTAAAAAATTGTACTTGATGCTTCCTTGCTAAACACTCAAAATTATGAGGTGCGGATCCATGGTAAGTGGAGCAACCCAGGGAAATGAGTGACGCCCTCTCCTACATCTTAGTGTAGTAGCTAATGAAAAGAGAGCCTCGGGTCTCCCTCGATTATAGTCGAATACTTTACTTTTTTTTACTTAATACATTTACTACGTTTCAATTTTTTACTTTTATTTTCTTTCTTTTCATGTTTGTTGATTGATTGGTATGTGACTTGTCTATACTTTTCATGTTTGTTGATTGAATGGTATGTGACTTGTCTATACTTTTCATGTTTGTTGATTGAATGGTATGTGACTTGTCTATACTTTTCATGTTTGTTGATTGATTGGTATGTGACTTGTCTATACTTTTCATGTTTGTTGATTGAATGGTATGTGACTTGTCTATACTTTTCATGTTTGTTGATTGAATGGTATGTGACTTGTCTATACTTTTCATGTTTGTTGATTGAATGGTATGTGACTTGTCTATACTTTTCATGTTTGTTGATTGAATGGTATGTGACTTGTCTATACTTTTCATGTTTGTTGATTGAATGGTATGTGACTTGTCTATACTTTTCATGTTTGTTGATTGAATGGTATGTGACTTGTCTATACTTTTCATGTTTGTTGATTGAATGGTATGTGACTTGTCTATACTTTTCATGTTTGTTGATTGAATGGTATGTGACTTGTCTATACTTTTCATGTTTGTTGATTGATTGGTATGTGACTTGTCTATACTTTGCATGTTTGTTGATTGAATGGTATGTGACTTGTCTATACTTTTCATGTTTGTTGATTGAATGGTATGTGACTTGTCTATACTTTTCATGTTTGTTGATTGAATGGTATGTGACTTGTCTATACTTTTCATGTTTGTTGATTGAATGGTATGTGACTTGTCTATACTTTTCATGTTTGTTGATTGAATGGTATGTGACTTGTCTATACTTTTCATGTTTGTTGATTGAATGGTATGTGACTTGTCTATACTTTTCATGTTTGTTGATTGATTGGTATGTGACTTGTCTATACTTTGCATGTTTGTTGATTGAATGGTATGTGACTTGTCTATACTTTTCATGTTTGTTGATTGAATGGTATGTGACTTGTCTATACTTTTCATGTTTGTTGATTGATTGGTATGTGACTTGTCTATACTTTTCATGTTTGTTGATTGAATGGTATGTGACTTGTCTATACTTTTCATGTTTGTTGATTGAATGGTATGTGACTTGTCTATACTTTTCATGTTTGTTGATTGAATGGTATGTGACTTGTCTATACTTTTCATGTTTGTTGATTGATTGGTATGTGACTTGTCTATACTTTTCATGTTTGTTGATTGAATGGTATGTGACTTGTCTATACTTTTCATGTTTGTTGATTGATTGGTATGTGACTTGTCTATACTTTTCATGTTTGTTGATTGAATGGTATGTGACTTGTCTATACTTTTCATGTTTGTTGATTGAATGGTATGTGACTTGTCTATACTTTTCATGTTTGTTGATTGATTGGTATGTGACTTGTCTATACTTTTCATGTTTGTTGATTGATTGGTATGTGACTTGTCTATACTTTTCATGAAAAACAACTTTATTTTAATTATTCAGTGAATCCCGCGATGAGATTGAGGAGATTGATGAAGTGTTATTTAGCTCCTTTAATACCCCTGACAGTGCAGAAATCGTCTATATTCAGCCGTCTTCTCCAGAAAATGTGTTGCAGTCGGAAGACATTGAAATCTTCAGTAGACGAGATTTTCAGGAAATTCGAAAAGAGATTGACAAAAGTTTGTAACATTTTAAAAAATTTTTTTTATTATATACTAGCATTGCCTCGGAGTCTTTTTACTTTCATTTTTGTTTTGTCTTATTTTTAACTATGCTGTTTGTTTTTTGTTTTTTTTGTTTTTTACTATATATATATATATATATATATATATATATATATATAATGCGTGGTGGAGCATTGGTACGTGCCTCGGCTACTGAGTCAAACATGACTTTCGTATTGGGGTTCTAACTGCTGACTAGGGTTGGATTCAAAGTGAAGAGGCGTCGAAAATACATTAGACAACCCTTCCACCAATAGTTGCATGCTGCCAGGAATTAACCAAATGCGGCTGCAAGAAAGACTGCCTCAAGAGGTGCAAATGTTTCCGTACCGCACTTTCTTGTACCGCTCTGTGCAGCTGTGTTTGTGACTAGTAGTGTCGTAATGAACAGAGATCAATTGTTGAATATTTGACAAAAGATTGTGAATAATGTGCGTATTATTCTTTTAGCGTTAATGTCATGTTCATGTTCAACTAAGTCAGTCAGACTCTATAATCATTCAGTCCATTAATTTAGTATGCGATATGTCGTTAATAAAATGCATTTTGATGTTGTAATTTTTGGTTTATTTTATTAATAGTCATGTAAGTGGTGCTCAAATGCTTTCTAGAGTGTCATGAATGAATTCAGCATACCCCAAAACATACAATTTGACACCTAGATCACTACACTCGGTTGAATAGATACCAATTTATAAGCAATATCGCTATCACAAGCTCTTGATGGCAGCCATCTTGAAAAATAGCTGCCATCTTGGATTTTGAGGTGGCTAGTTAGATATATATTGCATTTTTGCATTTAGTTGCCCCACTACAGATGGAAAAAGCAAATGAATGAAAAAACTGGAAAAAAGAAGAGAATTTCAAAAGATAGCCGAGAAATGGGCACGTGAAGTCAGTTAGACACCAAGAGGACATTCTCACACTGTTCCAAGAAAGATGTTAATAATTTAAATTCTGCGACGCCAGAATTAGCGTCACAGGATAAAAGAGAGATCATGATGGCCATTGAGGAGATTGACCTGAATTTGCTGGTCTCGGGCCGGGGTAGCTGTCTGAGTCGATATGATGCGAAAGTACTGAAAATCGGTGATGGGGGTAGTGTACCACTGATGATCTCCCTTGATTCATCCAGGAAATGTATTTTTGGATTAATAATCAGATTAGGAAAAGAATGAGTTCCAAGATTTTCACGCATTGTTATTCTTCTCTCTTCATATTATGGTATAGTGCTCTTCTGGTCGTTATTTTCCCTGGTGACAGAAGACTGAACTCAGGGGTAGCTTTTTGAGGGTTTTTTTCATCAGCACTCGCTAAATGTCGGTATTCTCAGATGACATGTTGCACATGGATATGTTTCCTTTGAGGCATTTTCAGCATGAATAACTGCATCTGTCACTGCGATGCTAATGCTTCGGTTTAAGGTTCGATTATTTTGCCTCTAAATTTATGACCGCTACTTACAAGAATAACTTGTTTTGAAGTGATTCTACTTTCCTCTCCCTTTTTGTTATTATGCAACTGAATCATCTTTCGTTCTTTTTAGCTCCTTACATCAAGTGGCTTCATGTCTTCTCTGGAGCGACTTCCATAAAAAAAAAGTTAAGAATAAAAACTGACACAGGGAAGAATGACGAAAGAATATAAGACTACAAATAAGGAAATAATGCAAAATATAAAACGTAATGTTATTAACAATTACAATTATATAAGAAAAGGAGAGTAGAAAATAGACCTTGGGTTTACTTTCGGCAGCCTCGTAACTCTCGCTTCCCTTATTTTGCCCTTTAGTCCTCACATTCCATGAGCGATGTTTCTGACAAAGGGGAAAGAATTGCTGTTTTCTGGGTCAAAATTTTTTCATCTAACACTTATCGTTGGCTAGTTTTTAACCTTGAAGTAGTAATTTTTTTTTAGCTCCTTACATCAAGTGGCTTCATGCCTTGTCTGGAGGACTTCCATAAAAAGAGAAAAATGTGTAGCAGTTACATAATTAAGATTTTTTTTTTTTTGTATTTACATCTAATCACCGGCGTAGTGATTGGTACGTGGTTCGGTCCAAACTTGCATAGTAATACATCGGGCGATTAGAACACCTTTGCACATGCATGTCTTTCTATCAATTTCCGCCCAGGCATGCTTTCGCACCTAATATCAACAGTTCCAGCCGAGATGCCAATGTAACAAGATGTCACATTTCCTAGCTCGCCTCTCGTCGTGGCTTAGACGGGAGGCAAAACTAAAGACCTGGACTCAATTCTATTCCTATAGTAATACATGCCAGGCGAACCAACTTGTCTTATAGTCTTGTGTTCTGATTTTTCCGATTCCCAATTCCGATTCCCAATTCCAATTTATCGTCCCAACACTACTCAATAACCGTTTTTTTTTTTTTTTTTTTTCAGATCATTTGTGGTGTCTTGAAGATGTCTACTGCAACAATCTTTTTAAGGAATGCTTACAAAAACTGCCGACCTTAAAGACATATGTTGAATGCCTCAGTTTGATCAAAATTGCGGATCCGCTTTTGTGTCCTGATGGATCCGTGTTGTCCGAAAACAAACTCTTTCAAATGAAGTATATAAAGGGGTCGTACTATTTGTGGACGTCTAATTTAGGCACGTCCACTTTTGGCTCCTGCTATAGTGTTTTTTTCTTCAAACTTAAGGGGGACTTTTTTTTTTTTAATTTGATTGGTATTTTTGTTTTTTTATTAATATTGCACTCGTACATCTGAAATAAATGTTTGTGTACGTTTTACGAAGATTTTCTAATTAGTGTTTTACTGATGTAGATTTAAGAAATTCAAATTTTAAATAAAACTGGCATTTGTTTTTATTTAAAATTTAGTCCAAACATTTTTGTAAGAAGTAAATAAGTGATGGGCAGATATTGTCTTGAATTTGACGATAAAGTTGCTCCGCTGTCATACCTCTATTTCTAGAAAATTAGCAGGATTCAAAAGTGGACGTGCCTAAATGAGACGTACATAAATAGTATAACCGTATATAAAGTTTATTTCAAATATACTTACCTAACGTTCTATTATTGTATGTATGTGTGTGTGTTTTTTATTACTAATAACTTACCACTTAGGAAGGCTAAAAGCCACTCTAGGATAAGGGTTAATGAGATGAATAGATTGTCAGCTGAATGATGAAGAATATTATGAGAGGATTGAAAATGATGAATTAATGAACAAAATTGGGTTACTTATGAAGATGGTTTATAACAAGTATTTGTTGACGACCATGTTGTAGCCCGCAGAGGATCAATCCCATGGTAACGGTTTCCACAAATACAAGTGCTAATCTCCTGTACTAAAAAGTCATGCTCTATAGGGTTGCTTACACACCCCGTGAGGATGATATAGTCAGAGGCAACTTCTTCCTAGTTAAGATAAATGCTTTCAGATGTAAGTCAATAAAGTATGTTTTTAGATGATAGTCGTTGTCTCCTCCTTCACGTATGAGCATAGTACAACTATCTGCCTGAGAGTAATTTGATTATGAGGATAGTTTATGACAAGTATCTGTTAACATTGGATTTGAGAGTATTCAAATGATAACTGTAATTAACAAAATTTGATTACGAGAATAATTTATGACGACTATGAAATAATAATCAGTATTTTCAGCAAAATACTTGAGCAAAATAAAATATATTCATGCCAATAAGATAGTGGCAGGAAAAAATAGGCTAGTCCAAAATAAAGTATCGATATGTCAGATGGATTGCTATTTCGGTCTAACTTTGAAAATCTGAAAAAATAACTTCATATGTTAGAGAAAAAGATAACTGCCAATTAATATTAAGCACTTGTTAAAATGATGTGAGAATGATACGATGGATGTGTAATGTGAGCCTCAAAGACAGGCTTAGATCTGATGACCTCAGAGGGAGATTAAATCTGGACAGTATAAGGAGATGTGTGCAAAACAGGAGACTTCGATCGTATGGGCACATAGAAAGAATGGATGAGAGTTGATAAGTCAGTCGATGTAGAAAAATTGAGGTAGCAGGTTCAGCTTACAGGAGAAGGTCAACGAAAACATGGGAGGAAGTGATAAAGATGGACTTTAGGGAAAGGGGGATAAATAAAAACCTGGCTAGATAGGTTAGTTTGGAAGTCAATTTCTAAAAGCTGTCCAACACATGCCAGCATGTAAAATGGATGTTAAACAGAATAGAAGGAGCGGGGGGGGGGGGATGAGTTGTATTATATTTCATTTTTCTTTTTCTCTTTACTTTTTCATTCTTATCTTTCCAAAATATTTTCTTCAACTTTTTTAATATGAATATTGTTTTAAGTTTTCTTGTCATTTATTTTGTTATTGATCCTTTGAATTTTAAAGTTTCAGTTCTTCAAAAGAAGTCAAAGAAGCAGAACCCATTATCGAAACCAAAGAATTGTTCCTTCCAATTTCAGATCTACATTCAGATGAAAAATCTGTACGTTATGATTTATTTTTACCAACATTTAAAAATATTTTAGTGCTTACACAGATGAGGGCACATATGAAAAACGCAGTTACACAGGTGAAAATTGCAGTTCCAAATAAATTAACCAGAAAACTTTTTGATATACTTATGTATCAGGCAAAAATGGGTATTTACACCAAAAATTAGGAAAAATTATCGAGTAGAATTTTAATTAAAAATAAAAATTAGCTTTATCATATTGTGTCGAACTGCCATTGATACGAGCGGAATTAGGGGGACATAACTCACTCTGCCGTATAAATACGTAAGAAATCAATGGCGGTGGGCAAAATACGATAAAACTGATTTTTATTTTTAATTAAAATTCTACTCGATAATTTTCCCTAATTTTTGATGAGGATACTTATTTTTGCCTGATATGTAAGTATAAACAATTGTTTTTATTTGAAAATGCGTTTTTCATGTATGCCCTGATCTGTATAAGCCACCAAAGATGTAACGGGGTAAACACGGACTGAAAGCAAATTAAGACATACAAAAGTGAAATGAGTTTTTTTCAGTTTTCTACCTTTTATTGTCATATATATATATATATATATTTTTTAATTACAGGTGTATTATAAGATTTAGTGATTTTTTTTTAAATTGATAAAAATGTGAAAAAAAAAAAAAAAATCCAACAATAAGACTGAAAAAGTATGTTCTCTTATGATGTAACATATGATTTTTAAATAATATCAATTGTGTGTGATTGGCCTAATGTATACAGTCACAGATTGTGGAATCGGCTATGACGAGTTCAAATCCTATTGGATCTATTGTGTTCAATTATGCAGTAATAATACCGCCACCAGCTTTGCATAAAATTATGATTCGTGTTCAACTAATCGTATATGATAATTGACAGTAAGTACTATGTCGGCTTTAAATAATCCTGAAAGGGTTGATATGCGATAAAAAAAAAATAAATAAATAAATAAATAAAAACCAAACTTAATTATATCTTATTTACTTTGTTTTTTATGTTTATCATTTTTACAATCATATATATTGATATATATATATATGATATTTATAAATAAATATTAATTATTTATTACCTACATACATCGATGTTTCATGCTTACACAATCTTCAGTGCAGGAAGTTAATTCTCAATGGTCGGCTGGCGCGAACTCCGATCGCAAATCGCCACTTATTTGCAGTCAAAAGTCTTACCCGCTGGCCACCACAAATTAGCTTGGAAGTTAGGAGAAATTTAACTTTGTAAATGCCAAGTCGGCAGGTATTATATATATATACATATATATATATATATAACTCAGGTGCTGTATGTGCTCTCCGCTTATTTCGGCATTGTTTCCAGTCGTCTTCGACTTCTCCTTGCCACTAAAATCAAGCAGTGCTTACTGAGGAGATTGTGCAACCCTTGCTTCACAATTACATGCACAGCCACTCTTACAGAGGGTATCCATTGTCTCTCAAAACGGAGGCCATGATGATACATCCTCAAAACAGTTGTTCTTGAATGACCTTGTGGTAGGTTGTTGGAGTACATTCTGGTGATGTCTGTTGCATGAAACAGCGATGCAGACACATTAATCAACATTTCGCCTGTTGAACCGAAATGGTCAACAATACAGCTTGTCTATATATTATATATTAAGTTCATATATTTAAAACTCTAGTTCCAAAAAACTTATTACTCCAATATTGTTTGCATTTTTCTCGAATAACATGCAAATTTCTTTCTTTTAAATGCAATGCAATTTTATTTTATTAAATACTAAAGTCCAATTTTTAAATTATCAAATCAAAGTTGTTGTTTTTTTTCTCTAAAAAATATATACTTATTAAAACATGCTGAAAGATGATGATGATGATTTTGATGAAGCGGAGGCATACTAGCAGGGGGGGGGCAGTTTCTGATAAAATTTTCATAATTTTTAACTATCTAGTCATGGCTTCCGTTCAGTCTTAAGAGACAATGGATACCTTTTGTAAGGGTGGCTGCATGTGTAATTGTGAAGCAAGGGTTGCGCAATCGCTAACCACATCTCTCCCGAATCAGCACTGCTTGATTCCAGTAGGAAGGAGAAGTTCAGGACAACTGGAAACAATGCTGAGATAATCGAAGAGCACATACAGCACCTGGTGTTCCCAAATGGTCACCCATTTAGTACTGACCAGGCTCAATGTCGCTTAACTTTGGTGATCTAACTGGAACTGGTGTGTCAACGTGATTATGCCGTATTACCATCTAGTAATGCAGTCTCATTCGGTCCTGTGTGCCATATGCATGTGAGTGTATCGTACTGTGTTAATGTACAAGGTTTGGTTTGGTTTTGTCTGCTTTATGGTGTAAGGATTAATTGTATATGATTAGTTGATCATAAGTCATTATTTAATTCATAATTGGGGACAAATTTCCCAGGGCTTTTAGTGTTTTATTGTGTAGTGATATTGGATTGGGTTGTGTTAAAATAGTGTTAAAAAAAGAAAGTTACATGTAAGGTTAGTTTATGAAGAAAATTGAATTTTCCATTAGAAGTCAAGTTAGAAGTTAGAGCTGCATGTACATGAAGGTATGTCATGGGGAGAACTACATGACAGAGAAGTGAGATCAGTTCCGCATTTTTAGGTGTTTGATGTCAAAACAAGTGGACGTCTAGTTTCAAGGCCGTCGCCACCTCTATGGGAGTTGGTCGGGCAGATGCAGTTCAGAGATCGGCACCTTTTTGGAGAGAGGTGGTCAATTGGCTATGCAGTGTCTTGGTGAACAGCCATGGTATCTTCTATTAGATAAAAGGCAGTTGTCTCTCTGTGTCTGTGTGTATTGTGCATGTCCAACTAAATGTAAAAAACTACAAAACAAACAGCCACAAAGTTGGTATATTTTTGATCAGTGTTGCCCTGAGTGAATAATATCTAAAATTTAAAAAAACATTCATTCTTTGGGAGTCAAGTGGGCCACGTTTCATCAGGAAGGATTGGTTGTTCCGCCATTTTATGTACTAATTTGGAAAGAAAATGCTGATTCATTCCTCGAGGAATCTATTATATAAAGGAGAGTTGTATATGTGTGCGTATGTCCAGACAGGAATGGGGAAAACGGGTGAGGGAGAAAGAGAGAGGTAGAGAGATAGAATTTATTTTTTAAAGGCTTGAAAATCGAACTTTTATGCAATGCCTTAATCGTTGGCAGTCATGTTGTAATTACCTATTTTCTTTCGCGCTTGACATCTATAAAAAGGAAATACGTTTGACTTCATTTTATTTATACAAAAAATTGTGGTGTCTTCGTTCTCGCTTGACATCCATAAATAAGGTACTTTACTTTCATTGTATTTATAAAAAAACTTTTTGAAAAATTATTATATAAATACAGATTTTGCCCGTCTGTCAGTCACATTTTTTAAAAATGTATAATAAATATGCAACCAGAGGGAGCATATATTTACTAGTATATTCAGTTTTAAAAACATCATTTCACAAACCTTTCTATATTTCGTAGGACTGAAGTTTTCTTGTTTGATAAAATATATCCAAATCCGAAATAGTTCTTTATCTTTCGGAAAAGCAAAAACATTAACTTTGGGGCCATTTTTTCGATTCCCCTCACAATATAGAACAACACAAGAAGGCATCTTTATCTTTCGAAAATGACAGAAAAAAAACAGAAGTGCCCGAAAGCACTTCCGGTTCTGATTGATAGTAGTTCTTACTCTCATTATCAATGACATCATCAGAAAAAACAGACTCAGTTAGCAGGCCTTAGTTTATTATTACAATGGCCGTGGCAGAGCACATTTGGGAAAATTTGCGTAAAACAAGGGAGGTAACTCTCCTAAGAAGTTGTAATTCCAAGATGTAGTACACTTTTTTATGCTAGGACCCATGGATTCCGAAAAATACGATAAAACTGATTTTTTACTCATAATTAAAATCTACTCGATAATTTTCCTTAATTTTTGCTGAGGATAATTATTTTTTGCCTGATACGTAAGTATATACAAGTGTTTTTATGTGGAAATGTTTTTCATATGTGCTTTCATCTGTATAAGCACTCCAAAATTGTGCTAACATTCCATGTTTTAAAAGAATATCGTCCCGTTTTCATTTTATAATTATACTATTATTTAAACGTAGATGACTAAAGTGATAAAGAAGGTTTTAATTTCATTTTAATCTTTCTAGCATCGTCTTGAAGAAGCCATGACTCTGACATTTCACTCTGGTTTTACGATAACTCGATCGAGCCTGCAGCAATTAAAGGATTTACTTCAGTTGCAAGAAGTCATTATAAAGCTCGATGGAAAAGGTATTTATTGTTGGGTGCAATTTCTTATATACCCATCGCTGATGGAGGGGGTGAATGTTATTTGCTTCTCTTTCTCTCGTGAGCCAGGTTGATGCTTTTCCTGGGCAGTTAGATGGAACATATTCATACAAGATGACCATGACCATTTTCACTTAAAATATACTTTATTAATCTGTTGTTGGTGTCTTGCAATAAACATTCCATATTGGAATAGAAGTAAGAGGTTACATTAAAAAAAGTTTCTGGTTCTTATGCAGATAAAGACATATATCAAAATCAGTCTCGGCCAATCATCTTGCTTGGTTTGATTTTTATTTTTTTATTGGTTTGTCAGAGATCATGTGACAAAGTTATGTGTTCTTATACAGATAAAGACGCATATGAAAATCTCATTTCAAGTAAAAATACTTTTATATACTTACGTATCAGGCAAAAAAAAGTATCCTCACCCAAAATTACGAAAAATGATCGAGTAGAAGTTTAATTAAAATAAAAATTAATTTTATCATTAATTGATAACATTATCATTTCTAAAGATATTCTTAACATGGAGAAGGGGGGGGGGGTTATGTTGGTATATCTTCAAAATAGGCCATGGCGACTTTTGCAATTTACGTATAAATTTATCTGTATAAGAACCAAGTTTTCTGTACCTCGTCAAAAATCGCGTTGGATTTAAAGAAAAAGAGGCACGGAAAATGACAACAGAAATACAGACAACAGTGGAAAAGGTCTGACTTTGGTTGTGGCTGAAAAGGGATGATTCTAGCTAGAATGAGAGAAATTTGATGTCCATTATAGAAACCATGAAAAACGTCAACATAATAACAAAGATGAAAACATGAAACGAAAGAGCAATAGTCAGCACTAGAGCAAATAATGGCAACTCTAGCACTGAGGAACGGCGCCGTACCAGTGGTATTAGTCGAGGATAAGGCGCCAAAACTGGCTGGTATGCTATCCTCCTGATGATCCTATTGGCCTAGATCCAATAGTGGAGCTGCTGACTATGAAGCACTAAAGTATTTGATACTTCTAAGAGACATTGCTAGTCTTTCTTTACCCGATTGTTATATCCATGGAAGATGCTTGACTGAGCTCCAATCTCTGGTTCTTCCTTGTAAGACAGACATTCAGAGTAAGAACTCCTCTTCCTGCCACAATTGCAAAAAACTTTCCTCTCTTACTCTGTCCGCCTAACAACGGAATTTCTATGAACAGTTTTGCCAAGAACTTCTTATCTGTGAAACACATTGTCACAGGACTTCTTCCCTACAGGTCTCGCCATGTTGGTAAAACAGACGCGATCATATCCGAGGCAATGGCTGAATCTTTAGAAAATGACCTCCAGGCTGTAGTGGATTGGGGTCATAAATGGTTGGTAACTTTTAATGCCGCAAAGACAAAGCTACTTTCCTTCAACAACTACAAGAAGCCTCTCCAACCACCGATTGCCATGGCAAATAACACCCTACCTGAGAGTTCATCATTCAAACTCCTCGGCCTAACCTTCACAGGTAACATGAATTGGAACAAATACATTGCCAAGGCTGCCTCAAAAAAGGTTGGCTCCCTCTACCGTGCTAGTAAACTCCTCACACCTGACATTATCCTGTATCTATACAAAGCCACCATCCGCCCATGCATGGAGTATTGTTGCCACATCTGGGCTAGTGCATCATCTACTAGTCTGTCCCTCCTTGACAATGTCCAAAAAAGAGTCGCCAACCTAATAGGTCCCTCACTGTCAACCAAGCTCCAGTCCCTGTCCCATCGCCGCAATGTAGCATCCTTATGTTTGTTTTACAAATACTTCAATGGATTATGCTCCGATGAATTGGCTACTCTGGTGCCCCCTCGACGTAAATTCACTAGACTAACTCGACAATCAACTAAATCTCATTCATTCACTGTTGAGATCCCCAGATGCCGGAGAGCCTTCTACTCAAATAGCTTCTTTCCTCGTGCTGCTGGCCTATGGAACTCCCTCCCTGCCCCCTGTTTCCCCGACAGTACTGACATGCAGAAATTTAAAACTAATGTAAACAGACATCTCGCTGCGCAGATCCCAATTTAGGCTGACCCCCCAACCTTCTCCCCTTTTTTTTCTCAGTAACCCCTTACGTCTACAGTGGCGGCCTGCCTTGTTTGGGGTGAACCATGTTAAAAAAAAAAAAGGTTACAATATGATTGTCATCAAATCTAATGTACACACATACTTGTCATAAACTGTCCTCATAAGTAATCAAATTTTGTTGATTCGATTCGTTATTTTCAATCCTCTTATAATATTCTTCATCATTCAACTGACAATCTATCCATTTCATTAACCCTTTATCCTCGAGTGGCTTTTAGCCTTGATAAGTGGTGACTCATTAGGATAAAAAATACTCCCATAATATTCATCATCATTCAACTGACAATCTATTCATCTCATTAACCCTTATCCTGAAATAGCTTGTGGCCTTGATAAATGGGGACTAATTAGTTTTAAAAAAAAATCCTGTCTAACCGATTTTTGTAAGTCAGTGATTTCTTTGATTTGATCTGTACTGAAAATACGCCATCTTTCTCGGTGTTAAGCGGATTGGAATGTGATTATCTCCAGCAATTCGACAAGGCTGCATGATATTAGGTTCATCATTTCTTGGTGCTTATTTTCTTATTAAAACCTAGTTACCCTTCTGCATTATCAACCCCTTTGACACAAGTGCCCTCATTTTGGGGTGCTTCAAATCCATTTGATCCCTGTACAAATATTTTTTTTGCTCATGAAAACAAAGTAAATTTGTATGACTTTTTTGACCGGCTTGATTCTGTTGGCCTTGGTTTTCACCCTCAGCCCCGTTTCTTTCTAGAATTAGGTACTCACAGAAGGGACCATGTGAAGGTTGTCAACATCAGTAAGTAAAAATGGTGCTATGGAACCGACTGTATTCGAACTTGGTACACCCAGGTTGTCAGTCTGCGTCGTCATCCGCTTCACCACGGCCATGTCCCTCCCGTTTTTACTTATGAAATCTTTTTAAAAACTGTTCTATTAAAGAAAAGTTAATTTTAAATTTTATTTTCAATTTTCTTTGAACAGATCCGAATACTGTTCTGCTGGAAGATTATACGAACAATCTTTCTTCGGAATTTCAAGAGGAGTTTTCACAATCAGAGGACGGCAACAATGAGGATTATTCATTTGTAGGTAGGTCATGAAGTGATTTTGTAGTTTTTAATTTAAAAATATTAACATTTTAGTTCATGTCGCCAAATCAGGGGAGTTCCCGTCAGAGTACACTTTCCTCGCCTTAACAGAGTACAAACCCGATTTCAAAATCTAGTGGGGATGTATATATATATTTTCTTCGCTACAGTCTCTTTCTCACAGAAAAACGGTCGCTAGTCTTTCTTTACTCTATCGTTATTTTCATGGTAGGTGCTCAACTGAGCCCCAATCTATGTTTCCCTCCCTATAAAACATTCACAACAAAAACTCGTCTAGCTACAACCACTATAAATAATTTTCCTTTCTTTCTCTATGTACCAAAAAAATAAACGGAACTATCATGAGCAAAGTTAATTTCCAAGAATTATCTGTTTATGGAAAACAATATACGGGACTGCTTCCCAGCTGACTACAACATGATCATTTTCAAGACTAATGTTAACAAATTCTTTTTTAGTAATGAAGGTAAAGGTACTCCTCGTCAATGTCACCGTAACAAACACCGACCGATCAATCTTAAAACTTCCAAACTTCAAACTCAATGTTCTCTGTTAGCTCTCCCAGCTCCAACTGCCACCTTCCATTTTCTTCCTTCCATTTTCTTCCTTCCATTTACATAAGCTGATCCTCACATATGCTAATCAGCTGCACCTACAAATAGCCACCTGCGAAGAAAATCCCCACCCCCCATCCACCCACTCTGGCGGATGTACAGTCTCAACATGCGAAGCATCGCATCCTCTTCTCGGCCTATAGGTGTTGTTCTTTATTGTCGCAGTTCAATAACTAGAATGAAATGATTTTTACACAGGATGACCCCCCCCCCCTCTCCTCTCTAAAAAAAGCCACCCATCGAATCGTTAATAAAAATCACAATCCTTTCTACAATCTGGCCATATTTGGTAAGAAATAAACTTCAGTCTATGTCTGACTTGTCCACCAAGTTTCAGTCATAAATGGCAAGTTATCTCCCTTTGTATTAGGATAAAAGACTTCTGTTCCTTTGTGATAAGTTCTTAGAGTGATCTCCCTTGTTGTGTTTGTTGTTGTTGGTTATTGACTGGGAAAACAAAGATGGCGGTTTGGACAAACGGACGTGTGTCTATGATTGGATTTATGTGATAAGTAAACTAGTATTTGTAGCAAAAGCTGTCTTCTTTCGCGTGATGAGAAATTATCTTGTTCAGCAAACGTTGAAACACATTTAAAAGAAAGATGGCTTCTTTTACAAAATACCCACCTATTTTGCTAAATGAAGAGGCATGCGGAATGAAAGCAAGATATAGATATATGGTCTATATTTACAGATTTATCTAAAGAGAAACAGGGCCCGACTGTATTTTTGTCGCTACCATAAAATATAAGAGAATGTTCGACAGTTGGCAATAACAGATATCGGCGGAGCAAATGGATTGAATATAATTATAGACGAATTGGACGAAATTTACTTACAGGATGAAAATATGATGGCATATATGTCATTTAAGGAGTTTTATTCCTATAAATGGGTGGCTGAAGTTAATATAAATTAATTTTTGGTACAATATGAATTTCAGTATAAAAAATTACGGAAATTTGGAATTACTCTGCCAGAAGGAGTCCAAACCTTTTTTGTTCTGAATGCAGCAAATGTATCAGAGGAAAATGAAAAATTAGCAAGAAGCACATGTTCAAGCTTGACATCTGCAACAATGAAAGATACATCGAAGACAGTGTTTTCTGATATTTCATCAACGGTATGTAAAACCGTTCTTGCTATCAAAAAAGAAGTTTAAACAGTTAATTGTTGACAAGGTAAGATAATGCGTTCTTTTAAATGTAATTCGACTAAGCATTTTGCCCGAGATTGTACAAGTTTCAATTCTAGAAACAATATTAACACTGTTGTGGAGTCAGACCAGGTAAACTTTACTTGTTTAATGGCAATACACGTAGATCATTTCATATTTTGTGGAAATGATTTATTTCAGAAAAATGTGATTGGATAATTGAAAAAGATATTTAAAATTGCAAAGCATGAAAGTGGAACATTTAAATTTTTGGGATTGAATGTTAAGCTAACAAAAATGGGGATCATTATAGATCAAAATCTATATGCTTCAGCTATATCCCCAATAGACCAGATTTGTCGTAAAATATATTTTGGGTGTGTCATCCCTTTAACAGCATCATATTTCTTTTGTCAAATAAATCACCACCTGTTTCGAAATTTTATAGATGCGGATCGATAATTTGGATTATTTGGACTACTTTTCTTATCTTGGATGTTATTCTCACAACGTTTCGACCAATGTAACTATCGATCTTCTTCAGGTGTCTCTTGTCGAACTTTGGAATCCGTACAGAATTTCAAGGAGGTTATGGTCCAGTTAGTGTTTAGCCGATTCATAATCACATCCAAGGATGAGACAATAACCAAATTGTCCTTGCATATCATTGAACGACGATAAACATGGATATTGATGACTGAAACTTGGTGGACACGGCGGGCATAGACTGAAGTCTATTTGTATTAAATATGGTTGGATTGCAGAGAGGATTGTTAATTTTATTAACGAGTCCATGCGTGCAAGTTTTGGGAGTCACCCTGTAGAATGCTTAGATTAGGGTGACAGTTATTTTTAAATGGGATCTGATCAATAGGCAGGGTGCATGATCTTTTAGCTTTTAAGTGCTTACGAGGAACTTTTTAGTACAAACAGACAGTTTGGATATGTATAAACCATACATCAATCAGACCATGTATGGAGTACTGTTGCTATATTTGGGCTGGTGAATCTCTGTCCTATTTGAGGGTTCTTAATAAGGTGCAGAAACGTATCTGTATTTTGATTGGCCCTACACTTTCTTCTTCTCTGCACCCTCTCTCTCACAGACGTGATGTTGTTCGTCTCAGTCTTTTCTATAAATACTATTATGTCATGTGTTATTCAGAATTATGTGATCTATTCCCTGCTTCTTTTGTTTCAGCGCGTTTGACTCGTTGGTCTAGTGGTCATCATAAATTCGCTGTTTTGATACCTCATTGTAATACAGCTTCCTATTTCAGTAGCTTCTTTCAAGAACCGCAGGCTTGTGGAACTCTCTTCCTGCTGACTGTTTTCCTCCTACCTATCATATTGGTTTTTTCAAGACTACGGTCAATAGGAATCTCTTGTCTTTGCAATAATCATATTTGTTCTTGTTTGCTCCTTACATCAAGTGGCTTCATGCCTTGTCTGGAGTTATTTCTATTAAAAAAAATTAAAAATTAAAGAAAAGTAATGCTGAAGAAGCTAAGAAACAACATGAAAGTGAATTTAGTGAAAACGAACATGAGGACATTTCATAGGCGAATGAAAAAGAGTACGAATGAAGTTTTTATTTTATTTACTTTTTTTTTATTCTAACAAATGTTTATTACAGAAAAAGTGTGAAATAGTACAGAAATTGGATGCAAAATCTTATTGTTAGTTATTTGTATAATAAAATTGTCAAACATGTTCGTATGTGTGAGTTGACGTAAAAACATAACTATTTAAATTTTGTTTTAATTTCAAACAAATGGAAATTCAATATCTTTATTAAACAGAAATTTAAATATTACAAATGAAAAAGAGAATTATATAAAAAGTGAAAATGACCAATGTCAATAACATTTTAGGAATGTGACAATAAATATTAAATAATAGTTAATTAATAAAAATTTAGAAGGAAAATGGGGAACCAAATAATAATGAATTAATAAGATGTCTTTTTTTTTAAACACCCATGCTCGCAGCAGGAAGTTTCATCGGATATCCGACTGCCTTGGCAAACCAAGAGCAGGCTCAAACATCAGGAAGTTTCATCGGATGTCCGACTGCCTTGGCAGACTGAGAGCAGGCTCAAACATCAGGAAGTTTCATCGGATATCCGACTGCCTTGGCAAACCAAGAGCAGGCTCAAACATCAGGAAGTTTCATCGGATGTCCGACTGCCTTGGCAAACCAAGAGCAGGCTCAAACATCAGGAAGTTTCATCGGATGTCCGACTGTCTTGGCAGACGGAGAGCAGGCTCAAATATCAGGAAGTTTCATCGGATGTCCGACTGTCTTGGCAGACTGAGAGCAGGCTCAAACATCAGGACGTTTGATCGGATGTCCGACTGTCTTGGCAGACTGAAAGCAGGCTCAAACATCAGGACGTTTGATCGGATGTCCGACTGTCTTGGCAGACTGAAAGCAGGCTCAAACATCAGGATGTTTTATCGGATGTCCGATTGTCTTGGCAGATTGAGAGCAGGCTCAAACATCAGGAAGTTTCATCGGATGTCCGACTGTCTTGGCAGACTAAGAGCAGGCTAAAACATCAGGAAGTTTCATCGGATGTCCGACTGTCTTGGCAGACTGAGAGCAGGCTCAAACATCAGGACGTTTGATCGGATGTCCGACTGTCTTGGCAGACTGAGAGCAGGCTCAAACATCAGGACGTTTGATCGGATGTCCGACTGTCTTGGCAGACTGAGAGCAGGCTCAAACATCAGGACGTTTTATCGGATGTCCGACTGTCTTGGCAGACTGAGAGCAGGCTCAAACATCAGGAAGTTTCATCGGATGTCCGACTGTCTTGGCAGACTGAGAGCAGGCTCAAACATCAGGAAGTTTCATCGGATGTCTGACTGTCTTGGCAGACTGAGAGCAGGCTCAAACATCAGGAAGTTTCATCGGATGTCCGACTGTCTTGGCAGACTGAGAGCAGGCTCAAACATCAGGAAGTTTCATCGGATGTCCGACTGCCTTGGCAGACCAAGAGCAAGCTCAAACATCAGGAAGTTTCATCGGATGTCTGACTGTCTTGGCAGACTGAGAGCAGGCTCAAACATCAGGACGTTTGATCGGATGTCCGACTGTCTTGGCAGACTGAAAGCAGGCTCAAACATCAGGACGTTTCATTTGAGGTTCTGCTGGCATGACAGGCCGGGAGTAAGCTCAAGGCATTTTCTTGAGTAGTGGCAATGGAGAGGTGCTCGTAAAGCCAAGTCAATTCACGATGGTGCATGGCGTGGAGTTTACAAACCAAGGCTGCCGCGCGTAGCGGGGTTTATCGCTCCACTCGATAAACGAAGATAAATTGTTTTCCATTTTCTTTTGTTCATCTCACAAGTATAAATTAGCGAAACATTGCAAACAATGGTAAGTAGTATTCTATTACTTTTTAACTCTTTCTTTATTTCCTTTTTGAGGTTTTTTTACAAACATACACATGCTCACCATTATAGTAAGGATAATTCTGCACGTCTCTCTTTATTTTTTTTTTATTGTTTTTAGAGAAAGCACCTCTCTCTGAAATGCCTCTGACCCATCTGGAAACTCCTTTGTCATCTCCCGTGAAAGAGCTTCAGAAACCGAATCTTTTTCAGTTATTACAAGTTGTTCCTTTTAATATGAATGATGATACGAACTTGTAAGTAAAAAAAGTTTGCACGTTTTTTTTTTTTTAGGAATGAGGAACACAAATATAAAGTTTAGAAACATAACAGAATTTATGCAATTCGTTTTTCACGCTCGATTTGGAAATCTTGAAGAATGTCTACGATTTATCTGTTTGTCAAACGGTAATCTTGTTCAACTACGACTTTCACTTGGTCACTGTCAGTCATCTTTTGCCGGCCAGAGTGAAGAGCATCTCTCAGTGAAAAATTTCCTTTTCGGAATCGAGCAAACCATTTTTTGACACACCCGTTCTGTAACAGCATTCTCCCCATACACATGACATATCTTTATGCAGGTTTCTGTAGCTTTTTTTCCTTTTCTGTAGTAAAAAAGCATCAGATGTCGGTAGTGCTCTGCTTGATCTTTCATTTCAAGGCCTGAAATACAAGCAAAAATATAAGAACTCCTCTGCTCGGAGGCTTATTACATACTGTTATTGTACAAAACTGTTATAAGCTGAATAAACTGCCATATTTAGTACTAATTTTCATAAATAAATAACAAATAGAATTAATAAAGCTATATTTAGCTCTTGTGTTTTTATTACGAAACAATTAATACAACTCAACCCATTTTCCAAACTTTCTAATTACAATAAAAGCTAATTTCTTTGTTTTCAGTGTCCTCAGTCCAAAAAGTGTCAATGAAATTAACATCAAATGTTGGCAAAAAGAGAAATTCTGTGATGAAATTTCTACCTTAAGACTTGCAGGTAAGTTTATAGGGTGCTTCTTTACTTTACTTCTTTAAGTATGTTAGGCCTCTCTAAAAAACAAAATAGCTAAAGAAATGTATAAACTTTATGTACTTACGTGATAGTTGAAAAGAAGACTGTACACCAAAGATTATGCAAATTCATCCAGTATTAAATTAAAAATAAAAAAACAATTTTTATCGGGCTTCATCATCTTGTATCTTTCAATCGCCAAATTTTGTCCTGGGTCGCCAAAGGACAAGGGAGATAACTCATACTTTTGGAATTCTTGTTGTGTCTATATCTTGACAGGAATTGAACGTATTTGTGCACAAATCAAGGCTGAGAAATGTGTATCACTACGCAAATTTGTATATGCCTGTTTTAGCCAACCGAATCGCAACTTATTACTACGCAAGAGATTGTGTGCAAACACGGAAGGAATAGATCTGTCATGTAGCTGCTACGAATAGGAGTAGAGAATCTGCTGCTTGATGAATTGAGCTTCTGAGAAGCTAAATAGTTGTGCAAAATAATTAACAATGGCAATATTATTAAATGGTTAAAAGTGCCCCTATTTACCTGCCTCCCCACGATAGTAGAGTTAGACACAACGTCAGTTTTTAATGTGCAGAAAATCCAGCTCCCCAAAAAGGGGCACCAGAGTTTGGGACAAAAATTAAAATAGCCTCAGTCGAGAAGGACGTCTTCCTCACTGACTGGGGAGAGAAAAGACGAAGTGTCATGGCCTCCATTTAGTCTTGAGAGACAATGGATACCCCCTGTAAGGGTGTCTGCATGTCTAATTGTAAAGCAAGGGTTGCGCAATTTCAACTACACCTCTCCTAAGTCGACACTCCAGTGGCAAGGAGAAGTGCAAGACGACTGGAAAGCGAAAGCGGAGAGCACATACCGCACCTGATATTCCCAAATGGTTACCCATTTAGTACTGGTAAGTAAATTTGTATGAATCAACACGGTACAATTTTGTTACAGGAGGGACCACGTAATGGTTGCCAACAGGTGAAAGTGATTCTATGGAACCGACTGGATTCGAACTTGGCACTCCCAAGTCGTCAGTCCGCGTTGTTATCCACTTAACCACCGTCACCATCCATTTAGTACTGACCAGGATCTACATCTTTAAACTTCAGTGATCCAACGGGAACCGGTGTGTTAACGTGATTATGCCGTATAGATGAAGTGTAGTGTTAGACCAAATACTACATTTTTATCCCAGCCAAAAGATTAAGTGTCAGTCGGTCCCCAATTTATTTGCATTGTGTTGTGAATTATACCTGTCGTATATTGTTTTATAATATTTTTTTAATACCAGTGATTAATACAAATGAAACCAATTAGTTTTTAAATAAGATAATTGTTCGATGAATAACTAAGTCAATCTAGGAAATGGGTGCTTTTTTAGTATAAGCTCCATGCAGAAAATTATTTTCATGTAAAAGCATTATTTTGTACTTACTCAGTCATAGTTTCTCACTCACGGCACGAAAAAGAATTTAAAAATATCAAGCAGAACTTTAATTAGAACGATTTTTCCATTTCGATGTACAACCTGTATTCGCTGACATTTTGGGTGTGAGCGGTCGATGGAATAGCCAAGGGCAATAACTCCGTTTTCATTGTTAGGATTTTAAAAAGAAAGAAACACATAAGCAATAATAATAAAAAATATATTTAATCACAAATGCACCAAATCCTTCAAGTTTAAATCATTCACATCCATTTTCAGAGAAATTCTTCAAAAGTACTAATTAGGTCACACGTGCCTACCTAGGGCACACAATTTCGCGACACTTATCTGCCCTTAGTTAGCTATTCCATCAATCGGCAACTCCCAAAATGTCAGCGAGTTGACGTTTTATATCGCCCTTATGGAAATGGAAAAATCGTTCTAATTAAAGTTCTGCTTGATATTTTAAAATTCTTTTTCGTGCCGTGAGTGAGAAACTATGACCGAGTAAGTACAAAATAATGCTTTTACATGAAAATAATTTTCTGCATGGAGCTTCTACTAAAAAAGCATCAGGAAATGTTTTAATGTTTTAATGGGAAATAACTAGTGATAAGACAATTCCAAAACTTTTCCCCGATTCCAATACAATTACCGATTCTGTTCTAAATTCTCTATTCCGATACAGTTTCCGATTCAGATTCTTTTAAACTTCTAAATATCTAGTTCTAGAGTTGTTGTTTTTTTAAATTTGGACTATTGTAAAATCATGTGTAATGTATGCATATATTTTCTCAAAAGTAAAAATACACTGCGTACATTACACAAATAAATCTTTATAACTATTTTTACTCTGTTTTCCTCATAATTGATTGAAAATAGTGATTTTATAAATTTATTATGAAATTTACATCTATATTTTTCACGTGTCATTTTTCCTATTTATCTACTCGTACTTTTTTACCTTGTCCATTTTTCCGTGTCAATTTTTTCTGGTTCCATTTTTATCTAAAGTTGTTATTATGATATATAGATTTTAAGAGGTTAATGTAGTTTGCTCGAAGCATTGTTTAGTGTTTATATAAAGGTAATTTATAGAAGGCAATACAATGCAGAGGTGTAACGGTTAAACACGAACTGAAGCAAATTAAGACATATAACGGTGGAATGAGTTATGCAGATTCCACCTTTTTTGTTAATACAATATATATATATATATATATATATATATAGCAATCCAACAAAAGATATAAGCGTCAACTAATATCTTATAATTAGTGAAACATCCGGATAAAAACTGAAGCTCAATATACTGGATAGAGCATTAATATTATAATATAAAATGAAGTAATAAAATAAGGTGTCAATCAAATTTTATTAGAATTCAAAGTTCAAGCAAAGTATCTTAAAGTCCTTAGCTCATGAGTTTTCAAAGATAATTCTTCTCTTCAGAGGACCATTACCGCAGTTATAACACTACTGGTAATAAAATTAAACTTTGAAACTATATAAAAATATATACACAAATACATAAAAATACATAACATCAAATATATCAACCCAAAAACATACTTTTTTGTTGAATCCATACAATACATCCAGGTCATACAATTTGAAAAACATAATCAGGAAAGACATCCAGAGGGTTTACTGAAGATTAATCCAGGTTATAAATAGCAGTCCAAATACGAGAAATTGAAGGAGCTGACAAAGTTATCCAATCGCGAAATGTGTCAATAATCGATAAAGTGAAAAGTATCCAATGTTTATGTCAATTATTACAACGATAGATAAATCAAACCAAATAATATAGAAAGTTCAATAAACTCACTTAAAATTCCAAAATCCTGATATGGGCAACCCAAATCAAATCAAAATTCGTTGTTCAATTAGAGAGTTCGTTAAATCCGAATTGAGCAAAAATAAGATTGAATTGAGCAAAAGACTTTAAGATACTTTGCTTGAACTTTGAATTCTAATAAAATTTGATTGACACCTTATTTTATTTCTTCATTTTATATTATAATATATATATATATATATATATATATAAGTAAATATTAATTATTTTTACCTACAGACATCGATGTTTCATGCTTACACAATCTTCAGCGTAGGGATGTTAATTCACGTCTGTCGGAGGGCTTGAACTCGGTTTTTACAAATCGCCACTGATTTGCAGTCGGGTGTCATTCCCCTCGGCCAACGAGAATTCACATGACAATTAGGAGGGATTTTAATCTATAAACGCCAAATCGGCGAGCACATATAGTGAGCAGTGGAAAGTGATTCAACAACAACAACAAACGGGGTTGGAATCTCGCTTTTAAGCCATAGTATTACTGCTCGTTTATAAATTCCCTCAGAGTGCACCAATTCTAGTAATGGGCGTTAATCTTATTTGTGTCAGTGTGCTCTAATAGAAGTTCCGTATATGATATTTCGGGAACATTTACCTTCGTCAGATGTGTTTAACCTTAATTCAAACGTGTATATGAAGGTCGTTGTAAACGAGGGCTATTCAACAGAAAATTAAATGGATTTGAAATTAATATTTGTTTCAACATTGAATACATAATTAGAAAAGGAAAATAAATAAAAACATTTTAAATAATAACTAAATTACGAAATAAATAATAAGACTTTCGCCTTTATGAACAGTAACGTAAAAACAGATCTTAGCTTACAAGGGTAACTACGACTCTCAGCCGAGTTGCCTCCCTTGTCTTGAAAAATGTAAACTAATTTAACTAAACTGAATGCAAAAACAGGCAACGAATACAATTAAATTTAAAATAAAAAATATAAAATTTATAAAATATACGTAATAAAAAAAATTTCAAATATCAATATTGACATTGACACCAATAAATTTAAAGACGAACAATGGATTTGAAGAAAAATTAAAAAAAAAAAATTTAATTTAATTTCAAATCTATTTAATTAAATATTTAATAAAATTATAATATAATATAAAAATATATATATATATTGTATTAATAAAAAGTTGGAAAACTACAATACTCATTCCACCGTTATATGTCTTAATTTGCTTCCGTTCGTGTTTATCCGTTACACCTCTGCATTGTATTGCCTTCTATAAATTACCTTTATATATAGATTTTAGTTTTACTAGTAGTTTAAAAACAATACATTTTTATCATTAGTACTAGCAATGGAAAATAAAGTTTTGAAAGAATCGTTTTTGGATGCATTTTGGTTTCTTTGTAAATAAGTCAGCCATTTTAATCTTTTGTTAATAGTTGAAAAAGAATGGATTACTCTGTAACTGTTCTAAATTTGAAAGGAATTTAGAAAGCATTTAAAATTCATTCTTAGCAAATCCTTATGTATTAAAAGATTGAAAGTCTTGGAAGCTTTTTACATCCAATAATTTTATAAGAATTTAAATGATAGTTAAATGCTTCATTTCAATTTCGAAAAGTCATGGATTCATTTTTTTTTTTTTTTTTTTTTTTTCAATTATTAACAAAAGATTAAAATGGCTGACTTGTTTACGAGGAAGCAACCGAGACACATTCGGATAGATTTAATTTTGTAATTAATTGGAAAAAAAATAGAATTAAAAAAAAAAGATTGTTTTATTTTATGTTGTTACATTTTTTGATTTCAATAATTCGATTAATAGTAAATTAAAAAAATGTAAGTCACGTAGAGGCGAGAAAAACATACACACGGACACCTGAGAACTTATCGGTACTACTCCAGATGAAGCGCCTAATTTCCGTGACTGCTCGGCGGCAACGATTGGGCAGGTCGCGGAAGCACCCGAGAGCTGCTGAGACGAAAACTAGGCTGAAGCAGAGCTGACCGATCAGGTTGCTGCCATCGTCTGCGCTCAGCACAACAAAACAAGCGGTAGGAAGACCTTTCGAACCGGCTGCAAACGTATCCATAAATCCTGACCCTCGACGAGAAAATATATGAAATTCCCCCCCCCCCCCCCAAAAAAAAACCCCCAAAAATATACAAAAAAACTTGCCTTAATATCCTAAAAAAAATAACATACTTCTTTGTTTTATGTAAAAAAAAAAAAAAAAAAGACAAAAAAAAAGTTGCCTAAATATCGTAAAAGAAATAGCATTTACTTCTTTGATTTATGTAAAAAAAAAAAGATTTAAAATAGTTTTTAGCCCACGGAAAAAAATTAAAAAAAAAAAGTTTATTTATAGTTCTTCAGCTATAGTTTGTTCATTTTTTTTTTTTCACTTTTATTTTTTTTTTTCACTTTTATTTTTTTTTTTTAACTTTTTTTCAAATATATGTATCTTTTTCTTTTGTATTCGTTTTATACTGTTGTCTGCCACTCTTCCATTTTTACGACTTTCACTTTTGCTTCAGCCTCGTTTTCGTCTCGGCAGCTCTCGGGCGCTTCCGTGACCTGCCCGATATCGTTGCCGCCGAGCAGTCACGGAAATTAAGCGCTTCATCTGTAGTAGTACCAACTTATCTCATAATTTCATTTATATCGAAATTACGATTGGTTTACAACTTTATAAGAAATGCTTTCTTATTTTTGCAGAGCCTATTATTGAAGCACGCCCTTTTATCCAGAATTATGTCAGAACTTCCCTGGAGCAAATGAACTTCTCCCCAGAAAATATCCCAAGTGAAATAGAGCTAGCCTTGAATTGGGATCCATTTCAAAACTTGGCTATCATCAAAAACCGACTTCTGGAAACTCTGGATGCTGAAAACCAATTTCCCTTCTGTCAAAATTTGGATGATATGTTTGTCAAAAATAGGGAAATCGTTGAAGGCAAGTCTGTTTTTGTTTTTTGCAGATCAATTATACTTGAGGCACCCCCAGAATGAACAATGACCAAAAGGACATATTATGGCTTGACACAGATTTCTTAAATCATAAACAAAACAATACGCACATTTATAACTTGCCTTCGCAGATTTTTATTTTTAGGGGGGGGGGGCGGTACAGTTTGTTGCATATCGAGTCAGTTTCAAGTTGGAGGTTTTTTTTTTATTAAAACGAGGCTGGGTTACTGGTGTTGCTTCTATGATGTTGAAATGTTGAAAATCTTGAATTAGCTATAAAACAAGCACACCATTGATGACTTACCTGACAGCATTTGCCAGATTTATTTCTTGATGATAAAATCCGCTGAGTACACAAGCATCTAATAAATAGATTAAAGCAATCTCGTGACTACATTCAAGAACATGTGCAAAAAAAAAGGTGCTTATCCAGAAAAAAACACTATATGGAATATTGCTATTAAAAAGAAAATAGTGCAAAAAACTTTATGATGTACTTACCTGTTAGGGTAAAATAAACTACAGTAGACCAAAATTCAATTTTTTAAAAATAAAATAAAATTTTATCGATAAACGGCTTTTATTTTATTTTTTAAAAACAAAAATTCTGAATGAATTTCTGTGAATTTTAGTGTACTGTATCTTTTTTTACCCTAACATATAAGTACATCATGAAGTTTTTATGCCATTTTCTTTTTAACAGTAATATTTTGTATAGTGGTTTTTTCTGGATAAGCACCAAAACAAAAAATAAGTGAGCAAAAATGAAATGAACCACTTTTCTTTTTCGATGTGAGACAAATCAGACAAACTCATCAGAGACAGGTACTTCAGCGTGTTTCTTATATAAACTTTAATTTAGCATTTAGGTATTTTTAAAGAAAACAATTGTTTTAATCAGTTGTACTACTTTAGTAAAGTAAATTCATATCAATCAGAATGGTACAATTTTGTTGACTGGTTTGATTCTGTTGTTGGCATTCTTGCAGGAGGGACCACGTAATGGTTGCTAACATCCCTAAGTGAAAGTGGTATTACGGAATCGATTGGATTCGAACTTGGCACCCCCAGATCATCAGTCCATGTCGTTATCCACTTAACCATTGTCACCCTCTTGTTAAACATTCAGCAAAAGGTGGTCAGGGTGGTTGTTGTCGTCGTCGATATGGTTAATAATTTTTGTAAGTGTTTACTAAGTCCGTTGCTAGACGTTGGAGCTTCACTGAATCCAAACCCAGGGAAGCTAGGCGTTGAGAGTATGGTAGGTGTCTTTAAAATAAGCATATTTAAACTATACGTGTTTCAACCGATCATCGTGGAGCCACGCGTGACTTCCTTAACAACCTTGGTCTGTTAATGACACGCCACACCAGAGACCATCGTGAATTGACTTTACGCGCCCTTCTCCATTGCCACTCTTCGTGGAAATGCCTTGAGCCTGCTCTTGGCCTGCCAAGCAAGAAAAACATCCGATAGTAAGTAAATTCATATGAATCAGAATGGTACAACTTTGTTGACCGGTTTGATTTTGTTGTCGGCATCCTTGCAGAAGGGACCCCGTAATGGTTGCCAACATCCTTAAGTGAAAGTGATTCTATGGAATCAAATGGATTCGAACCTGGCACACCCAGGTCGTCAGTCCACGTCGTTATCTACTTAACCACTATCACCTCCTATAATGCCTTTATACAAGTTGTTAACATTTCAAAGGAGACTTCTTTACTGCACATGCATGATTAGATCAACTCTAATGACGATACATTATTTAACTTGTATCGGCTACCACCCTGGTCAAGTTAAGCCAACTCCCTCTCGAGCAAGTACAGTGTCTCTGATCATCGCAGCCCACTCTCGCCAATCCTGAGCTAGATAACACAATATGACTAGTTTCTTTCCTAGAACATCAAATCTGTGAAACAAGATACCATGTGTCTGCTTCCCAACCAACTACAGCATGGTCGTCTTCAAGTCTAATGTAGACAAATACTCGTCAAGGAAATTCATTCAGTATTTTTATTTTTAAAAAATAAAATAAAAGCCGTTTATCGATAAAAAAATTTTATTTTTTTTAAATAAAAATATTGGATGAATTTCCATGAATTTTGGTCTACTGTAGTTTTTTTTACCCTAACAGGTAAGTACATCATAAAGTTTTTGTGCTATTTTCTTTTTAATAGCAATATTCCATATAGTGTTTTTTTCTGGATAAGCACCTTTTTTTTTTGCACATGTTCTTGAATGTAGTCACGCGACTGCTTTAATCTATTTATTAGATGATTGTGTACTCAGCGGATTTTATCATCAAGAAATAAATCTGGCAAATGCTGTCAGGTAAGTCATCAATGGTGTGCTTGTTTTATAGCATCCTCTTGGAAAATCAATTCCTCTTAAGTAATCTACTGTCTATTCCAGATATCGTTTCCAATCCTCCGGTGACGGAGATCATCGCCCAACCAACAATTCTTTTTAACCCTTATCCTCAAGTGGCCCCTGGGCCTTGATAAGCGATGACCTATTAGTACAAAAAGAGAAAAAATGCTACATTCATGAATGCCACGTAACAAAGAAGTGAAATATGGTAGTTAAAAATAAATTAACAGGAAAACTCTTTGATACGTATTGGGCAAAACTTGATATCTATACCAAAAATTACGGAAAATTATCGAGTAGAATTTTAATTAAAAATAAAAATAGTTTTTTTTTTTTTTTGTATATGTCCAATTCTTGGTTGGACCAAACCCATTTATGTCTTTAATTTATAAGAGTTACGTAAAAGGGAGAACAAGGAGAGATAAGTCAGTCTGTCTTCAAGATTTAATTTGTTAATGTCCATTTTAGGAGAACTTTAAAGAAATGACAGACTGACTTATCTCCCCTTTTTCTTTTTACGTAACTCTTCTAAATTAAAGATGTAAAATGGGTTCGCTCCAACCTAGAATCGTACATATATGATAAAACTGATTTTTATTTTTAATTAAAATTCTACTCGATAATTTTCCATAATTTTTGGTCTAGATATCTATTTTTGCCTGTTAGGTAAGTATATCAAAGAGTTTTCCTGTTAATTTATTTTGAACTGCCATATATTACTTGTGCATGTCTTTCAAGAAACATCAAGAAGTTTAATAAAAGAAAGAATAACAACATTTAAACCGGCAATGTAGTGTGAAAGTTTGTAGAAGATAATGCTCGTATTCTGATTTTCACTATAATTCAAAAGTCCAGAAATTTCATGACCAAAAGCTGCACGTCTCCATGCGACCTCGCCTCGAACAAACATCTGTTATCACTAATAACTCTCTCGCAACAAATGACAATGATGCTAGAAACGTCCTGAGTTCATGTTAATGAACAGGCAAATCATCCACCTTATATGGAGCTCAAAATGACGAATCATTTGTAATCCGAAGGTCAACCGTTCGAATCAGCTTCACTAGATCTCACGTTTTAATATTTAAAATTACGGTCCATTACACCTGTTGTCCTTCCAGGATTTTATTTACAACACAGGCGATTCTTTGTCGTTTACTTAAGGTGGAGCATGGGGGGGGGGGGGGTTCTTTGCCCATTACAGACTAATATTTGTATGCAACTGCAGATGTGCTTACAAAGACCCACATGTTTGACATGCCTGATCTATAGATTAGATAGGTCGGTGCTTCTTGAAAAACATACACAAGTGAAATATGTCAGTTCAAAATAAATTAACAGGAAAACTCTTTGATATGCTTATGTATTAAGCAAAAATAGATATCTACACTAAAAATTACAGAAAATTATCGAGTAGAATTTTAATTAAAAATAAAAACTAGTTCTTTTCATATATTTCCGATTCTGGCTTGGCCAGCACCGACAGACTGACTTATCTCCCATTTTCTATCTTTTACGTAACTCTTCTAAATTAAAGATATAAAATGGGTTCGGCCCAGGCTAGAATTAGAAATATACAAAAAAAACTGATTTTTATTTTTAATCAAAATTTTACTCGATAATTATCTTTAATTTTTGGTGTAGATATTTTTTTTTTGCCTGATATGTAAGTATATCAAAGAGTTTTCCTGTGAATTTATTTTGAACTGCCATATTTCACTTGTATATGTTTTATTCAAGGGAGATAATCTTAAATTGATGAGTTCTTGTAGAATTTGGTATATTCGAACTACTGTTGTCATCTTGGGTGTTTTTATCACAGCGTTTCGGTGAGTTCTTATTTAAGGGAGATAACTTATTACAATTGCAGATAATCCAGAGTATCCGAGGATTGATTAAGTGGATACTCCAATCGAGTTTAATACTAAAAAAAAAATTTTTTTTTCTTTCTATATATTTGCAATTTTTTTAGACAGTTGAACATTCCTTTAAATTTGTCAACCTGAGTTTTAACGGATCGCATTTCTTACAAGTTGTGTGTAGTTTCAATCATGGTATAGGTGTTTGTAAGAATAAACAAAAACCGATAAGATTTATATGTATATTTAAATTGTATGATTTTTACCTCCCAGGCAAAGCCAGGTACTTTTGATAATCTTATACAGAAGAAAGAAAATAAGAAATTATATATCACTAGTAGACTTCTGTTGATCTCAATTATGTTGAACATGAATTTATTTTCATATTTAAAAGTTCTGTCAAAGACCGCTGGGCTACGGGAAATCAGCGTTGATTTAGGCAAAAAGTAAAATTTATTTTATTTTTTGTTGTTAAATTTGCTTCAAAATGTTTAAGTCGTAATCGTCTTTAACCATTTACTTAAAAACTAGAATTACCTTTAAAAAGAAAAAAGATGTTTACCGACTTAAAAACGACATTCCCTATTAAATAAGTCTAGAAAAATAATTCACATCTAGTAATTAGTTTATTTTTGGTAGAAGTTTAAAATTCGAGAGTATCTAAATGTAAATTCTTATAAACCAATGTTAATAATTATGGGCTTTAGTTTCCCTAAAGAACTTGCAAGGTCAATTTTAATGACATCATTAGCTTCCTCATTATTAGCCCGTATTCATTTTTACAATGGAAAACAAATAGTATCTTTTATATACTGGGTTTCTTTTTTTTTCTTTTCTTTTTTTTCTTCTTTTTTTTTTCTTTTTTAAATATCATCAGTGGATTTACACTTTAAACAAACATGTCGTTCAATTGATTAGCATCGCCGACTTTGAAAGAAGAACAAATTAAAAATAAATTGCTGTTTTTTTAAACATCAGTAAAAGGCAGGTGAAATGCTCTTTAACCTTAGTGAGCAATCACCTAGAGATGGTGTCTCGATAAAAACACTGGTCCCTATTGGCATTAGGAAGAGCATCCGGCCTATAATAAATTTGCCTCAGTTAAGGAAATGACTTTTAAAGAGACCTGACCAAAGTTAAGTTGTGAAGTGTGTTGGACGGCTTTCAGAAATTGACTTCCAAACTGATCAGGTTTCTTTGGAAGTCAATTTCTGAAAGCTGTCGGACGTTAAACTGAATATGATGAATAATGATAATTATTACTGTCTAGAAAAAGATAACATAGTGGTTTCATATTTTTTAGGTTTATTAAGCAAACTTGAGTCAGTTTCTGACTTGATCTGTCGATTTCATTCAATGAATTCACCTTTGGCTTTGATGGCATCTTCAAGGCAGGCCTGGAACTGGCCACAGGTCCTTGTCAATGTCTCCCAACTCAGTCTCTCCAAAGGCTCTGGTGATCCTGGACTTAAGCCATTCTTAGTGTTGCAGCTAGATCTGTGAGTATCTTGTCCCACTGGAGGGGGAGAGGGAGGGGAGTTACAAGACTGCCGAAACTAAATCCAAGAACAGCTTTCTACTCTCCATAACACCTTTTTTTTTACGGCATATCAATTATTGTTGGGTCATTTTATGCTGAAGTCTTACATATTTTGTCTACCATTGATTAGGGGGGGGAATGGGAGAACAGAAAGCTGGGGAAAATAAAAAGATGTGGAGTGAAGAAAGAGATAGGGGGAGTGTTGTTGAGTTTTACAGAATTTAAATCCTCGTTTAGGTCATACATGTTTTTTTATACAATTGATTTTTAGATTAATTTGAATTTTAAGAGTTTTTTTTTCCACTGCACCCCATACAGGGTTTTTATTACGACTCTCCGAAAGCAAATGTAGCCGTCAGTGTTCATCGATCATGTGGTTTTCTGTGATGTCTTTCAATTCCTTTCTAACTTTTTCTACCATCCTCCTACTGACACTTAAGAAGTTTAAAATCTCCTTATTTGTTCTTTCAACACAGATTCCAAGGAGGATTCTGTGTCTTTTCCACATATATAGAAGTTCAAAATTGTCCATAATCAAATATTCTGGGAAAAAAAATAACAAAAATTTAGTCGCTGTTTTCATGAAGACAAGACTGACAACGAAAGTAAAAAAAATATGCATAAAATTATTAGTTGAAAATTGCAAACAAATATCATTCGTATCTTGTACTTCAGTTTAATTTTTTTACCTTCATGAATCTCAAACAATCATTCTATATTGATCATTACTTTCTCCTTTTTATAAATGGAAGTATACACTTGTTTCAAATCTGCTAAAAACATTGAAATGTTTAACATATGTCTAAAAAATCAAAAAAATCAAAAAATCTTGTAAATAAAAATATCTAAAATAAAAAATAATAATAAATAAATGAATATGTCTTTGATTAAAAATGATATTTTTACAGCAGAAAGTGAAGACCCAACTTTGGATCCAGTTGAACTGCATAAAACAATGCAATGGTCGTCATCAATTTATAATTATAAAAGCAAAGTGGCATCATCACAAAAAGGTAACAAGGTTTTACTTATTGCCAGAACGTTATCATTTTTTTTTTCAATATCTCAGGAAGATTTAATTTAAAACTACAAAACAGACACCCACAAAGTTGGTATTTTATTGATTGGCGTTGCCCCTGAGAAAAATATCTAATATTTAGAAAACAATTATTAATTCTTTTACCCTAAACTTCCGCTGATTTCATTGGGGGAAGGGGTCTGTTTTTCATTTGATCTACTAACTAAAGGGAAGTAACTCTGATTTTTTATCAAGAAGTTATTTACCTTACACCAACTCATTCCTGAAGTAACCTATAAAACTGTGTGTATGTCCAGAAAGAGGAATGGGTTGGGCAGAGAAGAAAGAGGGGAGGGGAATAGGGAGGGGGAAAGAGAGATGGAAGTTTTAATGGAAATATGTTACACTTTTGTTTCGGGCCCTTTTTATGTGTTGATTAACCTGTATAAATAAAATTGATTTAAATTGTAGAAGAAGTTTGTCCTTGTAACCAAAACTTGATAACCCGTTTTCTTCATATCGAACAAGACCAGAAGGATGGATAACTATGCAGCAACCCTACTACAAAATGGTGATCTGACATTTTCTACCTCTCTACAAAATAAAAATCTATTTGCTAAGAATGAAGCAAAAAATTACGTTTTCCCATGGCACCTTTTCTGTTAATAGACGTATCAAGGCTGTTCTGTCTGTTTGCATCTGGTGAGCGAACAAGGGTGAAATCTAGTTTTAATTCTTGACCACATGGTGATGTTTTTTTGTTTCCTTACTTAAAATGTTGTCAAAAATATAGAGATTAATTTTAAACAAAAACAAGACTTTTTTTTTAATGTTTAAATATTACTCTCTATATTCATTAATCTGGCCCAAATGTAAATTCTCAAACCCTTTGGAAATTGCAATACTTTTAATTTTGTAAACTTGTATTCACTATTTAATATTATTATCTATTATATAAAGGGCAGTTGTGTGTTCAACTAAAAGTCCAAAACTATAAAATAAAGACCCGCAAAGTTGGTATATTCTTGATCAGCATTGCCCAGAATGAATAATATCTAAAATTTAGAAAAAATATTTATTCTTTGACCCTAAAGTGGCACAAATTTCATCAGGGGTGGGGGTCCAGCCATTTTCATGTATTAAAGGGAAGTAACTCTAACGTTTTAATCAAAGAGTTACTTTTCTTTATTCCTCGAGGAATCAAAATAAAGGAGAGTTGTTAGTGTGTATGTCCACGGAGAGGTATGGGTTGGGCAAAAGGGGGAGGGGGAAACCAAGAAAAAAAATAGAGAGGGGTTTAGAAAGTTTTAATGTTAGTTTTGATTCAGGCAATGCCGGGTACCCCTGCTAGTATAATATATAAAGTAAAGTCGGTCTCTTTTTCAATTTTTGTTTTTGGTTTCTTCCTAGAAAATAAATATTTGATTCTAGTTTTTCAGTTATTTTGGTGGACTGTTACAGCATTTTGTTAAAAACAATAACATGTAATTCAATTTAATTCCTTCGGGGTGGGGAAAATACTTTGACCAATTCGGAATTATTTTCATATAGACACCCTCTTAAAAAGGGACTTTGCTTTGTATTTGTCAATACAGAGTTACTTCCGTTTGTTTGAAACAAAATAATTCTATTTGGGGGTCGGGAGGGGGTGAATAGTTTTTAAAAAGAATACACACAAAAACAAATTTAAAATAAAATCGACTTCGAAATCTAGTGGGGTGTCTTCTCTTCACTACATTTCCTTTCTCACAAAAGAGACGTTGCTAGTCTTTCTCTACTCTATCGTTATTTTCATGGTAAGTGCTTGACTGAGCTCCAATCTATGGTTCCCCCCTGTAAAACATTCACAACAAAAACTCGTCTAGCTACAACCACTGTAAATAATTTTCCTTTCTTCCTCGTTGTACCTAAAACTAAACATAACTACCATGAGCAGAGTTTCTTTCCAATAACTACTCATCTCTAGACATTTTCTAGAATCAAAATTAGCATAAGGATTCAAGACATAAGGTTTAGAATAGAAATGCAATATAATTTCTGTTGGTCTTGAGTTTATTCCCGCCCCTCAGCACCATAATGACGACGAGGGGAGAGAGAAAGAGAGAATGCCAGTCTGTCTATGTTGAAGTCTCGACTCAAACTGATTTATATCTGCCTGGGTAAAATAGCTGAGCTGAACTGAGTAGTGAGCATGTGCAGTAATGTGATAATTTCCTGTGTATCAATACGCCTACCTATGCTGACCAAACTACAACTCGACATAATGCAAGATATTGCGCGTACATATAAACAAAATAGATCTCTCGTGCAACTGCTACAACCCCCCTACACACACAAAAACAATCAGATATTTTTTTATTTCAAAACTAGAACCGATAAAGATTTTTGTCTTTGATAATTCTATTTCCAGTTATTTCACCTGTTACTGATGTAAATTTGGGGCTAAATCCACTCGACGATTTCTTTTTGATGAGGTTTGGCAGCAAAAATTCTAAAAGAGCAGGTAGGTTTATTCTATGTTTTCTCAATAAGACTTTTCTTTAAAGAAAAAAAACAATATTTAAAAAAATTTTATTCGCCCCAAAAAGGCATATTACCACTGAAGCATAAAGGACTATTGCGATAGGAGACAGATTTATAGGAGGGAGCAATCTGAGTGGGGAGTTGGGCAGCAAGATGTTTGTTTGCATTACATTTTAATTTCTGCTTATTAGTACGATCATGGAAACAGGGAGGAAACTGCAAAGGCAAGTGATCTGAGGAAAGAAGCTATCAGAGTAGAAAATCTTCTGACATTTAGAGACCTGTACAGTGAAGGGGTGTGATTTTGTTGTTAGTCGGGGTATTTATGTTGAGGGTGTACAAGTGCAATGAGTTCATTCGAGCAGATTCCATGGAAATACTTGTAAAACAAGCACAGGGATGCAACACCGCGGTGATGCGACAGGAGCTGAAGTGTGGTAGACGGTGTGGGACCTATTACTCCTCACACTAAATTTTTGTGGTGATGCAATGTATGCAATCATCCTAATGGATTTTCTCGCAGACTATGAAATCATATCATCGTCATCATCATATTCAGTTTAATGTCCGTTTTACATGCTGTCATACATTAGACGGTATTTAGAAATTGACTTCCAAAGTAACATATCTCTGACCAGGTCTTTATTTATCACTCAGGTCTATTTTTATCACTTCTTCCCATGTTTTCCATGGCCTTCCCCTATGAAATAATCTGCTACCTTTGTTGCATTGACTGACTTCTGACATATCTTTATTGTCGAGTGTCGTAGAGAGAACCTTCGCTGTTGATTCGAAACAGATGGCATCGCTACTTATGCGTTTCCAATCACAGGGAAACTATTTGCACTGACCTTTTTCTTTCTTCTCTCTCTTTCTTGTCTCGTCGTCTGCCTGCAGCCATTCTCCACGACTGCTATGGTTTCTTTGTCATCACCGTCACCGACGCCATCGCCATTACTCTTTCTGCTTATGTCGCTGCCGTATAAACTACTGGCACTACTGTGAATCTTCTTCTCTCGGGCTGCTATCTTCGCGAGCTGAAAATTAAGCCTTCACTTAAATAAACTCACAAAGTCTCTTGCTGTTTTAATTAGAGCCATCTTTATTTAAGTAACTAATTAATTAGCCAACAATCGAGGAGTTCGTTGGAAAGAGAGAGCGGTTACGCTAACTAAATTCACTAGTTATTTCGTAATTACTTGTAGAGAGAGGAATATGAAAGATGTTACTAGATTTCACTAAGGCTCTTATATTTTTGCACTCGAAAATCCCTTCTTGTAACAGCTACATGATTATGACTTGTTCTCGTCGCTTCCAAGTCAGAACTCTCAAATCTTACTTTAACTTTCCCACACGGGAAACTCTCGCCACCAAATCTCGTCATCAACACGCAGGTGTGATTCAACCCTTGACCTTCGGTGACCTATAGGTTGCGTCAATGTCTCCGCACACCCGTGGGAACACATCGAACTGCACGGAATGACTCCGCTACAAATCGCGTAAGTCAAAACCCGTCTCGATAGATGCGTCCATCTCTCACAGGGCCATTATCTAACACCATGACTGTTCTACATCTACTAACTCAAGCACTCTCATCCATTCTTTCAACATGACCAAACCAACAAAGTCTCCTGTTATGCACACATCTCCCTTTACTTTCCAGATTTAATCTTCCTTTGAGGTCATCAGATCTAAACTTACCTTTAAGACTCTCACTACACATCAATCTTCTCATATCATTTCTTTCCATGCAACACATGTCCTCAACCCTCACTGGCTAGGTTTCACTTCCATACATCATCACACTGCATACACATGCCTGATAGACTCTTCTCTTGGTCGACAGTTGTAATACTCTACTAATTAGTAATGGCAGAAGTTCTCTGCACTGACTCCATCAATTCCTAATTCTTGCAATCACACTAGCATCTGCTCCACCCTGTGCTCCAAGGTAACAAAAAAAGAGATGTTGCTAGTCTTTCTCTACTCTATCATTATTTTCATCGTAGGTGCTCGACTGAGCTTCAATGTATGGTTCTCCTCTGTAAAACATTCACAACAAAAACTTGTCTAGCCACAACTGCTGTAAATAATTTTCCTGTCTCTCTTTGTGTACCTAAAAATAAACAAATCTTCCATGAGCAAAGTTTCTTTCCACAGATTGCTTGTCTGTGGAACACAATACCATGGGTCTGCTTCCCAGCTGACTACAACATGGTCGTTTTCAAGTCCAATGTTGACAAATTCTTGTTGAGCCGTCCTCTTAAATAATCTAATTCTGACCAGTCTCAATCATTGTTACCAATCCACACAGTCTTGTCTCGCTCTCCATCTGACAAACTCATTAGACCTTATCCTCGAGTGGCCTTTAGGTCTTGATAAGCAGTGACCCATTAGTACATTAAAAAAAAAAGACTGGATATACTTCTGGTTAATATTAGTAAAAAATAAATTTCAGAATTTGGCCTAATTTTTAAATATCAAACTTTTCTATCATTAAATGGTAAATGATGAGTTCAAAGGGGTAAGCATAATTGTGTATAGGGGATAAAAAATGTTTTTATGTTGGTTTTTTTTTTTTAATAATATTTAATGAGGAACCATTTTGACTCAAAATCTATTCAGTACAACACATGTAATCTGAAGAAAACACAGTTCAAATGTGTAACTAGGCTACAAGAAGCGTGATTTTCACAAAATGGAGTCTAAGAGAATGCCGCCATGTTTTTTTTGTATCGCTCAAGATGAAAAAAGTATTAAAACGTCTTTTTTTTCTCCATAATACTACGTAATACTAAATTGATTTTAATTCCAAAACGTTCTAAATGTCATCTTTTAAAAATATATATATATGTTATCACCTATACACTAATTTGATTCAAATTTTTGAAGAAACTATTTAACCCTTTGAACTCATCATTTACCCATTATATAGTGTATTATTCCACATATGCTACACTTGTAGACAAACATTGGCCTTTGAGAAAAAACAAAAACAAAGTAATAACAGAAAACTGCAACTTACTGCTGTTTTATTTTTAATCTCTGCCTGGCATTTGGAGGGAGGGGCAATTGAAAGCGCATATTAATACATTTTTACTTTTGAAGAGTGAAAATTTTTCAGTGACCTTCATCGATCACTAATAATGTGATGTAATTGTAATAAATTAACAAGAATTACCACAGAATAGTGATTTTATTAGACATTACAGTGCTAGTATTTTTATTGCTACTGTAGCATGCAAGGCAGCCATCTTTGAGTTATGAAAGTTTTTTTGGCACTTATGCATAATAGCCCTCCCGGCAAAAATATAAAATGACAACAAAACGTTATGAAGAACTTGGTTGGTAGCAAAAAAAGGTGCTTATGCATATCAGCCCTGATATTGAAATATTTAAAGAATGTATAAACTTTATCATGTACTTACGTGTTAGCTGAAAATAAGACTGTGCAGAAAAAATTACGCAAATTCATCCAGTAGTTATTTAATTATAAATAAAAAACGATTTTAACGATTTTATCACTCGGTAGATATTTCCACCATTTTGTATCTTAGATTTTCCAGTGGTCAAGAACGATAACTCATTTTCACGATTTCGGGGTTTGGGGTCTCCATTGTTTACAAAAATGTCAAAATGTACGTAAAATCATTTTTTTTTTTTTTCTTATAATTAAATAACTACTGGATGAATTTGCGTCATTTTTTCTGCACAATCTTATTTTCAGCTAACACGTAAGTACATAATAAAGTTTATACATTCTTTAAATATTTCAATGTCAGGGCTGATATGCATAAGCACCCAAAAAAAATCTAAGCTGACACCAAAAATTACAGATGATCGACTAGAATTTAAGAAAAAGAAAATAATTATCATTTTTTATGAGAGTGACCATTTTACGATAGTTTGAATGCCATTACATGTTCCGTCCGCGACAAGGGAAGATAATCACTAAATTTATTGAATTTTTCTGAGAATGGACGTAAACAGTTCAAAATGGCGACATTTGAGGACTACGTATAACATTCTATTTTATTTAATAACATTGAAAATAATTGATTATTTTCCGTAAATTTTGGTGTCAACTTAGTTTTTTTGCTACCAAGTAAGTTCATCATAGCGTTTTGCTGTCATTTTATATTTTTGCTCAGAAGGCTATAATGCATAAGTGCCGTTTTTTTAATTTTTTTTTTTTAAAGCGTTCTATCAAAGGGAGATAATCCTGAAAGTTTATCGTAACAGGGTGTGACTAGGATAAGTTGTTTTAGTTTCTCTTCTTATCCATGCTCATGCTATTTGTGGTTATTGTGGACTGGTGAAGATCTTATAAAACAGAACACTCATACCAATTTAAAATGCAAACATTTTAGTAGCCTGCTAAGAAGACTAACACCCCTAAGTTCTTTTATGATCCATACATTGCAATGCTTTCATGATAAAAAAAAAAAAGCTCATATGAAATCTATAATCTCATGAAACGTTTATATATTTGCAGATAAAGAGAGCCCAAAGAAATCTAAAACAAAGACTCCAAAGAATGATGTTCTTCAAAATAATGATTACAAATTCATCGAAAATATTCTCCGTGTGAACATGACCTGTAAGTGTAAATCTTTACTTTTATTGATATATATATTTATAAAAGTGTTATTCTATTAAATATTACACCATATTTATGATTTTTATATTATTTTAGGTAATTTTGATTTTTTGTTGCAAGAAATTACAAATTCTGCTGAGCCATTCATGAAATTATTGAAGACATCAGGAGATTTAAGTGCGGGCAAATTATTTCAAGATTTTCAACCTGAAATGACTGGATTTTTATTAAATCAGAAACAGAAAAGTATTCTGGATGCTGGCAAAAAGGGTATGAACGCATTTCTCTTTTCTTTCATTTTTATAACGTTCTTTGCGGGCACCATATAGTCTATAAAGTTCCGCAAATCGTTATGCGTGATGTTTCTTCTCGTAGTTATGTGTCACAGAGACATTATCTTCGGTGAGGATGCCATCTTACATAAAACTGAAAATGAACACTTTTTTTTGGAGGGGGGGGGGGGCTATCGTGTCTAGCATTTAGAGAAATACTTTCTCTAGCAGATTTATTCACAAATGAAGACTCGAAACCCAAAAAGAATTTTACTTTGCTTTCTTTTATTGCTGGTGTATGTCGACATTAATGTACCCCAACACTCCTTTTTAGGTGCTTGTTTCAAGACATGCACAAGTGAAATATGGCAGTTCAAAATAAATCAACAGGAAAACTCTTTGATATACTTATGTGTCAGGCAAAAATAGATATCTACACCAAACATTATGGAAACTTATCAAGTAGAATTTTAATTAAAAATAAAAATCAGTTTTGACGTATATTTCTGATTCTACGTTTACAAGAAATGACAGACTGACTTATCTCCCTCTTTTTTCCCTTTCACGTAACTCTTCTACATTAATGATGTAAAATGGGTTCGGGTCAACGTAGAATCAGAAATATACGATAAAACTGATTTTTATTTTTAATTAAAATTCTACATTGAAACGTTGGTGGATCCGCGTCGACTATTTCTAATGTTTATATCTATCTATCTATCTATCTATATATATATATATATATATATATATATATATATATATATATATATATATATATCATCATCACTATCATCATCATCATCAACTGGTTTATTTGTTGAATCAGGCCACAATTAATCCTCTGATGAGGGTGGGGCCTGATTGTCTAGTTTCGAAATCTAAGTCTTCCTCTCCACTCCTTTCTTTGGCAAGGCTTGATGGAATCCATAGGCCCTGAAGATCCACGCATCCTGGGATCTACGAAGCCCAAGACATTACCAGCAGCATTAGTGCTACTGGCACTGCCTTTCTTTTTTCCTGCTGTATTTCGACTAGACATTGTATTTAAGGCAATTTTACGGCTGGATGCCTATCCTTTACCAACTTGAACACTTTTGGCAGTCCAAGACCTCCACCGTTCCCATCTAACTAGGGCTGATGTCGTTTCCAGCCGTAAGATAAGGAACATGTTAAGAGTACTCACATCAATCAAAGGTATGAACGGATTATTACTTATGGGGCAGTGTTTACCAAGAATTTGTTGACATTGGATTTAAAAACAACCAAGTTGTAATCAGCAGGGAAGCAGTCTCACAGTAATGTGTTCCACAGACTTGAAGGCCATGCAAAGAAAGTCTCTTCATGGAAATTTTGTCTGATGGTAGGCACATGGTATTTTTCGATGTGGTAGCAGAACGATTTTTATACTACGAATGTCGTACCAGGAGAAACCAGAAAAAAATTAAAATAGCAGCTGTTTTTTGTGCAGACCCAAATAACCACGGCTAAAAACCATGAACAAATTTTTTTTTTTTTCACAATCAGTTTTTTATTTTATAAACAGAATATTTATATTAAACTTAATCCGTTTTAAATCCACATTTTCGCTTGCATGTTTTTCATCGCAGAATGTCTAGATTAAAGCTGTTTTATGGTCGTCAATTACAGACTGTTTTAACGAAGAACTTCAAGCCATGACTGCTGTTCACATATTAGTCTCGACGGCAGATGTGTTGTTGAATTGCTGTTTTGAATCTGCCAGTATTCACCTCAGTGAGATGATAGAAAAGGATTGCTCCCTTCAAGGTAAGTTACTTCATTTATATTACACTAGCAGTGTTACATGGCGTTGCCCAGAGCAAAAGTGTAACATATTTCTACTAAAACTTTACCTCTCTCTATCCGTCTCTCAATCTTTCTCTCTTTGCCCCCTCCGTCTCCCCACACCTTCTTTCTCCTCCGCTCAGCCAATTCCTCTCTCTGGACATACACACAGGCAACTCTCCTTTATATAGATTCCTCAAGGAATGAGTCTGCATAAGAGAAGTAACTCCTGGATAACAAAATCAGACTTACTTCCCTTTAGTACATAAAATGGCTGAAAATCGACCCCCCCCCCCTCCCCTGACACAATCTGCACCAGTTTAGGGTCAAACAATGAGTAATTTTTTCTAAATTTTAGATATTATTCTTTCAGGGCAATGCTGATCAAGAATATACAAACTTTGTGGCTGTTTTGTAGTTTTTTAATGTTAGCTTACACACACAAAAAAAACAACTGCTCTTTATGTAATAACTAGCAGGGGTACCCGGCATTGCCTGGAGCTTTTCACCCCCTCTTTCCCCTCCCTCTCTGGAGGAAAAAGTCTAACAATGTCTTTCTTCCCCGGTTGCACGTGGCAAAAGCTGTCTATTCCCCTGTGGCCCCCTTCTTCTTGTTGGCCAGGGTAAAAGTGTAACAATCTCTCTTTCTTCCCCGGTGACCCATTCTCCCCCGTAGCTGGGACAGTCGCCCCCTCATTCACCCCCTCCCCCTCTTCTTGGGAGTCGGTGGGGATCGAACCATCAACCTTTGATAAAGGAGAGTCTTGATCCTTTCTCGATATCCGCAGCACCAAAGAAGAGAGTATGAATACTAACGAAAAATGGGTCACTTGAACGTTGTTTGAATTCGGGCTTTGTTTTGCATTTAAGCACCCCCGTCACAGAATCCGTGTCCATTCTACACGAAGAGATTGGTGTTTTTTTTCCAATTTTTCGATATTATGCGTCAAAATCTGGGCGATTCAGAAAAAGTCAACTTTACAGGTTTTGTCGAGTATCTCGGGAGCCTTTTGCAGACATACAAACATACACACATACAAATGCACACGCACACAGATGTTTGCCGTTTATATAATAGATAGGAAGATAATTTTAAGAGAATTTCAATATTAGCCAGAAACATAATAGACAGTGCAAGATTTAGAGAGGACTTAAACTTTTCCACCAGTGACAGACCAACAGAAGTTTCCCCATCAGTGATAGTGACAGACCAACGTATTATAGAGATACGTGTGTAGCGTTACGATAGAAAAATTCTCAAACTCCATTGTAAACAGCTGGCCAATGTCCTGTTGACCGTTCAATGGGTAGTGGCATCTCTCTGTAGTAGTGGTAGTAGCATTCGTCATAGAGATGTTGATTTTTTTTCTTTACTTTTGGTCTGTAATCTTTTCATAGACAGAAACAGCTGTTCGTCTCGTTGACATATGAGTAGTTAGCTCATTAGATAGTGACATCTCTCAATTGTGGTGACAGTGGCAGTTGTAGAGATATTGATCTTTACTTTCTCTCCTGGTCACTGGAACAATAGAAGCAATTAAAAAGAAAAACAATAAATTCATTATTTGCTCTCGGATGCATCTAAGTTACTGCTTGATTTATCTTTCCAACCACCCCTATAAGGATATCAGAAGAATTGTAGTTGAAAAGGCTATATTAAAAGCATGACAAAGTCTATTTATACACATATATATATATATATATATATATATATATATATAAATATTAATTATTAAAAATAATAATAAGCAATTAGAACGCCAGACAATGCATTTTAGTTTTATTAACTTTTTTTTCAATTTAATTTTCGATCTGAGGAGGAAGTATATCTTCGAAAATTAAATTGAAAAAAAAGTTAATAAAACAAATGCATTGTCTGGCGTTCTAATTGCTTATTATTATTTTTAATAATTAATATTTCCATATAAACAATACTTTCTAACCAAGGGCAACAACCTATTATATATATATATATATTGATTTTATTTATGACTTGTTAGAACAACCAAAAGTAAACAGTTAATAAGAGTTCAAAGTGTCTAGACAAAGAAAGTGTTGTTTTGTCTATGTGTGTGGACTCGTATGTGAGTGAGTTTGTGAGACTGTCGCTATGTTTAATAATCCATGAACCACTGTGGCCTAGCGGCTAAGGCTAAATTTAGTTTGCTTGCAATAAGTCTGTAGTCGTGTTGTTACTGACAAGGATTTGTGTGGCAAGTTGAGTCTCTGACGGCTGGCTGTGCTTGGGTTCTCGCTTATATAACCAATACCTAACTGATTGGTTGAAGTCTGGTTTTGGTAATCAATTGAGATTAACTATCTTAATAGACTTAACCAATCAGTATTAAGTATCTCAACCAACAAAAATCGAATATTTTACAGAGATTTTTTTTTTTTTTTGCAGCTTTTGTTGTTGTTACTACTACTGCTACTACTACTGCTACTACTACTGCAACAGGGTTCTACAGAGCCTCGAAAAAGATGTCTGATCACTTTGACGTCAAACACCTCTTTGCCATGTTGCTTCCTGTACACGTCAGCCGTACCTCTAACTTCACTGCTAATAGAAAATTCCATTTCTTTGCTAAATCTACTTTTACATGAAAAATTCTATTTTTTAACATTTTTTTTTTTACACGCACACATCCAATCTTGTTACATGCTGGACTTATGCCCCCTCTACGTAAACACCCCCGACCAACCTAACAATCAGCAAAATCCCACCCCTTCACTGTAGAGGTCACCAGATGTCGGAAATCTTTCTACTCTAATAGCTTCTTTCATCAAACTGCTAGACTTTGGAATTCCCTCTCAACTCCCAGTTTCCAAGACTGTACCAACATGCAGAAATTTAAATGTAATCAAACATCTTGCTGCACAACTCCCCACTTAGGATACCCCTATAAATTTGGCCCTTAATTCACAGTAGCCCCCTTACGTCTCAGTGGCAATGTCGCTATTTTATACTTAGTCATGACAGACTGATCAGCGTAGCCTTTTATAGAGATGTTTAAAAAAAAAATTTTCTCGATAAATTGTGTTTTTTTATGAATAAACTGAAGATTGTAAAGAATATAATCAATGAAACAATTTTGACAAATTTTTTTTCGTTTTTGATTTTTATGCTGGTACAGCTTTTGAACCGGACAAAAACTGACTAGTTTAGGGTTAGGTTATGGTTTGGGGTTATGTTATTGTTAGTTAAGGGCTAGGTTAGTGTTTTAAAAAACGGTTTGGTTTTTGTCCGTTCAAAAGCTGTAAAAGTTTTTTTTTTTTTTTTTTTTTTTTTTTTTTTCAAGAATTTTTTTTTTTGTCACTTTTGAAAATTTTGCAGATTTTCTTTTGTAATTAGTGCGGACCTGGGAAGGAAGGTTTCGGATTTCCTGTTCAGTATTGTCACCAGGAAACCCTCATTCTCTGTGTGGTCATATCCTCTGAAGACTCAAAGTTGTTGTCTGCTTTTCTTTGCCTTCTGATTGACTAAGCGCTTCGGTATCTCCTGGCTATTTACATAAATGGACGAAAGATGCCAAACAAGAAGTTTTTTTGATCTGGTTCAAAGGTTGTACCAGTAAATGCATCTAAAAAATGTTTAATCTTATATTTTATTCAACAAAAACTGAACTTTCTTTCTTTTTTAGGTTGTTTTGAAAACCTAAGGAATACGTTCTTCAAATCCAGGAATAATTTCCTCCAGCAGAATATTACGCATCCTAAAATTGTGTCGGTCGCCAAAGAAATTGAAAAATGGCAGCTTCAGAATAAAATAAGATCAAATTTTAATGGCAAGGTGAGATTGTATTGTTATTGACTGGCTGGCTTTACCAAGTTTGCTGCTTGAAATCTTTGAAGCATTAATTTAAAATAATAAACATTTCATTCATAACTTTGTTGTATACCCGAAACAAAAACTTTCTTATTTATTCATGTAGATAGATAAACATTAATATTTTGATAATTTCCATACAAATTTATTTATCTTTTAAATGTGACCGTAAAGAAAGGAAAAGAAAGAAGAAATCAATTTTCCTTTTCACTTGCAATTTAGAAATAGATTGCAACTTGTTGAAAATCAAGTCAGTCCTTTAAAGAAACATTTGAACACAAATGCTAAATATTTGAAGGGGGAGGGAGGTTGTTTTCCAGCCACTGACTAAAGGGAAGTAACTCTGACTTTTTTTCACAAAGTTAATCACCTGATGCTGACTCGTTCCTTGGGTTGTCTGTGTGTATGTATGTCCAGAGAGTAGAATGGGCTGGGCGGAGAAGAAAGAAAGGGGAGGGGGAAAGAGAGAGAGAGAGATAGAAGTTTTAATAGAAATATGTTACACTTTTGCGCCAGGTAGCCTGCTAGTATTAAAATCAAACAATACTTGAATTAAAAAACAATAACAAATAATAGTTAATTAATAAAATTTCCTTTTTCAAAACCAATATGCAAATTATTTAACTTTGTGATTGATATCGCATATACATAAGCAGTATATAAAAACAAAGATGGTATCTCCTGTGTAAAGTCGAATTAACTTAAAATAGGGTGTTTTGACTTGATGATTAGTAACGAGAAATGGGCCGAACTTTTCTTTTTTTTTCTTTTTTTTTTTTTCTTTTTACTTTAAGTCGCAATAAAATAATTTTTTTTTTTAAGTTAATAATTCAGGTTTATGATGACCAATATCGGCTAAGAAATAACTGGAACTCTATAGCAAAAAAAAAAAAAAAAAGGCAATTTTCTAGTGTGAGATTCGAACCCTGAAAGATGGCATAAAATATTGGAACTGAAGGTGAATGCTTTATCCACACGGCCATCAATCAAACGAAAAATACTCTCCATCCGGGATAATGATCTTATCATAATCCTTTGGTAACAATCAATCTTTTCCTGTCGACTTACTGAATCATGAACTCTTTTCCTAATAATCACATTATTATTTATTTGAACGATTTTTCCTTTTTTGCCATTGCTGTATTTTTGTCTGTCTCTTTCTTAGATTTAAGAGCGATCACCAATAACTGTCCCCTGCAACACTATATATATATATATATATATATATATTTACAATTGGTTCAAAGTTATTTTCTGAGTAATTGTTCGTTTCATAGTTGAATTTACATATTGTAAAACGTTCGAAGAAGACAACAAGGGTTATAAGTGTATGTGTGTATATGTTTGTTTCCTGTCAGTTTGTATATGCGTGTGACAGTGTGAGAGGATTAGGTATTAGTTGTTTATATATGAACTGATTTTGCAAAAATATAATTTTGTTACCAAAAAATTTATTTTTCCAATTGAAATTTAGGTGCAAGTTTAGAATTCGACCGACATAAATAAAAAGAGGAAATCTCTTTATAGTGTACATACCAGTGACGGAAAGCATATATTCAAATAAAAATCACGTAAATTGATCGAGTAGATTTTTTAATTTTTTTTACAAAAGAAAATCAAATTTTATGGGTAAACAAGGATTGTCGATATATCGACGCCATATTGGACATTATGTTTGTCAACATAAGTTGGAGTTATCTCCCTTGGCCGGCAAACACTATGTCCAATATGGTTTTGATATAGTGACGAACCTTGTTTACCCATAAAATTTGGTTTTATTTTGTAAAAAAAAAACTATTTTTGGTATACGATATATGCTTTCCATCACATGATAAAGATATTTCTTTTCTTTTTTTCATGTCGATCGAATTCTAAACTTGCACTGAAATTGTTGTAAAATTTGAAGCTGAAATATCATCAGAATCTGCCACAGTCTTTTATTTTAAGTCAATTTTTCTGGGGGAGCATGTAAAAGTAAAATTTCGCTTTATCAATACAAAATGTTTTTAGGTGATTTGTATTATTTAAATTATTCGGACTACAGTCTTAATCTTGGATGTTATTCTCACAACGTTTCGGTCGATGTAACCTCCGAACTTCTTCAGGTGCATCTTGTTGAAGTCGAGAATCTTTCTGTCGAACTCGGGAATCTGTACAGAATTTCGAACGGAACCCTTTATTTAATCCACTCTCGTTCTGTCAACCATGACCGAATAGAAATCTTAAGTAATTCGTAATTGTATTCTTAGTATTGCCTGCACTGAGGATTGAACCTTCAACTTCTGTCACTTAGAACTGATTATTACTTAACACTTTATCCGTTACGCTACAGGTTCTTGTGAGAATAACATCCAAGATGAAAACAGTAGTCTGATTTGGGAGGGATGGGGAACGGTCAGGCATCTAACCTCGCCCTACCCTAGCCCTAACAAGAAGTAGATGGAAGCAATGTAGCCGAAAGTGAAGATTGATTTTTTTTCTTCTGAAACCTGGTTCAATTCTGAAATTTGTTTTAAAATATTTTTTTTTTAATTGATAAACAGCCTTTCCCATCCCTCCCAAAAATCTTAAAATTTAGAAGTGTTTTCATCGCTTTCAAAAAGTTTACATCCCATTTTTATTTATTTACATGTTGTCATTTATTTTTAAAGTAGAAAAAGAAACTACAGTAGACGTTACATATCTCCATTGACCACTAACTGGCCATGAAGTGGGTGTTCATTTTACATTAAATTTATATAGGAAAGTTATTCCCCACTCAAATCTAAATATTTAAAAAAGAAATAGAAAAAAAAAAGAACTTTAATTCCTTCTTTGCAGATATTTTTTCAGGCTGTTTATATGTAATAGCCTCCAAAAAATAGAATTTGATTTATTTTGAGAGGGTAAACTATGATGAGTGTGATAGTAAAAAATTACCAAGTAGTAATTTATATGTGTATACAGTAGGCTGAATTTTTTTTAGTGGTGCATGCAAATGTCAGACGGTGCAAATGATAGATGCTCAGCCAAAGAAATAAGTGTGGGGGGGGGGGCATAGAAGAATTTGAAAATATTTTTGATTTTATATTGGGCCACCCAGAATCTTATTTGTGTTTGAAATGAAATAAGTGCCTCTTAAAAACACAGACTCATGCTGACCCCAGAAAGTAATGTTCTTAGATTGTCTCTATGATAAGCCCCCTTGAGTATCTCTAACACATATCTCCAGCGGTCAGCCTTTGGGTGGTCGAATGGTGACCAGTGAGAAAGACTGGAATCCAAGATTTCCGGTCAGGAGGAAAGGATTCCAGGAGATGGGAGGGGTAAGACCTGACCTCTGGGGAGGGAACAGGCAATGAGTTTGTCTTTCGAAGAGCTGGCAATCAAAAAGTATTAAATAATAATAATTTAACTGAAATAAATATTAATAAGATAAAAGCATATTATATTAATAGTATTTGATTTCCTCCCTTACTGCATTCCTGTTATCTGTCTGCGAGCCTCATGTTTTCAGAGAGGGGCAGCCATCTTGAATCCTTCACTCCGTTTGACGGTTCCACTTTTGTATTCCTTACTTTGAGAAGGAGGGTGTTTTTTCTCTCGAAATTCTAAAAAGGTTTTACACAATCCCGGATATTTTTTATTAATATTTAGCAATAAGTCTCATATTTACTGATTTGATATGTGAAAGATCTTCTGAAAAATAAATAGATTTTGTGAAGATTCGTAACCCAAATACTCTCTTTGATTGTTTGTTTTTGTTCATACTTTCTTTTACCATTCCGGTTTTTCTGCATTCCTATCAGCCTTCATAAGTACCTACTTACTCATTTCTTTATTTTTTGATAATTAGATATTAGTAATCTGTGAACGAAACACACCTGGACTCATGACAGCCATTCTAGATCATATTTTACTTGGTACAAAGACCAAAGCAGAAATCTTTGAATCCACTTCCGGTAAGGATATTTGTGAAAGGCAAGTAAAACCATTTTTATTCCAAATTAGAATTGGCAAAATGCTTGTAAAATTGCGATTAAAAATGTGTCATGTTATAGAATGGAGCGTGTTTGACCTGCATTTACCCACATGGACTTTCATTTGGACTCGTATGGTGTGTATAAAAGTAATGGTACTTCTGCAGTTTACGACCCATTCCGAAGTCGGCATCTCCCGGCAATTTACATAAACAGCCGAGCAAAGCCGAATGAAAACTTCATGGTACCAGAATCAAAACGAGGCTACGCTATCAAATTGGAAAAATTAAGGAAACAACATTTAAATCAAGAAAGAAAAAAAAGTAATCGTATAATAATTTTAATGAAAAACATTTTTTTTACAAAGAAGATATAATGAAATAACTGTTAGCCAAACTTTTTCCGATTAATTTTTCTTAAATGGTACTCCTTTTTAACTCAAGCGACTAGGTTAGGCTGTTTTTTTTTCAATGGTACTCCTTTTTAACTCAAGCGACTAGGTTAGGCTGTTTTTTTTTCAATGGTACTCCTTTTTAACTCAAGCGACTAGGTTAGGCTGTTTTTTTTTCAATGGTACTCCTTTTTAACTCAAGCGACTAGGTTAGGCTGTTTTTTTTTAATGGTACACCTTTTAAACTCAAGCAACTAGGTTAGGCTGTTTTTTTAATGGTACTCCTTTTTAACTCAAGTGACTAGGTTAGGCTGTTTTTTTAATGGTACACCTTTTTAACTCAAGCGACTAGTTTAGGCTGGGTTTTTTTTCAATGGTACTCCTTTTTAACTCCAGCGACTAGGTTAGGCTGTTTTTTTAATGGTACACCTTTTTAACTCAAGCGACTAGGTTATGCTGTTTTTTTAATGGTACTCCTTTTTAACTCAAGCGACTAGGTTAGGCTGTTTTTTTAATGGTACACCTTTTTAACTCAAGCGACTAGGTTATGCTGTTTTTTTAATGGTACACCTTTTTAACTCAAGCGACTAGGTTATGCTGTTTTTTTAATGGTACTCCTTTTTAACTCAAGCGACTAGGTTAGGCTGTTTTTTTAATGGTACTCCTTTTTAACTCAAGCGACTAGGTTAGGCTGTTTTTTTAATGGTACTCCTTTTTAACTCAAGCGACTAGGTTAGGCTGTTTTTTTAATGGTACTCCTTTTTAACTCAAGCGACTAGGTTAGGCTGTTTTTTTAATGGTACACCTTTTTAACTCAAGCGACTAGGTTAGGCTGTTTTTTTAATGGTACACCTTTTTAACTCAAGCGACTAGGTTAGGCTGTTTTTTTTTTAATGGTACTCCTTTTTAACTCAAGCGACTAGGTTAGGCTGGGTTTTTTTTTTTCAATGGTATATTCCAGCGGTGTATGTAAACTACCGGAAGATGTTGACGAAACATCAGTTTAAGCACGGGTTGTAAACTGCAGAAGTACCAAAATAATTTACACATGGCTTTCTTTCTTTTTCTTTACCTCCTCCTAGCTAGTATCCAAACAGTGTATATTAAATAAAAAAAAATTAAGTACTTACCCAGTGATCAGATTTTGAACGAGAACAATCTATCCCTGTGAATTAAATAAAGTGTTCAGGTCAAAATTCTGTATAGGTCCGTATTAATAACTTTGAATGATGAATTAAAACAAATGTGGTTACATATCTGTTATGGTGCCGTACCTATATGACGAACAGTTGGACTCGTCCATTCCTAATAAAATACTGGAAGCATTTAGGCTTCTCGTAATTGGATTAGACTCCAGTCTACCCTGGCAGTCAGGAATGATATACCACTTCTCTTGTTCTCTGTACATATCATTTCTTCAATATATATTGTTCACCTAAGCCTGTGTTCCATGTCTTCATTTCGGTCCCTTAACAGGGTCACAACAATATCCTTAATGAGTGTTATGTGGGAGGGTTAGTTTCTTAAACCTTTACTATGATATTAGTAATAAAAAAAACTGCTGATCGGATTAAATATGAAATTCGATTGGAAATTAATTTTTTTTCTTTTTAAGAACATTGACCAATAGTTGCCTTATTTGCCTTTAAGTATGGAGTGCTAATTGCTTGAGTTTCCGAATCCATTTTTTATTTAACAGTCGGATCTTGCTTAAAACATCTTCATATCTGTTGTGGATGGATTCGTCAGGTCACTATGAAGTCAACACCTTTTCCCTTCCCAAGGAGAACCGCTTAGCACGTCTGCCTAGAGCCGGTAATGGCGATCAACTTATTGTAATTAAGTATTCTTAATACAATTCCTATTCCTGCAATTAAGACGAAACGTTTGCATCAGCACATGGAGTAAGTATATACTTGAAGTCGCATGTTCAGTTCACAGAGGAAGGCCAAGGAAAACATAGGCGGAAATGATAAGTATGGACTTGAGAGAAAGAGGGATAAATAAAGACCTGGCCAGAGATAGCTTAGTTTGGAAGTCAATTTTTAAAAGTCATACAGCACATGTAAAATGGATGTTAATCCCGTCAATCACGGCTTAAAATGTGATTACTTCTATTAAAAAAGCTTTATTCATCTTCCTCATAGTCATCTTCCAGTCAACTGGTGTTTCCCTTTTGTAACTCGTTTGAAACATGTCCGATAAAAAGGAGAATGTGATTCCCATACTTGTATCGTGTCAAATGTACTATTTACAAGCATTTTAAAACGTGTTCGAATGCATTAGGCTAGGGGACTAAAGAGGTAATCCCATCATCATCATCATCATCATCATCAAAAATTGTTTTTTCTATTCCTTTTAACTTATCTCTGAATAGTGTCCAAATACATTGGACCAGGGGACTAAAGAGGTAAACCGATCATCATCATCATCATCATCATCAAATTTTTTTTCTTTTTCTTTTTAGCTTATCATCTCTGAATAGTGCAGTCATTCTTATGCAAGAGTCTGTCATAAGCGGTAATTTCCCTTGGACTGTCTTTTCCTTTGTTATTCAATATGAACACAACAAAAAAGCTTCAGATTATTTGACGTCATGTGAGGCACAAGGTATTACTTTCTGCTCTCTGCAGTCAGTTATCAACACGAAGGACAGGCAGAATCAGCGTAAGTAAAACTCTCCATATTCTATTTCTACGTTTCATGAGAAACAGGTTCACGTGGTGTATTGTGCCAGTGCCCAGGGAGCCAAGAAGCAACCTATAAATCTTCAAACCGCTCCAAAAGCTATCTTTCGTCTTGGATTTTATTTACTTTCTCAATACGTTCAAGCTATAATCAACCAAATCATCTTGCACATATGTAACATATTTAAATGTTTGTTCTTGAGAAAGTTAAAGATAATTACAGTTAGTTTTTCATATCCGTGGAGCACTATTAATTTCTGACAAATTTTTATACAGAAATTTGTTTAAGTTTCATAGAATTGATACTTTTGAAATTATATAATTTTGTGTTACATAAAAAATTGATTTAACTAGAATACCCAATGACCGATTTGAGTTAGATACGAAAACAATAAAACAAAGACCCAGCATTGCCTGGAATGAATAATATCTAAAATTTGCGTGCTGGCTTTTGAAAATCACACCTGACCTTGTGTCTAACCTCATGGAGAAGAGATAAATCTATTATATAAAGAGCAGTTGTCTGTGTGTATGTCTAACTAAAAGTCGAAAACTACAAAACAAACGCCCACCAAGTTGATATTTTCTTGATCGGCATTGCCCCGGGGAATAGTATCTAAACTTTTGAAAAAAATTATTCATTCTTTGATCCTAAACTGGGTTAGATTTTGTCAGGGAAGGTTGGTTTTCCAGGCATTTCATGTACTAACTAAAGGGAAATAACTCTGATTTTTTAATCAAGAAGTTACTTCCCTTATGCCGACTCATTTCTCAGGGAATCTATAAAAAGGAGTGTGTGTGTGTATGTATCTCCAGAGAGAAGAATGGTCTGAGCAGAGGAGAGGCAGGGAGAAAGAGATAAAGGGATAGAAGTGTTAATAGAAATATGTTACACGTTTGCCCTGGGCAATGCCGGGTAGCCCTGCTAGTAAAATATAAAAAGAATTTGGAAGCATTTAAACTGTCAAAATTCTTAGAAAACTCTCACATATTAACAGATTTAAAGTTTTAAAAGCTATTTACATGCAATAATTTTATGAATAGAGAATAAAACAACATTACCGTAACAGAATTGGTTACCATTTTATAGTTTTGTTCAAATTTAACTTTGCATAAAAAAACTTGCATATTTAAAAAAAAAAGGGAAATAAAAAGACTCCAGAGCAATGCAAAATTATTTTTTTACAAATCAGTACGCCTTGTAAAGGCTTCATATTATTATTATGAACTTTTGTTTTAATTCTTGATATTATAAGAATTTACATCCCCCCAAAAAATATATTAAGATCAAAGTCGAGAAATTTATTTTTATTTGGTTTCTTTATTTCCTTTTGTTTTTAGTCGTCCCATTGCCCATCATTTATACATCTGTACATATTCTTCTTGAAAATAAAATTCATTAAACGCTGGGGACTTTTGAACTACTAAAGCCCATAGAGCAAATGCGGTATTGTGGTGAAAGTGTCTAGTTTAAAAGAAGATTATAGACAAGCAGCCTTCCATCGATATTTCGATATTTATTGGCCTTGTGCTTAATTTGTTATAAAAATTGTCATATGCCCTCTTGTGCCTCCTCAGTGTAAATACCCCCCGCGACAAACTCGACAGTCAGCAAAATCCCACCCCTTCACTGTAGATATCCCAAGATGCCAGAAAGTTTTCTACTCTAATAGCTTCTTTTCTCAAACTGTTTCTCTTTGGAATTCCCTCCCTGCTTCCTATTTCCCCGACTCTACCAAAATGCATAAATTTAAATGTAATGTGTACAAACCTCTCGCTGCACAACACCCCACTTAGAAGTACCCTATAAGTCTGGCACCTAATTTATAGTAGGCCCTTATGTCTCAGTGAAAATGTGCCTTATTTGCATAACTGTTTTCTAACCATAAAATACTATCAAAACAAATTACTTCTTCAACGAAAAAGACAAGAGAAAAACAAATAATATTCTATCTAGTGGCCGAAGCAGCCGGTGGCGCCAAGGATGGCAGTATCGTTGTAGCCACGGAAACTGTGTTCAGCACCCCTGATTGGCAGATTATGAAGACACGATATAGCACATACAATCGTACATTGTGTGTAAAAAAAAACAAAACATTTTATAATAAATTAATGCTTGGTGTTATTCATTTGTAATTTTATTCTCCTTTTTCTCCTATATATATGCAATAGTCTTATCAGTATTAACAGTAATTAATTCAAGTGATTTAATAAGTTACCAAAACCTTTCTTAAAATATTGGGTTCTTTAATTTTCAAGTGGGGTAAATTAAATGAAAACTATTAGTTTCCAAAATTACAATAGATTTATATTAAAGATACTTAATGTAAGTTATATATTTAAAAAGAATACTTAGAGCTAGATTAATAGCCGCTGGATGGCCAGTAGTTTTTTTACTTGTTATAGATTAATACAAACAGAGGTGCATGTTCACTGTTTCGGTCAGACGGAAAAATTATTTATGTGTGAAAACAATATTATGTACTTACTCAGTGCTATTTTATTGTTCAATGTTGAAAAAAGTAGGAAAATTTATCCACTAGAACTTTAATTACAAATATTTTTTCCATTTTCCGTATCGTACAAGTCACTTCGATGACTATGCCTCCATCTTGTTTTGTTGGACACAATTCAAGGGCAGATAATAACGCGAAGGGCAGATAATCACGTAATTTTTAATAGAAATACTAACCCTAAAACCTAAACCCTAACCCTTTTTTTGTTTTCTGTTTTTTAAAAAATGCGGATTATCTGCCTTGCAAATTATCTGCCCTTGAATTATGTCCAACAAAACAAGATGGAGGCATAGTCATCAAAGTGACTTGTACGATACGGAAAATGTAAAAATATTTGTAATTAAAGTTCTAGTGGATAATTTTTCCTACTTTTTCCAACATTGAACAATAAAATACCACCGTTTTCATATTCCTCATTTCTAATAACCGTTTCCAACGATTTTTATTTTAAAATTTCAATTGTTGAAACAACACGAGAAACACCCGTGTCTGACGTTCTTCAACTTGTTCTTACGGATCTATTTTCTTTTGTCGTCATCACTCGTCCATTTGTGAAACATCGAAACGTTTTCATATTCCTCATTTCTAATAACCGTTTCTAACGATTTTTATTTTTAAATTTCAATTGCTGAAACAACACAAGAAACACCCGTGTCTGACGTTCTTCAACTTGTTCTTACGGATCTATTTACCTTCATCGTCATCACTCGTCCATTTGTGAAACATCGAAACGTTTTCATATTTCTCATTTAAAAACACCCGATCAACAGAGAAGGACGTTTGTTTGTTTTTTACTCGCGACCATCGCACGAGTATATTTCAAAAGGATTCTTTATTTTGATTAATTCAACAGAAGCGTTGTTTTCCTTCTTTCGCCAGGTAAAAAAAAAAAAAAATATTTAACGACATTTCGGGCACGTTTACTTCACTTATGTGTCACTATTTTGTTCATACAAGTGGAATTCTTGTTTTATACTTCACCAACAACATCTTGATAAGCAACTCACTGGTAATGTATGACATTCGTACATGCTCAAGTGGAAACGACATCAGCCCTAGTTAGATGGGAACGGTGGAGGTCTTGGACTGCCAAAAGTGTTCAAGTTGGTAAAGGATAGGCATCCAGCCGTAAAATTGCCTTAAATACAATGTCTAGTCGAAATACAGCAGGAAAAAAGAAAGGCAGTGCCAGTAGCATTAATGCTGCTGGTAATGTCTTGGGCTTCGTAGATCCCAGGATGCGTGGATCTTCAGGGCCTATGGATTCCATCAAGCCTTGCCAAAGACAAGAGTGGAGAGGAAGACTTAGATTTCGAGACTAGACAATCAGGCCCCACCCTCATCAGAGGATTAATTGTGGCCTGATTCAACAAATAAACCGGTTGATGATGATGATGATGATGAGTAAGTACATAATATTGTTTTCACACATAAATATTTTTTCCGTCTGGCCGAAACAGTGAACATGCACCCAAACAGAATCTTCAGCCAGGACATGTGAATAGTATTCTTGCATTTTCAGTTCCCTTGAATTTGTGTAATGTTCTTAATATTTTTGGTTATATTTCAGTTTTTAAATTTTATTATTATTTCAGCTGTTTCCAACTATAATTCAATGGGCATTTATAATGAAATCATTAAATTGATTGGTTCTGAAGTAATAACTCATAACAAGCAACTGTTGCAGCTGTTAGAGACAAGGCAAGTATCGAAATCTATATAATAAAGTAAAGTAGATTTTTCCCGTTTACATTCGGACATTACAACTTAGTAATCAAAACCTTTATCTACTAATGTGTTCCACCATCCAATTAGACTAAGCCCTCATGCGTTTTTCCAGAAATTATGCATTCATATCGTCTTCTTTCAATATTTATTATATTTCATCCAGATTACCTGCTTCTCCCAAATAAGCATCCCAAAAAGAAGGTGGTTGCCATTTTTACTCACTACTAATTATCTACTCTAACCACTACCTTTAACACCGGTGCCTAATTTTTCATGGAATAATGATGACATTAACACTGTTTGTGTTTTATTTATCACAATAGTATTCTTCTCTGTTATCTACTGTGCATTTTCAATCGAAATAATGACTGCTCCCAGTTTCATGGAATATAAGAATAGTGGTTTCATAAGTCTTTGTGAACGGTTAACATTCAAAAAAATGCAAAACAAAAAATGTTCGCTAAAACTTTTTCTAAACTAATTTCTTACTTTTCTTCATTTAATTAATTATTTTTTTAATTAACAAGACATCTGTTTACGGTTTGGTAAGCTTCACAAATATTTCTTTGTCACATTTACTTTTTGTGCTTTGGTTATTATTATTATTATTATTAGTAGTAGTAGTTAGTAGTAATAGTAGTAAGATGGGATCTCACCCAATTTTTGAGATGAGGATTGATATTTACTTATTATTTGTGCAATTTTGTTTGATTCAAAACAATAACTACTTATTTAACAATATTTACTTTAACATGCTGAAGGGGTGGTACTATTCAAAACTTTACGATAGGGAGCCTAATTGTTTTTTATCTTCATATAAAAAAGTATGGCTAACTCCTATTTTAATCACTTAAATTACTTACAGTAAAATGGGTTCTTTTCTGATTTTCTTTTTCAGAATTGATACTCTAATATTTATTTTTTTAAAGTTGAATCATTCTTTTATATTTTCCTCTGGGAAACGCCAGGACACGGGTCCTGCTAGTAATCTATATAATAATACGTTAAAGCATTTCATGTTCATATGTACATTATCACCTTTCACACATATTTAAAGAAAAAATAAGATTGTCCGATCAGCAATGATGTTGATTAATGATTAATCTGCCGTTGCAAAGGTAAACAATTCCAACTCTACCCATTTTAAAATGAATTGTTCCAAAATCAAATTGTCATCGGTACCATTTTAAATAAAAACATTTTCAAAAATTGTCATTCGTTTTATTGATTTGAAGAATATTTAGCTGACAATTATTTTCATGCCAAGAAGACAGAATATTTTTTGTTTTTAAAAAAATAATGAAATTACTACAATTTTAAATAAATAAAGAGAATATCTGTTTTCTTCAGTTAAAGAATATTTAGCTGACAATAACAATTATTTTTACGGAAGAAGAAAGTTATTTTTTTCTTAATAGTATTGACTCTGACAGATATTTATTATTTCAAAAAGAAAAGGAATATTATTCTTAATAACTGTGACTAGATGACGAGGCCAGGCATAGAGCCTGGCAACAGCATTGTGAAACGTTGTTTAATGTTGCATTCCCCTGGAACTCAGATCATCTAACGTTAGTACAACCAGTTCAGGGCCCAGCATCACAGATCAGCCCAGACATGATAGGATATGCATTAGGCAAAATGAAGAATGGCAAGGCTGCAGGACCTTCTAAAATAGTTCCTGAAATGCTGAAAGCATCTGGTAGAGTCAGCATTCTAATTTTGTCAGACATAGCGAATTCTATCATAAGAGAAAAGTGTGTGTCTGAGTGCTGGGGTTAGGGTTACATTGTCAATTACTATAAAGCGAAAAAAGGCGCACGGTCAGACCGCCAGTATGGATTTAGACCAGCACGATCTACTGCAGGCATCCTAACGATCATCTCTGAACGCATGTATCATACACTCGACAAGGCAGGACAAGCTAGGGCAGTAGCGCTTGATATATCCAAGGCCTTTGACAAGGTATAGCATAAAGGGCGTCTCCTGAAAATACGCTCATATGGTATTATTGGGCAATTACTTAATATAATTAGATCCTTCCTAACCAAAAGAAAAATCCAGGTTGTCCTTGATGGCTGTTCATCTAAGCAACATGACATAAATGCTGGTGTACCCCAGGGATCTATCCTTGAACCTTTGTTGTTCCTGATCTATATAAACGATCTCCCTGATGACATAGAATCTGTGATTGGTTTATTTTCTGACGACACTATGCTTGGCAAAACAGACGCGATCATATCCGAGGCAATGGCTGAATCCTTAGAAAATGACCTCCAGTCTGTAGTGGATTGGGGTCATAAATGGTTGGTAACTTTTAATGCCGCAAAGACAAAGCTCCTTTCCTTCAATAACTACAAGAAACCTCTCCAACCACCGATTGTCATGGCAAATAACACCCTACCTGAGAGTTCATCATTCAAACTCCTCGGCCTAACCTTCACAGGTAACATGAATTGGAACAAATACATTGAAGACATTACCAAGGCTGCTGCAAGGAAGGTTGACTCCCTCTACCATGGTAGTAAACTCCTCACACCTAACATTATCCTGTATCTTTACAAAGCCACCATCTGCCCATGCATGGAGTAGTGTTGCCACATCTGGACTGGTGCATCATCTACTAGTCTCTCCCTCCTTGACAAGGTTCAAAAAAGAGTCGCTAACCTAATAGGTCCCTCACTGTCAACCAAGCTCCAGTCCCTGTCCCATCGCCGCAATGTATCATCCTTGTATTTGTTTTACAAATACTCCAATGAATTGGCTACTCTGGTTCCCCCTCGACGGAAATTCACTAGACCAACTCGACAATCAACTAAATCCCATCCATTCGCTGTGGAGGTCCCCAGATGCCGGAGAGCTTTCTACTCAAATAGCTTCTTTCCTTGTGCTGCTGGCCTCTGGAACTCCCTCCCTGCCCCCTCTTTCCCCGACAGTACTGACATGCAGAAATTTAAAACTAATGTAAACAGACATCTCGTTGCGCAGATCCCAATTTAGGTTGACACCCCACACCTCCCTTTTTTTTTCTCAGTACCCCTTTACGTCTACAGTGGCGGCCTGCCTTGTTTGGGATAAAAGGTAAAGGTAAAGGTCGCATAGCCTGGACGCGCACGAGTGTCGTTGCCAACATCACACACTGCCCATGGCCGTAGCGGCGGTGATTTGTTAAGAATCACTGTGTCTAGGGCACAGCATATGGAAGGCGGAGCCCATCCCTCTCCTTCCGCTGCCTTGAACCTTCCCTGAGTTTTAGTCAGGTACCCATTTACTGCTGGGTGGACAGAGGCAGTTTTCAGACCTGAAAATTTGCATGCCGTGAGTGGGATCGAACCCGGGTCGTCCAGCCCAAAGACAAGTGCTATAACCACTCGTCCACAGGCCCTCCCTCTGTTTGGGGTGAACTATGATAAAAAATAAAAAAATCATAGAGACCTGAAGCAGCTAGAAACAGGAATGAAAGTGATTGAATACGTAGCAAACAGCATCATCATTGCAGTTTGATTTTGTATGTGGCAGGGGCATAACTGATGCCATATTCATCATGTGCCAACTACATGAGAGATATATGTGTGCAGACAGGAGACTCTGCATAGCATTTGTGGACACAGAGAAAGCCTTCAACAGAGTCCCCCGAAGGTATTATGGTGGACAATGCAAAAGCTGGGCATAGAGGATTGGCTTGTCCGTCTCGTCTAATGTATTTATTTATTAATGCTAGTAGTAGAATGCGGGTGGATGACACTTACAGTGATAGCTTCAATGTCAAGATTGGAGTTTACCAGGAGTCTGTCCTTAGCACTCTAATTTTCATCGTAGTCTTTGTTATATCCTAAATTACATAGGACATACTAAATTAAGAATACGCCGAGTGGTTTGCGTTTAACAGGGATCCGGTAGGAAGTAGAGACGTTTACTCTTCGCTCACTTCCAGATATGACTGCCCGTCTTATATACGTACTTTCGTATATAGTCAATACCTGATTACTTCCCTTTATGTTAGTTTTGTATTTATGCCAATCATGACCTTTACAACAGTCTTGGAGGCACTGTCAAGAGAGTTTCGGTGGAGCAGTCATGAGAATTACTCTACACTGATGACTTAGTTATCCTTGCCAAGCACTTGGAACAGTTATCGGATAAATTGAAAATATGGAAAAACGGTCTGGATGTAAAAGGTGAGGGCAAACTTACCTAAAACCAAAGTGATGGTGTGTGGCTCTGGTTTATAATCCGTAAGGGATTCTGGTCAGTATCTTTTTCTCTATGCTTATTGTGGATACACAAAGTGTAGTGATCTGAAGGGTAAATTAACCCCAACTTCAAGTGTAGTAGATGCATGGAACCAGCGCATCTTATTGACAGCCGTCCTTACAAAAAGATGATACTAGATGACAATACTCTGGAGGTAGTAGACTCTTTCTGTTATCTTGGAGATATGCTGAGTGCAGGTAGTGGATGTGAACTACGTATGGCCACATGGGTGAAGGTAACATGGGTGGCAAAATTTTGTGAGTTGCATCTAGGGTAAGTTGTATAGCAGTTGTCAGGAGTGTCATATTATATATCAGTGAATGCTGGGCCCTCACCAGTCTTCTCTGGTCCGACTGCACACCAATGACAGGTCCATGATCGGATGGATTTCCAATGTGAAATCTGACCAAACCTAACACATCGGGTCAAAGGATTTGCTGAAAGCACTACATTTTCCCAGCTCGGGGGGTTATCCTAAGAATGAATCGGTTACGCCGATATGGTCATGTGGAGTGTTCATTCTTATGGATAAACCGCTGCAAAAGCATGGATGCCCTAAATCGCAGGAAGGTTGGCCCGCCAAGGAAAACTTGGAAGCAAGTAATTAGTCAAGACCGTACAGAGTGGAATTTGGAGACAGTTGACCAGCTGAACTGTGACAACTGGAGAGTGAGCTTGCGTACTATCAAAAACTGAAGGGAAAAGTGACATTACATGAATAAAAGAAAGAAAGAGGAAATTATATAGATTGATGTTGAAAGCACTATGAAATTTCCACGGTTTCCCACTGGTCTTTAATTAAAATGAAAAGCCTGTGTAGCAATTACTAAAACATGCAGAAAAAGTATTGCTAAGAATTTCCCAATGTATGACTCTAAACATACAATCTTAGAAAAGATGACCTCAAAATCTGACCTCCACGGATATGGAATCTGTACATATGTCAGGAACGGTTTTCCATGTAGTAGGGAAATTTCCAATGAAGATCCTGAATTACTGTATATGTGTTTCCGTGTTGAACTTGCTCAGGGCACCTCTTTCATATTTGCCCTTTATCGTCTCCAAAACAGCAGAGTAACTGTCATTTAGTGAATCTCTGGAAAAACTGACAAGATCATGTCTGTTTAACCTTCTGCGATAACATCCAAATCTGTGGTGACTTTAATATTCACAACATAGAATGGCTACGTTTCTGAATTTTTAGGATGGAGACTGGTATAATTCAGATAATTCGGACTGCTGTTCACATCTTGTGTGTTATCATCACGTTTCGACCGCTGTAACCTCCGGCCTTCTTCGGGTGTTTCTTTTCGAACTTGGGAATATTTCTGTCGAACTTTGGAATCTGGACGGAATTTCGAACGAAATCCTTTATTTAATCCATGGGGGTAGCATGTTCTCGTTCCGTCAGCCATGACTGGGAGAAGTCTTCAGTAATCGCAATTCTTCATATCGCCTGCACCGAGGATTGAACCTTCAACTTCCATATGACTATCACTTAGAACTGAATTTTACTTAGTACTATATCCACTGCACCACGTATCTTTGCGTTGTGATGATAACACTCAAGATGAGAACAGTAGTCCAAAGAATCCAAATTATAGAATGGTTGGTTCACAATGTAACAAGACTGCTGATGAAGGAAGGTTTTGTCATGATTGTTCCCTTGCATATGAGCTGGCTCAGATTGTTGACCAACCCCACTCGTGTACTCGATGCTTATGGGCATTTTGTAAGCCCTCTGGATCTTTTCCTGACAACTTGCCCTGAACAGTGCACATCTATTGTTCTATCTCCTCTGGGATCCTCTAACTATTCAGTTGTCTCAATTAAGATTAAGTCGAAGTCCAGTCAGATATCTTTTTCCATCACCAAGCACATTGATACTGCCCAGGATACAATGAAGTCATTTTAGTTTTTAATTTTTATTTGTTTGTACATTTTAAAACTTACGGTAAACGACTCCTATTATATTTTTTAATTTAAAATGAGTTATTCCCCTTGATGATTTTAATTTTTTAGGTGATTACTTAAAAATATTTCATATTAACAGGCATCCGGACCAAACTAAGTAAATTTTTAAAATAAACAAGCCACGCATGCGTGGTCCCCCTCTGTATGTGACTCGATGTGGCGACTGTAAAATGCAATAAATTTGGGCAATTTGGGGCATTTTTGACCCCCATTGTACCCCCTGGGGGCGCGAACCAGAATTTTTCTGAGGTCAAGGATGCTCATTTTATATCCAGAACAATTGTCTCTACATTTTGGTCAAGTTTCAGAAAAATTGAATGGATGGATCAAACATTATGGGAGAAAAGGGTCATTTTTTGCCATTTTGGGGGCTTTTGACCCCCTGGGGGTGCGAACCAGAGTTTTAACAAGGTCAGCGATACTTATTTTCTATTGGGAATAATTGCCTCCATATTTTGGCCAAGTTTCAGAGAAATTGAATGGATGGATGAAAAGTTATGGGGCAAAAAATGTCATTTTTTGCCATTTTGGGGCCTTTTGACCCCCTAGGGGGCTAACCAGATTTTTTTTAAAAAATCGGAGAATGTCACTTTCTAACCTGACAAAAGTTACAACTTCATGCAAAATTTCAGAGAAATTCAATGGATGGCTGCGGAGAAAAATCCAGACGGACGGAAATGCCTCAAAACATAGGTCTCCCGATTTTATAAATCGGGGGACCAATTATAGCTAAGTACGTTATTACATTGTCAATAACATTGTACAACAATAACAAATGAAAATTTGGTAATTAAAAGAAAAGTTTGATTTGTCAGCTTAAATGTTATTTGGGTCTGACTTTGAAAATTCGACACAGTAAGTTTATATGTTAGATAAGTATTTTACTTTTTTTTTTCTCTTGTTTTTTTGTTTGCAGGTATAACATAGTTATTATTGGAAGGATGTTCTGCCAGGTGTCTGCTACAAGACAGCTTCATTTTTCTGATATCATCATAGATGAAAGAAATGCCATTGTCCTCTCTTCGCCATCCCAGTTGCAAGCGAATCTCTTGGAGTCGTTTATATTCCGTCTCTTTCTACTCAGCATGAAGTTCTCTTTTTGCTACATCATCATCACGCAAACAACCACGAATAATGATTCAGATAAAATGTAAGTAAATGATGTATTCCCTTTATTCATTTATTTTTTAATCTTTATTTAATTAACCTACGAATGAACATATGATGATGATGATGATTCTCTACTGTGTGGGACGTTCTTTGTAAGTTAGATTAGATTTTAGAAGTGAACTAGAAATCTGCTACTGAAAACTCTGGACAGTAAATATTTATGCATCATTCAAAATAGAAAAGAAAGAAAGAAAAATTCAAATTCCAGATATTGTATTTAGAATAGCAAAACATAAGTTTGAATTTGGTATAGAAGTTTAAATAAAACTAAAGACACGTAAATAAGAAGTTGTTTCCCCCTGTGATCACTATGACTTGAATAAGTAAAGCATGAGTTGTTTCCCCCTGCGATCACTAAAAATGGAATAAATAAAGCATGAGTTGTCTCCATCTGCGATCACTACTACTGGAATAAGTAAAGCATGAGGTTGTCCCACCTCCCACCTTCGATCACTATTACTTGAATAAGCATGAGTTATCTCCCCCTGCGATCAGTACTACTTCAATAAATATAAACAACTATTAATCACAATTTCTTTTTAATTTGGAGGGAAAAACTAACAACAGTATTTTTCCATTACCCCCCCCCCCCCCGCCTCCAAAAAAATGCCACTCATGGAATCGTTAATAGAATTCACAATCCTTTCTGCAATCAAACCATGTTTATTCTATGCCTGACTTGTCCCTCAAGTTTCAATCATGAATGCTCAACAGTCTTTATTTTATCACTGTAAATGTTATGAAAGGACAATAAAATAAGGATCAGTATTAAACAGTTCACAAAAACCTGGAAAAGGGATTAGGAGAAGTTGGAATCAAAAGGAAGATTGACACCATACAAAGCACGGCACTGATGGAAACAGCTGGAAAACTCTTTGTATGCAGAAACCAACTCCCATAACCAAGTGATGCCGACCAATTGAAAACAAATTGAAATAGAATAATGCTGCGTAAACACAAATAGAAACATAGAAGGAACATTGCATGAAACCAAGGGAATTGAAACTGCTAGTGTAGATTCCCCCCCCCCCCCCCCCCCCCAATAAAATCGTATTGGCACATGCAGCATGGTTGATGCAGCAAAAAATGTTCATGAAGGATCAGGGAGGATGGAAAGAATACAATCCAGACTTATTGGGTTGGTGCAAAAACAATAGCGTTTTCTGACGTTCAACTTCAAAAGACCATAACTTCTTTTATACCAAACTTTATTGATCAAAATAAGAACCATTAGAATGAACATATTTTTGTCAACAGGGAAACAAGTTTACTTATTCCATTATCATAAAAATCCGGAGTTCTGGAAGCGATGTAGTCATTGAAGGCCGATTTGGCATTATCTCGTCTTTTAAAGCATTTCTTGCCCAGGAAATTGTTGAGATGCTTGAAAAAGTGATAATCGGTGGGCGAGAGGTCCGGTGAATATGGCGGATGAGGCAGAGTCTCGTAGCCTAATTCGTTCAGCTTCTGCAGGGTCTGTTGTGCAACATGCGGGCGAGCGTTGTCATGGAGGAGAATTGGTCCCTGCATATTGACCAATCTCGGGCGCATACGTTGGAGCTTCTGGTGCATTTCGTCAATTTGTTGGCAGTACTTCTCCGCCGTAATCGTTTCACCTGGATTCAAGAAGCTGTGATGGATGAGACCAGTCGCAGACAACCAAACAGTCACCATAATCTTTTTTTGGTGCAATTTCGGCTTCGGGAAGTGTTTTGGAGCTTCGCCGGCATCCAACCACTGTGCCGAACGTCGCCGATTGTCATAGAGGATCCACTTCTCATCGCACGTCACAATTCACTTGAGAAATGGGCAGTTTCTGTTGCGCAGCAAGAGCGTAGAAGACACCTCAAAACAATCGTTTTGATTATCGTTCAATTCGTGCGGCACCCATTTATCCAGCTTTTTTGACTTCCCTATTTGCTTCAAATGGTGAACGAGTTCTGAGTGGTCAACCTCGAGTTCATCAGCAACTTCTCGTGTGGTTTTGTGAGGATCGGCTTCAATTAAGGCTTTCAGATCTTCGTTATCAACCGCAGTCGGCCGGCCTTGACTGTCTTCATCTTCGAGGCTCTCGTCACCACTGCAAAATTTCTTGAACCACCTTTGTGCAATACGTTCATTAGTGGTTCCTGGGCCAAACGCATCATTGATGTCACTTGCTGTCTCGGCAGCTTTTCGGCCTAGTTTGAACTGCAACAAGAATATCGTGCAGATTTCAATTTTGCCCATGCTGTCGAAAAGCCTGCAAAAACAATAAATGAAGAGATTGAAAATGGAAACGCATAACCCGATTCGATAGAGCAAAAAACATGCTTTAAAATGACCTGTAACAACGCTATATTTATCAATAAATTAATTCATAAAACATATATAAATATAACATATGTGAGAAAACGCCATTGTTTTTGCACCAACCTAATAATAAAGCTTATTGCCACTCAAATTCCAAAGCGAATGGCGATTATCAGTGAGAAACATTTGTTGCAAGAAGACAAAGTGATTTTCAATCGTTACCAAAAGAAGCGGAAACTACTGGAAATCTGGGAAGGCTTGTTTTCACTCAGACTCCAGGGAACACCACCTGCTGATACCACTGAGTGATCACTAATAATGATTCATGTGAGAACTCCTAGTGCGTAAATGATAATTATAATAATAATAAATTGTAGTAATAATTGTGATACTAATAGTTATAAAAGGTGATAATAATAATAAGTTATAAAATAGTAACTTATAAAATGTGACAAGTTATAGGTAATTATGAAAAGTTGTCAATAATTATAATAATTATTAAAAAGTTGTCAATAATTATAATAATTATGAAAAGTTATCAATAATTATAATAATTATAGCATGTTATGAATAATTATAATAATTATAGCATGTTATCAATAATTATTATTATAGCATGTTATAAATAATTATAATTATAGCATGTTATGAATAATTATAATAATTATAGCATGTTATGAATAATTATAATAATTATAGCATGTTATCAATAATTATAATTATAGCATGTTATTAATAATTATAATAATTATAGCATGTTATCAATAATTATAATAATTATAAAATGTTATGAATAATTATAATAATTATAGCATATTCTCAATAATTATAATTATAGCATGTTATTAATAATTATAATAATTATAGCATGCTATGAATAATTATAATAATTATAGCATGTTATCAATAATTATAATAATTATAGCATGTTATGAATAATTATAATAATTATAGCATGTTATCAATAATTATAATAATTATAGCATGTTATTAATAATTATAATAATTATAGCATGTTATCAATAATTATAATAATTATAGCATGTTATGAATAATTATAATAATTATAGCATGTTATCAATAATTATAATAATTATAGCATGTTATCAATAATTATAATAATTATAGCATGTTATCAATAATTATAATAATTATAGCATGTTATGAATAATTATAATAATTATAAAATGTTATGAATAATTATAATAATTATAGCATCTTCTCAATAATTATAATTATAGCATGTTATGAATAATTATAATTATAGCATGTTATGAATAATTATAATTATAGCATGTTATGAATAATTATAATACTTATAGCATGTTATGAATAATTATAATTATAGCATGTTACTAATAATTATAATAATTATAGCATGTTATGAATAATTATAATAATTATAGCATGTTATGAATAATTATAATTATAGCATGTTATGAATAATTATAATAATTATAGCATGTTATGAATAATTATAATTATAGCATGTTATGAATAATTATAATAATTATAGCATGTTATGAATAATTATAATAATTATAGCATGTTACGAATAATTATAATAATTATAGCATGTTATGGATAATTATAATTATAGCATGTTATGAATAATTATAATTATAGCATGTTATGAATAATTATAATAATTATAGCATGTTATGAATAATTATAATAATTATAGCATGTTATGAATAATTATAATTATAGCATGTTACGAATAATTATAATAATTATAGCATGTTATGAATTCTTATAATAATTATAGCATGTTATGAATAATTATAATAATTATAGCATGTTATGAATAATTATAATAATTATAGCATGTTATGAATAATTATAATAATTATAGCATGTTATGAATAATTATAATTATAGCATGTTACAAATAATTATAATAATTATAGCCTGTTATGAATAATCATAATAATTATAGCATGTTTTGAATAATTATAATTATAGCATGTTATGAATAATTATAATAATTATAGCATGTTATTAATAATTATAATTATAGCATGTTACGAATAATTATAATAATTATAGCATGTTATGAATAATTATAATTATAGCATGTTATGAATAATTATAATAATTATAGCATGTTATGAATAATTATAATAATTATAGCATGTTATGAATAATTATAATTATAGCATGTTACGAATAATTATAATAATTATAGCAAGTTATGAATTCTTATAATAATTATAGCATGTTATGAATAATTATAATAATTATAGCATGTTATGAATAATTATAATAATTATAGCATTTTATGAATAATTATAATAATTATAGCATGTTATGAATAATTATAATAATTATAGCATGTTATGAATAATTATAATTATAGCATGTTATGAATAATTATAATAATTATAGCATGTTATGAATAATTATAATAATTATAGCATGTTATGAATAATTATAATTATAGCATGTTACGAATAATTATAATAATTATAGCATGTTATAAATTCGTATAATAATTATAGCATGTTATGAATAATTATAATAATTATAGCATGTTATGAATAATTATTATAATTATAGCATGTTATGAATAATTATAATAATTATAGCATGTCATGAATAATTGTAATTATAGCATGTTATGAATAATTATAATTATAGCATGTTATGAATAATTATAATTATAGCATGTTATGAATAATTATTATAATTATAGCATGTTATGAATAATTATAATAATTATAGCATGTTATGAATAATTATAATTATAGCATGTTATGAATAATTATAATTATAGCATGTTATGAATAATTATAATTATAGCATGTTATCAATAATTATAATAATTATAGCATCTTCTCAATAATTATAATTATAGCATGTTATGAATAATTATTATAATTATAGCATGTTATGAATAATTATTATAATTATAGCATGTTATCAATAATTATAATAATTATAGCATGTTATGAATATTTATAATAATTATAGCATGTTATGAATAATTATAATAATTATAGCATGTTATTTATAATTATAATATAGCATGTTATGAATAATTATCATAATTATAGCATCTTCTCAATAATTATAATAATAATAGTATCTTCTCAATAATTATAATAATTATAGCATGTTATGAATATTTATAATAATTATAAAATGTTATGAATAATTATAATTATAGCATGTTATTAATAATTATAATAATTATAAAATGTTATGAATAATTATAATAATTATAGCATCTTCTCAATAATTATAATTATAGCATGTTATGAATAATTATAATTATAGCATATTATGAATAATTATAATAATTATAAAATGTTATGAATAATTATAATAATTATAGCATGTTATGAATAATTATAATAATTATAGCATGTTATGAATAATTATAATAATTATAAAATGTTATGAATAATTATAATTATAGCATGTTATGAATAATTATAATAAGTATAGCATGTTATCAATAATTATAATAATTATAGCATGTTATGAACAATTATAATAATTATAAAATGTTATGAATAATTATAATAATTATAGCATCTTCTCAATAATTATAATTATAGCATGTTATGAATAATTATAATAATTATAGCATGTTATCAATAATTATAATAATTATAGCATGTTATGAATATTTATAATAATTATAAAATGTTATGAATAATTATAATAATTACAGCATGTTATGTATAATTATAATATAGCATGTTATGAATAATTATCATAATTATAGCATCTTCTCAATAATTATAATAATTATAAAATGTTATGAATAATTATAATTATAGCATGTTATGAATAATTATAATAATTATAAAATGTTATGAATAATTATAATAATTATAAAATGTTATGAATAATTATAATAATTATAGCATCTTCTCAAGAATTATTATTATAGCATGTTATGAATAATTATAATTATAGCATGTTATGAATAATTATAATAATTATAGCATGTTATGAATAATTATAATAATTATAAAATGTTATGAATAATTATAATTATAGCATGTTACTAATAATTATAATAATTATAGCATGTTATCAATAATTATAATAATTATAGCATGTTATCAATAATTATAATAATTATAGCATGTTATGAATAATTATAATAATTATAACATGTTATGAATAATTATAATAATTATAAAATGTTATGAATAATTATAATAATTATAGCATGTTATGAATAATTATAATTATAGCATGTTATGAATAATTATAATTATAGCATGTTATGAATAATTATAATTATAGCATGTTATGAATAATTATAATTATAGTATGTTATGAATAATTATAATAATTATAGCATGTTATCAATAATTATAATAATTATAGCATGTTATCAATAATTATAATAATTATAGCATGTTATGAATAATTATAATAATTATAACATGTTATGAATAATTATAATAATTATAGCATGTTATGAATAATTATAATAATTATAGCATGTTATGAATAATTATAATTATAGCATGTTATGAATAATTATAATAATTATAGCATGTTATGAATAATTATAATTACAGCATGTTATGAATAATTATAATAATTATAGCATGTTATGAATAATTATAATTACAGCATGTTATGAATAATTATAATTATAGTATGTTATGAATAATTATAATTATAGCATGTTATGAATAATTATAATTATAGCATGTTATGAATAATTATAATAATTATAAAATGTTATGAATAATTATAATAATTATAGCATGTTATGAATAATTATAATAATTATAGCATGTTATGAATAATTATAATTATAGCATGTTAAGAATAATTATAATAATTATAGCATGTTATGAATAATTATAGATATAGCATGTTATGAATAATTATAATTATAGTATGTTATGAATAATTATAATAATTATAGCATGTTATGAATAATTATAATTATTGCATGTTATGAATAATTATAATTATAGCATAGTATGAATAATTATAATTATAGCATGTTATGAATAATTATAATAATTATAGCATGTTATGAATAATTATAATAATTATAGCATGTTATGAATAATTATAATAATTATAGCATGTTATGAATAATTATAATAATTATAGCATGTTATGAATAATTATTATAATTATAGCATGTTATGAATAATTATAATTATAGCATGTTATGAATAATTATAATTATAGTATGTTATGAATAATTATAATAATTATAGCATGTTATGAATAATTATAATAATTATAGCATGTTATTAATAATTATAATAATTATAGCATGTTATGAATAATTATAATTATAGCATGTTATGAATAATTATAATTATAGCATGTTATGAATAATTAATATTATAGCATGTTATGAATAATTATAATTATAGCATGTTATGAATAATTATAATAATTATAGCATGTTATGAATAATTATAATAATTATAGCATGTTATGAATAATTATAATAATTATAGCATGTTATGAATAATTATAATAATTATAGCATGTTATGAATAATTATAATAATTATAGCATGTTATGAATAATTATAATAATTATAGCATGTTATGAATAATTATAATAATTATAGCATGTTATGAATAATTATAATAATTATAGCATGTTATGAATAATTATAATAATTATAGCATGTTATGAATAATTATAATTATAGCATGTTATGAATAATTATAATAATTATAGCATGTTATGAATAATTATTATAATTATAGCATGTTATGAATAATTATAATAATTATAGCATGTCATGAATAATTGTAATTATAGCATGTTATGAATAATTATAATTATAGCATGTTATGAATAATTATAATTATAGCATGTTATGAATAATTATAATAATTATAGCATGTTATGAATAATTATTATAATTATAGCATGTTATGAATAATTATAATAATTATAGCATGTTATGAATAATTATAATAATTATAGCATGTTATGAATAATTATAATTATAGCATGTTATGAATAATTATAATTATAGCATGTTATGAATAATTATAATAATTATAGCATGTTATGAATAATTATAATAATTATAAAATGTTATGAATAATTATAATAATTATAGCATCTTCTCAATAATTATAATTATAGCATGTTATTAATAATTATAATAATTATAGCATGTTATTAATAATTATAATAATTATAGCATGTTATCAATAATTATAATAATTATAGCATGTTATCAATAATTATAATAATTATAGCATGTTATCAATAATTATAATAATTATAGCATGTTATCAATAATTATAATAATTATAGCATCTTCTCAATAATTATAATAATTATAGCATCTTCTCAATAATTATAATTATAAAATGTTATGAATAATTATAATAATTATAAAATATTAATATTAATAAAATTTTTATGAAATGCGATTATTATCGATATGCATAATAAAAAATGAAAATAACTATTTTGTTAAGTAAATGTATTTAAGTTTAATATATATATATAAACCTCTATTTTTAAAATTTGTCATGTCATGATTCTTTGTCTCATGTTTGTAAAATGTTTATTGTAAGTATTAGAAGAAAATACAATCGGATATGAATTTATTTGTAAAATGTTTCAGAACGGATGTCAGTTGTAATCTTTCCAAGTTAATGGGAACGTTGGCCATTTTAAGTAACCAAAGTGAATGTTCATTTAAGGTGAGTTTTTAATGTTTTCCTTTTTCTTTTTCAATCACATTTTGCATTTCATTTAATGATGCAATATTTCAGAGAATTTTTTTTTTATGTATAACAGAAACTAGCAAAAAACTATCCACCTTCTTGGCAGTAATTAAGGAGGGTGGGGTAGTTAAAAGAATTGGTTTTACTCCCATGTCAGGAATAATGGCTAATAGGGATTTAGCTTCAAATATTGTAAACAACAATTTTAACAAACTTTTAATATTTTTATTTACGTCTTAAAACTAAGGTATTTAATTAGCTAATTTTAAAGAAGTAATTCATTTAATTTTTCATGGAAAAAGTTAAACACATCTAAACAAATGAAATGCTTAAAATTAAAAGAAATAAAGCAATTGTTTAAGTGGGGGAGCCGTATAGTTAATAATACTATACATATAAACAAAACTATAGTATATGTATAAGAAAATAGTTTAATAAATTTACAATTACCTCCCTTGAAAATGAATGAAAATCTAACAAAGTTTTATTTTAAAAATATATTACCCCCCCCCCCCCCCCCAAAAAAAAAACAAAAAAACATTCCAATTATAAAAAAAAGTTTAATTTGATTATTTGTAATAAAAAATTAAAAATATTTCCAATTATAAAAACCAGTTTGCTTTTCTTATGTGTGTATGATTAAAAAAAAAATGGTGAAAACAAAGCCCCCCCCCCCTCCACCTAAAACCTCTGATCTAAAATATAATGGGTAAGAGTTTTTCGATAAACACGACTTGTCTATTTCCGATTTCAAAACCGGAATCTGTCATCAAGTAGACTGTTCCTCTTTTACCGAAAATTCTCCTCTGTTCTTATGTATTTCTTCTTTTTTTTTTTTTAAATTTTTATCAGGAATTCCAACACTAGAAGGAACTTGAGGGGCTTTTCTAATCTTGAGTCCCTCGTATTGGCCCATATGTAAATCCAGTTGTGCTAATAGGTCCTAACTTTTTATAATTAAAATAAACCTATGACTTAAAAAGTTAAAAAAAATGTCTAACACATTTTTTAATATTTCAGGTTTTATTGTCTTATGGAATTAATGAGACGGCAGTTTTTATTAGAGAGATTAGTGAACATTGCCTTGAAACTTCAAAAGTTTGGTCTCGTCAAAAATGGCTTGAGCGAGACTGGCTCAGTGAAGACATTACAAAGGTAAATACTATCACGGATTAATAATGAACATTCACGATTAATATTGCTTGAATAAATAATTTTTTAATTTCATTTTACTAACGAGTCACCGCTTATCGATGCCAAAAGCCATTTGAGGATAAGGATTAATAAAATGGATGGATTTCCAGTTGAATTATGACGAATATTATAAGAGGATTATAAATGATGAATTAAATGAAGAAAATTTGAAGGAACGTTTATGACAAGTATTTGTTGACATTGAATTTGAAGATGACCATGTTGTATCCCCCAGGGAATAAAGGAAAGTTCTTTGCAGTTGTGATAGTAAGACGAGTTTTTGCTATGGAAGTTTTACAAGGAGGAACCAAAGATTGAAACTCAGTTGAGCACTTTCCATGGACATAACGATAGAGTAAAGAAAAAGAAACAATGAACGGAAGCAGAATTAGCATAATGAAATGCACACCAGGTGTTAAATATCCAGGCCAAGTGCACTTGGCATGGACACGCACTTGGCTGGAAGAAGAAAAAAATAACATTATTGATTGTCAAAAATTAAAATAATCGTTGCTTGAAGTCGGGTACCTGGCCGGGAAAAACAAATATGGTGGATTGTCAAAAATAAAATAATTGTTGATTGGAACCACCTGCAAAAAGTTAGCAGCAGAAGAAAACACTGTCGCTGAATAAAACTCCCTGGGGCATAGCTACATTGACAGTGAAGTCCCATGGTGTGCGTTTGCAGGAGTAAAAAATTGTTTATATAATAACAACCCGAAATTGATATCATCAGTTGGCTGGCAATTTGGGCCTGAGAAAACATACCTGTTGAATTTTTTTGCATCTGTCTTTCTTCCTCACTAACCCACACTCCTTCACTGCCACCGACAATAAAGATATATCATTATATTTTTGTATATCAGTGTGTTATCATTCTTTTGATAAGGGAAAAGTGACATAAAATGAATAGAAGAAGATTGATGTTTTTGGTTTCAAAATGGAAATAACGTTTTTCTCACTTCATCAGGTATGATATTCGTTAATAGCAGGCACCCTTGGTGTTGCCGAGGTATGAATGAGGAACCCTGCTCTAAGCTCTAAACCTCATATTCCCATCTTTATTCTTATGTTTTAATTTCTACAAATTTTCATCGAATTTTCTATGTATCTAATCTAATAATATATAAAGTAAAGTTAGCCTCTTTATCGTTTCTTTCTCATCATTAGCTTTCTTCCTACAAAATCAATATTTGATTCTGGTTCGCCAGTTTTTTTTTGTGTATCGTTGCAGCATGTTGTTAAGAAGAATAAAATGTAATTAGATTTTCTTTTTTCCAGAAAATACTTTGTCCAGATTGGAATTATTTTCAAATGGCTGCCATCTTAAAAAAAGGGAGGCATAACTCTGTATTCTGTCCATACATATTTTGTAGGAATAAAACTATTTATGACAAAGAAATGATAAAGAGACTTTATGTGTTAGAAATTTATAAAATGTGATATCAAGACGGAGACATGACGTGGAATGAGGAAAATAAAAATTTTGCTCATGAAACAAAATGTTATCTTTAATCATGTTGATTATTTCAATGTTCCATAATGATTTTTTTATTATTTATTGTAGGAAGAGAAATTCTTGATAAATTGGCCGTGTCTAAATTCTTTCTGGTAAGATGAGTTATGATTCTCAAACTTTGCCCATTCGTCAGTTTTACAATTTGCAACAATTCCAAAAGTTGTAAAAAGAAGTTTTATTTGTACTACAGGTTTTGAATCCGTCACTTTCTGCAGCAAAATACATTTGTGCACCTGCGTTTGTGTGTGTGCATTCACTGCACAGGCTGTGATCGTCTGTGCAGTGTCAGAATTCAGTGCTTGAATATCAGTGACGTGTTCTCAGTCAGTGCTGTAACAAAAAGAATTTTCCTTACAAACAAAATCACAACTCAAGTTTAAAACAAGCAGCACTGTTTTATCTTGAGGTTACAATGACACCCAACTTCTATCTCTGAGATGCACAGAAACCCAACAACCCCTTTTGCCTGTCTTGTTTGAATCAATATCGATATCACTTGAACCACACTGCAATACCATTCGAGATTTATCAGTTGTAAATCTATGAACATAAAAACTGACTGACCATGGCGCTCACTAGCTGGTATAAACATTACTTTTGACAAGTCTCAAGTAGCTCACAATCACAGCATTGGGCCATTACCATTTCAAAGAATAAAGATGCCAACCTATTTCTTGTGTGGTCTTTTGTCTTAGCTGAATATTTACCCATTGCATGTCTGTTGTCTGCATGCGATGCAACTATGCACCCTTTACTAAACATGCAGCATTGCCCATCCTGCTGGAATCTATGTAGATATCACTCGGACTACACCACAATATCACTTGAGATTTATCCGTTCTTAGTCTATGGACATAAAAACTGACTAACCATGGTGCTCACTAGCTGGTATAAACATTACTTCAGACAAGTCTCAAGTGGCTCATAATTACAGCATTGTATCTAAAAAGCCATTACTATTTCAAAGATACCAGTCCATGCCGTCTGCATGCGTTGCAACTATGCACCCCACTAAACATTCAGCATTGGACATTTTTATACGTTGAAATTGTAAAAGATTCATTCTTATCAATTTTGCTTGTAGTGCCTCTTTGTGTATCTTTCTTTTCAATTCAACCCTTAAGAAAAAAGAAATTGTACAAACATTTACACTCGTAACACAATAGCAATATCCAAATCCAGCCTTGTGCTGGGCTTTTGGGCCAAGATCAAAGTGTAGTATCTGTTCCGATGGATACTACACCCCATAGACCGGTACCGTCTTGCCCTTCAGGACTTGATGACGCCGGTCTGTGGGTTTGTCCTGTGCAGTTCTAGGAGGTCCACCCTCCCAGGTTTATTGCTTACTGCCTGAGGCGCTCCTGCCGGGGAATGCCGACGGGACTGCCCAGGCATTTTTCGTAGGCCAGGGTGCTCACCTTCTCGAGCGCTGGCCTTTGAAATCCCACTTTCCTGACCTTGTGTCACATCTTACCTTGTGGGAGGAAGATAAATAAAAGCAATATCCAAATCAAATTGTGTTAAACATTTCATTCGATAGTTCTTAAAAATGCCGTCTTAATTCCTCGTTTTTTACCATTATTTCTGAATTCATCTGATTCCATCTTAAAATATTCTATGCTCTTACTGTTCTTAATTTGATCCGACACATTCGTCAAACCTACATATTGGGTTTAACGTCTGTTTTACATGCTGTCATGTGGTTGATGGTTTTTAGAAATTCACTTCCAAACTAACTTATCTCTGGTCAGGTCTTTATTTATCCCTCTTTCTCTCAAATGCATCTTTATTATTTCTTCCCGTGTTTCCCTTGGCCTTCCCCTGAAAACTGAACCTGCTACCTCAACTGTTCTACATCTTCTAAACCAAGTACTCTCATCTATTCTTTCAGCACATGTAGGTATGTTGACGTATGGTACTAGAATGTTAATATACTTGAAGCTAATAATTTATTAGCAAATAAACGGAAAACAATTAAAATAAACGGAAAACAATTAAAATAAATGGAAAACAATTAAAAGCAAGTGTTTTTAATCTGATCTGGCACCTTGTTCTAAATCTCTATTAGAAAAAACAAATCAATTTGTTAATACATGCACACACATATACAGACCTGGTGAATATACCCAGTGAACCAAGTGCAAGAGAGATAAAAACAATTGCACTTAAAGGGACGGTTAGAATCATAAAAAAGATCTCTCGGTTGGAAACTATTTATCTCCCTCCCACAGCTGGGAAGATGTGACACAAGGTTAGGGAAGTGAGATTTGAAACCAGCACCCTAGAGAAAGAGCACTCTGGCTGAACAAATATTGCCTGGGTTGTCCCGTCAGCATTTCCTGGTCTCCGGCGATTAGAAATAAACTAACCCCTTCTCAAAGGATGAAAAGGCAAAATCTGAGAATGTAGACTTCCTAGAACTGCGCAGGACCATATTTCAGATCGACAGAGAACAAGTCATCCGTAAAAATGGCAGAAACTTTGCTGGTTTGATTTTAGTATGAACTAATCCCGATCTCTCGGTGGAGTCTCTGACAAAGCAGGTCAATGTCTGGCATCCAGTAGGATACCCCATCCCTAGCAAAAACAAAAAGATAAGAATATTTTTTTTAATAAAAGAGAGAGTTTGAATGTCTACTGGAGAGTTTGAATGTCTACTAGATACCGTCCTGACCAAATATTCAAAATAACCTAGTATCCGAAACCCAAATAAGATTTCCTCGGCATCTTTGCACACTGGCCCATACGTGGATTGGTGCACCTTCTGCAAGTAACAGTACTTAAGTTGGATATTCCACCAGACTAGATGTATTCTTGTCCTGGAATATCTCCAATCTCAACATTTCAACTCAGACCAACTCCTCACTGTACAGATTCATTAATAGAAAAGGGATTAATCGACTTCTCTTAGTCCCAGCTATGAGGGAAATAGGGTAGAATAGACTCGCAAGTCTCGGTAGAGCTACTAGTCTAGAAGAAGGAAAACTTTGAAATAACATCAGCACTCCAACCTGCACTAGACAAGCGTATCAATAGGGGTCCTTCGAAGTTAATAGAACAACCTGGGAGATTATTTTTAATTCTTGTTTTATTTAGAGTTAAAAAAAAACTAAAACTTTTGGATGTATATTTTCCTTGTAATATAACAAACAATATATTGTTTTGGAATTTTTGAAATGTGGATTGATATTTTGGATTATTTGGACTACTATTCTCATCTTGATTTTCAATGGGGTTTGTTTTTTTATATATACTAATGAGTCTCTGCTTATCAAGATCAAAAGGCAACTAGAGGATGAATGTCAGTTGGACGATGAGACAACACCTTGAGAGGATTGGAGATGATGGGTGAAATGGGTAGAAATCTATTATTTACAACAAGAATTTGTTTACATTGGACTTGAAAACAATCATGTTGTAGTCAGTTGGGAAGCAGACCTGTGGTATTGTGTTACACAGACGGATAGTTCTAGGGTAGAAACTTTGCTCATGGTAGTTATGCTTAGTTTTAGGTACACAGAGGAAGAAAGGAAAATTATTTACAGTGGTTGTAGAATGTTTTACAGGGTAGGAACCTTAGATTGGAGCTCAGTCGAGCACCTACCATAAAAATAACTGATACGTCCGAAGAAGGTCGGAGGTTACATAGGCTGAAATATTGTAAAAGTAACAACCAAGATGAGAATAGTAGTACAAATAATACAAACAATATTTTTACATCAGTTTTTTTTTATGTTTTGATTATTATCTGTTATGATATTTTATTTTCAGTGCTCAACTGATGTTAGCGTCGACGTCGTTGAAGCAATTATTGCTGCTACCAGTTGAACATTTGAAACGCAGATTTCACTGGCTTCCTCATCAAGTAATCGAGGTGAGTTTTAAATGAATGCAGGGTGCCTGATTGGCTTAATCAAAAGCTGTTGTGGACTATGAAATTTGCTATGCCAGGTTCAAATCCACAAAAATCCAACTTGCTTGAGATAAAGAAAAATAGGGTCATAAGGTTCAATATGATGATGATAATAACTATCATCATCATAATCAACAATATATTCGGTTTAATGTCCATTTTTACATGTTAGCATGTGTTGAACGGCTATTTGAAATTGACTTCCAAACTTATCTCTGATCAGGATTCTTTGGATATCATTTCCTTAACTGAGGCAAAATTTTTATAGGGTGAATGCCTTTCCTGATATCACTTTTATTTTTAAAACTTAGCTAATTATTTTTATATACCTCATTTCAAAGCATAGTCTTTCTAGAAAAACATCATGTTTAACTTATTCCTAATTATTCCTGTCATGGAATTCTATGTGTAAGTAAAAAATATATTTTTAGAACTAAACGTCGATTAAAAAAAAAATGCTTTTTCTATAAATTTTAAATATTTAATTCTTGAAGTATAAATAACTTTTTAAAAATAAACTAGTTAAATTTGTAAATTGCAATGAAAATGTTAATAGTTGTTAAATTTATTGTTTCATGTTTACAATATTAAAGACTAAACTCACTTTTTACTATTCTCATTGACAACTGAAAACAAAAGTTTAATAGTTTCCCTCCACTGATCTGTCAAAATAACAACAAAAAATAGATTCATATTTTGATATTATGGTAGATTAACACCCTCCGCTACACCCCCCCCCCCCTCCCAAAAAAATTTAGATTCTAATTTTTTAGGCAATTACGAGTGAACATCTTGAAAAAGTTGGCGGAAAGTTTTTGTTTTTTATTTTGAACTAGCGGAACCCGTCGCCCGGCGTTGCACGGGAGAAAGTACTACCTATTGCATGACGTCGAATAATAAAAGCAACGGCCTATTGTTTTTTCTTTCCCGTCTACCGTGTTGGCGAATGTTTTAAATTTAAAGGAAAAGAAAAAAAAGTGATGGAGTAGAATAGGATCGAACGCTAAAACTGACGATCATGGAACCTACGTTCTTACCCATTGCGCCACTGTTTCGGCTTACAAATACATTTGAAAATAGGCCAATTAACCTAAGCTTGAGTATTGGCATGCGTCTTAAATTAATGCCAGGCAAATAATAAATAAGAACCAGTGTTTTGTGAAAATTAAACTGTGTGTATTAGTTCCCGGTGTCGATGAGTAGAGTGACAGTACAGAATTGTTAGGGGGAAAAGTTTTTGCTACCACCTGTATGGAGTTGGTTTTTTGGAGAGACGTTGATGGTGGGCCAAATGTAATATTTAGTGTTAGGTAGAAACAAATAATGACAAATTTACTAAAACACGCTCGAGTGAATAAGTGTAGTATAGTGGTGAGTTTAGTAGCCTGTGATGCATGTGGTTATTTTCCTATACTCCGTGAAGGCACAGGGGAAAAATCGTCTCTACTTTATATATTAGATTTAGAGTAGGGGATCAGTTTAGCATATAAATTTAATGTAAAATGATCTCTCATTTCTGAGCTATTCTAGTGTTTTGAGGTAGTTAACCAGAGAACTTTCGCTATGAGAGATAAATTCAGTGCATTATTGGGGGGGGGGGGGGGCTCTACTTTTTTTAGGCAATTACGTGTAGTTGTATGACCTTGCCACTCGAACTTAGGGTTAGTGGTAAAGAATTTGATAAACTGCCCTAAAAAGATAGAATGGCCCAGATCAAATTTCTATACAAAACTGATCCCTTACTATTAATTAACAGTTGAAGGTAATAAAATAAAGACAGAAAGAATTAAAAAGATTGGAATAGTCCATTATAAACAAAAGGGATTATCACCAGTTGTAGTAATTTTATTCAACCTGTAGACAGAGAGAGAGAGAGGGGGAGATATAGCGTGCGGAAAGAGACTAATTTTTATTTTGCTTTTAATTTTTTAATATTTAACTGGCTTTGCAAACTCATTTTTTCCTGATTCAAACAATCTAACCTGAGCTCAATGGATGACCAAACAGTTCGCATATTTTTTTCTAGTAATATTTCTTATTTTCATTTTACTTCAGTAAGTTCTCAGAAATCAAGGGTCCCTTTTCTAGGACTAACACTTGATTTCTATATGAGATACATAGATATCCGAGTGTTCAATCAAGATTATCCTCTACCTCTCAAACGTTGAGTTAGTTAAGAAGTGAACGACACTAATTTTCCTCTTCCGAATTCGCCACCTAATTATGTTATAATATATCTTTTCTGTTCTGAATTTTACTGGATCCCAGGACAAGAATTTGTCTGGTCTGGTGGAATATCCAGCTAATTGCTGTTACTTGAGGTAACATCACTGGGAGAAGGTGCACCATTACTCTTATGAGCCAGTGTATAGCCACGTCAAGGGAATCTTATTTGGGCTTCGAATACTATGTTATTTTGAATATTTAGTCAGGGTTTACTTGTAGGGTGACGTATACTCATGCCAAATTGTCCTGACAAACCCTTGCACAGCGAAACCGAAGACACTCGAGGATGGTGTCAAGTTGGTAATTCAAACTCTCTAGTAGGTAATTCAAACTCTATATGAACATTAATGTGCAGCAAGACTATTAGACAGAATTTCACTAAATTTGACATGAATCAACCTGGCATGTTGGGTGTGTCATAGTGTGAACCTGTATGCGTGTGTTCACTGCATTGGTTGCAATCATCCTATACGTTGTGCCGGTCCAAAGTTGTTGTCCGACTCGGTCAGTGCTGCAACAAAGAATTCTCATCCCAAGTCGAATCACAACTCCAGTTTATAAAAAAGTAACAGAATTATTTGTTGGAGGTTACAAATGAAATTCATGTTCCTAGGTTGAATGGCAGACTTGCAAAATGAGATCTCTTATCCCAGCCACACAAAATCTAAGTCCCATCAACACAACAGACTTTATGTTCCCCGAGGACCACCGAAAACCAACTGCCATCTTGAACGTCCAACTTCAACTAACTGTCCGCTCTCTGAAAAAGACCAACTAATTGTCTTTCTCATGCAAAGAGGCCAGGTATAACCCCTCCCATCCCTTTGGGTCCTTTGTCCCTGACTGGAAATCTTGGATTCCAGTCTTTCTAACTAACCACCATTCGACCACCCAGAGGCTAACCGTTGGAGATATCCATTAGCGATGACTACCAGACAGTCTACTTGCTACAAAATAATAAACATTTGTAGGATTTTAAACTATTGGTTAGAATTGCACCATATTTGGCATGAAACAACCTTGGTATTATGGATGTGTCCTCGCGGCTTCAAAGTTATAACACTACTATTGCTTCTACTACTATTAATAATAATAAACACTTATAGACTCCAAAAATGTTGGTCAGAATTGCAACATATTTAGCTGAAGCACCCTTGGTTTGCCAGCTGTGTCATAGGGGAGTCAACAGTATACTATTAACTAGCTTAAAGGGCTGCTGCGAAAACTTCTTTTAAGTTAGTGGTTTTATTTTTTGTAGAATTATTTGCTAGTCAAATTAAAAAAAGTTTTTGTTTTGTATTTCTATTAACTTTTCTTTTCTTTTTTAACAGCTGTTCCATGAAATAACCAACAAAGACTGTGGTCTACAACTAAAGGTCACCAATATACCGACTATTTCATTTCCATCCCAACTTTCACCCGAAAAAAGTCGGGTGGATCCGTACAGACCTTTACAGTCACCACAGTCCCTTACAAACAAAAAGCCGCCACCTTCGCGCGTCAGTTTTGGAGATCTTCCTTTAACTAAAAATGAAATAAACAAGGAAACTATGCCACACTTTGAATACGAGGAGAAATACTGTCAATCACCAAACTCGGATGATCGCAGTGGATTTAAGATTGAAATTCCGGATTTGGAGTTTTATCATGATTTATCGTCCGAGAAAAATGCTTCTGATAAAAATGATTCTAGTACAGTCAAAGATTATTCATTGGGTGCAAATCTGTCTAGCAATGACAGAAACGTAGATAAAAAAATGTTTTGTGACCCGAACAACGCGGACGAAATTACATTTGAATGCAGTTCTGGCTATCCTAACTTTCAGTTCGATAACACTTTTGGGACACAGAGTTCTTATTCAGCAAATGATAAAGTTAATATTAATTTTTCGAATGAATTAGATTTAGCGTCGTTTAATGACGAGCTACTGACTCAAGCTCCTTCCATACGGAAAGCCAAACCGCGACAACAAGAAAGGGGAACATCATTGATAATTCCGGAAAGAAAAAGATCCCCAAAATGCGAAGAATTAGAAGACTCGTCTCTAAATTCCTGGTCTCAGTTCTTTAAGGATTTTAAAGCCGAGAATAAAAAAAGCAAAACTATGGCCGTTTCTCCAAGAAGTTCCGATTTGTCAAGTCCAACTTTTCATACAAAGAAATACAATATCGGTTCAACAACAATTTCTCAAAGAGTATCAAATTCTCTTGACCAATCTCTTGGGTATTCAAGTACTCAGCAAGCATTAAATTCTCTCGGCCCATCTCTTGAGTCTTCAGCTCCCCTAAAAACACCAAATTCCCTTACGCCATCTTTTAATTATTCAAGTTCTCGCAGGGCATCAAATTCTCTTGAGCAATCTCTTGGGTATTCAAGTACTCAGCGAGCATTAAATTCTCTTGGGCCATCTCTCGATTATTCAAGTTCTCCGAGGGCATTAAATTATTTTGGTTCATCTCCAAGTTCTTCAGTCTCTCCAAGAGTTTCAAATTCTTCAGCACCATCTATGCCTGAATTTTTGATCCCGGCATCAAAAAGGGAATGTCATCAAGTGCAAAAACGTCCGTCTTATTCTACCGAGAAAGCATGCAAAAAGCGCGAAGAATGCAATCTTACGTTTTCTCCATTTTCCAAACGAGAGAAAACGAGGAATTCACTCTTTTCAGCGTACAGCACCATTCCTTATTCCTCCTCAGATGTCAACAAGAGAGCCGGAAATAGAAATAAAGTTTTTCCAGAAAACTTTGCAGCCAGGTCAATTGAATATCCGCATCATATGAGGAAAAGAGTAAACATCGGATTTGCTCAACCGCTCGTGAGAAACTCCCAGGAAACAGGTTGGTAGAAACGAGAAAAATATAAATTTTTATGTCCGTTCTTCATATACGTGCCAGTTGGTAAATGACTCTGACCGTCAAAAGGCACCGGGTTCCCCATTTTGAGACAAACTGGTGTCATAGCTTACCTAAGTCAGACAAAGGTTGGCAACTAAATACTTATAACCAAAGGTTAATGCTCAAAATTCACATATTGTAAAAATACCTTATTCTAATGTTTTATAAAGAGACGCATATGAAATATGGAAGTTCAAAATAAAGTGAAATATGGAAGTTCAAAATAAAGTGAAATATGGAAGTTCAAAATAAAATAACAGGAAAACTTATTGAACGAGTCAACACAACGCTTCACCAAAATAAATGCGTCACTTTCTTCTTCTGTTCGCGTCCACCTTCCAACACATCTCCCAAAATCACGCCTTGTCGTGCTCCTTATAATAGCGACATCTCACACATGCTAATGAGCCACGGGAAAGCCGCCCGCCGCCGTTTCCTCTTTAAAAAAAATTAAATTAAATTTTTCGCAAGTGGGCGTTTCCATGTTCCCGCCCGCAATTCTCCTCCACACAAGCACCAAACCAAACGTCTTCTCTTAGATCGCCACGCACAAGCGTCTTGGCCCACAGCAGTCGGCTGCCTCTCCTGCTCCCGCTACACTTATGAATATACTTAACTACTTATCAGTGAAAAATATTAGTGTACGCTAAAAATTACGGAAAATAAGCGAGTAGAATTTTAATAAAAAATAAAATTGTGGTCCGGCATGAGATCTGCTAAAAGATCATTACATCCCCACACATTCTGTCTTTCTTTTTTTCCCCCTCCTTATTTCTTAAGAACACACACAAGGTTTATAAGCATTCAGACTTTTACTCTAAGATGTTATGCAATCTTTTCATTAAACTACTAGTTGTCTCTACCCAGTGTTGCCCGGGACAATCTAGAATCAAATAGACTGACTTTACTTTATTATATAGATAACTATTTCTGAAAATATGTTGGTTACATGGCATTCAATTCGCAAACTTTTCAGATCTTTATACTTATCTGTTTAATTTTAGGTTCCATGGCTAGTCAACCCGTGTGTTCTCCATCTATAAGAGGCTATTTTGCAGAAACGGAGCGAAACAGAAACATTGGACTTTCTGAAAGAAATCAGGTTTGAAAATTCCAATCAATATTTTATTGCTATTTACTATTTATTATGTTTATTTCATCATGCCCGTTTCAGTGGGTCTTTTTTTATTTTTGAGAGAAGAGTTCCCCTTCGTATCGAGAGCCATATTGGATTTGATTCTCTTATTATGGAAATTCGAAGACAGCAACGAAGACTTAAATGTTACAATGCGTTTTTATTTTTCACTTCTTAAAGTTCCAGGTAAGTAATTACGGGCTTCACTCTCTCGAATCTTTTCTCTCTCTCGGTTGTTTTTCAAAACTGAATCGGATCAAGAATCATCACGACGAGACAAGACAAAAGGACTTTTGTACAGGGTGGGCCAAAATAAGGGTCCTATCTTTAAATTTGAATAACTTGAATTTGAATAACTTCCACAAAATAAAAGTTAAACTCACCAAACTTTATGTGTGTGTAGACTGACCCTTCTGAGATTTTTTGAAATAAACAAAACAAATTTTAGCCGAAAAACACTTCTTAAAACTTACAAAAACTAAAGTATTGTTTTTTACACTGTTTTGAGTTTTTTAAGCAAAAATAATGTTTTCTAAATGAGGGTACGTTCCTTAGGGCTAATACGGCTCATGCTTGCTTCGGAAGGGGTCCTTTACTTATTCTAAAAAAAAAAATTTTTTAAATCAATAAATAAAAAAGTTATGAATTTTTAAAAATAGGACCCTTATTTTTGCCCACCCTGTATAAATCAGACATACAGGCAGTTAGAGTAAAGCATTAATGGGAGACGGAGGACCCTCTTTCGGGGTCTCGAGATGTACTTCCTTCCCACTGCAGAAAGATGTGGCACAAGGCCGGAAAAGTAAGCCAGCACCACTAAAGAAGGGGCATTCTGACTTCTTAAAAATTGCTTGGGCAGCCCCAGTTGTCGGGGCGCCTCAGACAGTTAGCAATTAACTAACTCTACCTCAAAGACGAGAGGTAAGGCCTGGTAAGGTTGACCTCCTAGGACTATCCAGGACTTGTACCTCAACCCGACAGATAAAAGGTCACCGCAATGGCCCAATCTTTGTCGGACTGATTGTCGAGATCGGATCCTCAACTGGTATGTTATCTAGAAACAACAAAACTTTCTTTCTCTCCAAAGTCACCATTCACCGATGCATAGAGTATTGTTGTCACATCTAGGTTGGTGTACCAGCCACTAGTCCCTCCCTCTCTAACAGGATACAAAAAAGAGTCTCTAACCTAATAGGTCTCACACTGTCTACAAAGCTCCAGTTGCATTTCCATGCTTGTTTTACAAGTACTTCAATGGAATGTGCTCCGACGAACTTGCTCCACCTGTGCCCCTTCAACATAAATACCCGACAAGCAGCAAAAGCACACCCCTTCACTGTAGAGGCCCCCCAGATTCCAGAGGGTTTTCTACTATAATAGCTTCTTTCCTCGAACCGCTTGCCTTTGGAATTCCCTTCCTGCTCCTTGTATCCGACTACCAACATGCAGAAATTTAAAAGCACTCCTTTATTGTGTATTAGCCAGGTACAGAGGTAGTAGGACAGGGACACCTCAAAGACACCCAGGGCTTGGCCTTGTTTCCTGACTAGGACAATGAACGCCATCTCTTTTTCTATCTATCTCGGCAACTTGGGGAAAATATTTTGTCACTAAGTCTCACATGACTAGATTGGTTCGCTCTTGTTCCAACAGGTTGAGGGTACAGGTTAGACAGCTTGTTTCCGACTGGTAGTACAGGAGCCCTAACTCCTAGGTAACGCTAAGAGCGGCTGCTCTATCAACAGTTGTATAATATTGTAGGCAACTGTACGTGCCATGTCGCGCATGGAAAGCAACCCTACAGTTATTCCCGGTGGACTTTCCTGAGACCACAACCCCCTGGATCAAGTCTCGACTAATGATCTGGTTGTGTGAGCTTATTGGCGCCAAACAAGCACCCACTTTTCCCTCCCCACTCTATTTAAAACCAAAATAGCGGTACAAAAAAAAAAAGAAGCAAACCTAAACCAGACAGCCACTGAAAAACATCTTCACCTCTGCCCTTGAGGCTTGCATTCACAAATATCTGGGGACTTAGCACTAACATCAATGACGTAGAAACCTTTCTCCTAGGAAACTCCTTGGATATCCTAGCACTAAGTAAAACAAATCTACAATCCTCAATCTCTTCACACTATTTTGACATGACTGAATACCTGCCATTCTACTGTAAAGACTCTGACAAACATATGTATGGGCTAGGAGTTTATGTTCCGAACATCCTCCCCTTGACTAGAGAACATAGTTTAGAATCAGATGATCAAGCCTACTTGTGCTTTAGATTAACCTTACAGCACAGCGTTAGTTACTTATATTTCATATACCATTCTCCTTCAACCCAGAACTGTACCCTGCTTGCTTAACTTTGTCTCTAAAAGCATAGATACAGCACTCTCAGTAGACTCGAGTGCCCAAATACATGTATTTGGGGATTTTTAATGTACATCATCGTGGCTAGCTTAGATTCTCCAGCTATACAGATGCAGCTGGTAACTCCACGTATAGTTTCTCCATAGCTCACTCTCTCTCACAGACTGTTACTTTTCTGACTCGTCTCCCTGATTGTGTGAACCAGCAAGCCTCACTTCTCAACTTGTTCTTGACCTCACTGCCTGAGGCTTATGCGATGAATGCCAATAGCCCGCTCGGGAACGCTGACCACCTTGTGGTAATGATTGATATCACTCTAAAGTCTCGTCTCAAAGCTGATGAGCTGTTGCTCAAAACGACGCGACGATACTACAAGCGAGCTAATTGGGAATCCATCAGAGATCACATCAGTGATGCCCCATGGAGTGGGACATTTTCTCTCCCTGCTGACTGAATGAGTCAAAGCAGGCAATGAAGCACATGTCCCCATGCAAAAATTCTACAGCAAGCCCCACTCTCCACAATGGTTCACCTCGAACTGTGCAGCTGTTATTGCTCAGAAGCAGCAAGCATTCCGACAATTCAACCGCCATAAGTCATACAAATAGACAGAAACTTATAGCGTCAAGAAAAAATTGTACGACTGTAATAGATGAAGCAAAGAGGAAGTATACAAAGATGACCATAAAACGCATTGAGTCACAGAAACTAGGGACTCGCGATTTCTGGAAAATCTTCAATAGTGTCGTTAAAAATGGGTAATCAACAATTCCCCCGCTATCCACAATGATGTCGTCTGCACAGCAACTAATAAGACTGAACTACTTGCCCAGCGTTTCACCGTAAACTCCACTTTGGACTCCGTAAATCACTCCCTCCCAAATTTGCCATTGCGGACTGAAGCCACACTTGATGACCTGACCATCACCCCATCTCATGTCCAAGACATCATAAAAAACCTTGACACCTCCAAAACATGTGGGCCTGATCTTATACCAGTAACAGTAAGAAATGCTTTGCTAAACTGACCCCTGTCCTCTCCCACAAATGCCTTGCTGAATCTTGCTTCTCTCATAGCTGGAAAATTACCTCTGTGGTACCAGTCTTCAAGAATTCTGGAAATAGAACTGACCCTCAGAATTATCGCCCCATCAGTCTATTCCTGCTCTTTGCTAAGATCTTTGAATCCTTAGTCCATCACCTTCTTTAATGCTTAACTTCTTTCTGACCATCAGTATGGATTTAGGCAAGTTAGGTCTACTGCGAATATCCTAACAGTCATCTCTCAATGCATATACCATAAACTGGACAAGGCAGGTGAAGCTAGGGTGGTAGCGCTTGATATATCCAAAGCCTTTGACAAAGTCTGGCATGAAGGTCTTCTCAAAGAAATTAATTCATATGGTATTACTGGACAAATGTTTAATATAATTAGATCCTTCCTATTCAAAAGAAAGATCAAGGTTGTCCTCGATGGCCGTTCATCCAAACAACATGATATAAATGCAGGTGTACCCCAGGAATCGATCCTTGGATCTTTATTGTTCCTGATTTTCATAAACGACCTCCCTGGTGACAGTGTGTCTAAGATGGATATATTTGCTGATGACACCATGCTTTACTCTCGTCATGTGGGTGAAACAGATGTGCACATATCCGAGGTAATGGATAAATTCTTAGAAAGTGACCTCCACTCTGTAGTGGAATGGGGTCATAAATGGATGGTAACATTTAATGCTTCTAAGACAAAGCTCCTTTCCTTCAACAATTACAAGAAACCTCTTTAACCACCGATTGTCAATGGCAAATAACACTCTACATGAAAGTCCAATGTTCAAACTTCTTGGCCTAACATTCACAGGTAACATGAATTGGAACAAATACATAGAAGACATTGCAAAGGCTGCTGCAAAGAAAGTGGGCTCTCTCTACCGTGCTAGAAAACTTCTCACACCTGACAGTATCTTGTATCTCTACAAAGCCACCATCCGCCCATGCATGGAGTATTGTTGTCATATCTGGTCTGGTGCAGCATCCACCAGTCTCTCCCTTGTAGACAAGGTCCAAAAAAGAGTCGCTTATCTAGTAGGCCCCTCACTATCCACCAAGCTCCAGCCTCTATCCCATCGCTGCAATGTTGCATCCTTGTGCTTGTCTTACAAGTACTACAATGGAATGTGCCCCAATGAACTTGCTGCTTTGGTGCTCCCTCAACGTAAATACACTCGACCAACCCGACAAATTCACTGTGAGGGTCCCTAGATGCCGGAGAGCCTTCTACTCCAATAGCTTCTTTCCTCGAGCTGTCAGTTTTTGGAAATCTCTTCCTGTTTCCTGTTTCCCTGACATGCATAAATTTAAAACTAATGTGAACAAGCATCTCGTTGAACAGCTCCAAATTTTGGATGACCCCCTAAACTTTCATCCTAATTTTCAGTAACCCTTTACATCTACAACTTGCCGTGTTTGGAGTGAACTAAGTTTAAAAAAAAAAAAAAAAGAAATGTCATGTGAACAAGTATCTCTCTGAAAAACCTCTCATTTAGGATTTTCCTTATAAATCTGGCCCCTAATTCACAGTAGCACCTTACGTCTAAATAGCAGTGTTTCTTGTTTGGGGTGAATTGAAAAATTTTAAAAAATAAATAAATAAAATTTAAAAAAATACAATTGGTCTTGATAAGTGAGTGATTTCTACATTTAGACAAATTGACTCCAACCATGATTTCTATCTTTCAACAGTCAAGATGTCTTTTGTGGATTCTTGAGAGATGAAATGTTAGTTTTTTTGTTTTTTTTAGTAAGTCAAAAAAGTTAATCAAATCTTGACCAAGCCACTGCTAAATTGCAGGATATAATGAAACAAGATACATTTTTTCTTGCCTGCTCATCCCCTGCAGGTGTGAAGCCTGTGTCGACCATGACACGACCACTATTCAAATATTCAACATGCATTGTATTTAAATACAGGGAAAATGCCACCGTACACTAATAAATCATATGTTTAAAGAAGGCTGGAAGAGACGCTGGCTAAAATGTAGTATAGACATCAATGTTCATGTGGTCGATAGCAAAAAACAAACAAAAACCAATGTAAATAATTAATACTTTTATCCGAAAAATTTAACATATAAGTTCCATAATTTAGAGCCATAAATAAACTTAGGTTTAAGAATCTAATGTCATTTTTTATTATCGCTTTTCCAGCTTTTGAAATCACCAGAAAGAGAAACACAATTCCTTCCAAGCTCCCAATTCTGTAAGTTGATTATCACTAAGCATTTTTTTAAGTCATTGTTGTTTGGTTGGTTTTACGGGATGTCAACCATCGTCATTTTATGTGTAATCATGTGGTAAACCTTGGTATCCTATTGGCTAAATGAGCTGATGTAATACTTGTCCTGGTTGAAGGATTGCTTGTTGCGTTTTATGTCATCGTTGGGTCATTTTATATCTGATTGATTTATAGATTCATTTGAATTTGAAGAGATTTTTGTTACATACAACATCTGTTCTTCCCAAATGGTCACCCATTTAGTACTGGCCAGGCTCAATGTTGCTTAACTTTGTTCATATTAGGGGAACTTGTACATGTTTTTGTATCTGATTGATTTGTAGTCATTTGAATTTAAGGAGATTTTTGTTACATACAACACCTGGTTATTTTCTTAAATGTTTAGTTTGTCTATTTAATGGCAAATCCACCCCTTTTTACATAGCAAAAATAATAGCATACCGGTAGAGCAGTGTACAAGAACCCAATTGTGTCTTGCCTGCTTGGATCGAACTTCTGTTCTTTCGAATGCAAAAAACACAATTTAAGAGTAATATGCGACACCTGACTTGATTCACGTGCCAGGATATACAAATAATCGTTTGGGCTCTAATGTGAGTGAATAGGCAATTGTACGCCCTTCAGAAATTGTTTCATGTTGTGTTTCAACAACAGAGGAGGTACCAGTCTTACCAAATGTTGTGTGCCCTGTGTAATCATTGCGCTGAGTGTGTTTGACCGGGGAGGGGGGGGGGGGGTATTTTTGTACTTCAAAATTGAAGAGTTAATTCTCACTTTTGCAAGTAATAATTCAAAGCAGATAACTTGAATATCATTCAAGGGAAATGCTTCTGAATATATTGTGCTAACTATACCCCAAACTGAGAAACTCTACTGTGGCTTAAATGAACAGTATTAGACTGTGTGCCCAGACCCAAAAAGCCCTTTGGATATTATTTTGTTGGATTGGTCAGAGCACTGAAATATAAAAGGTGGCAAATGGAGGCCTATACACCCAAGAATATTATACCAATTTTCCCAAGACTAAACCTTTAAAGATGGCTACCAATTTTTAAATGAAATATGGCAGCTGACTTAAACTTTACTAGTATTAATACCAATAGGCATAAAAACATAAATTAGTTTATTTTATTCCTAGTTAAATTCTGTATCCTGGGTAAGTTTATATATATATATATATATAGCTAGAATCTGCTTCAGGATTGAGAAAATGTGGGGGGGGGGGGGGGTGCACATTTTAGGATGTTATTTTTAGATACATACAAGGCCTGTCTAAAAAGTATCCGACCTAAGACTAGAAAAAAAAAATATTACAAATACCGGATGGGGTTGGGACCCTAACCCCTTTCGAAGTAGGCCCTTTGTGCTTGCACACACTTAGCCCACCGATCCATCCACTGCCGAAAACACCTCTGGAAGTTTTCTTTTGGAATATGGTGTTCATCTTAGCCATCGCGTTAGATTCAGCAGATGTTTGGAGAAGATGCGATGTGTACCACAAATTAAGGAGTGGTTTAACCGATTCAAAAATGGGCGCACATCAGCGGAGAATGACCAGCATTCTGACAGGCCCCAAACTGCTCAGAGTGCAGCTGCTGTTGAGGGTGCGAAAAAAGAGATAATGCGGAATGCGACGGCGGAGATGAACACCATTCCAAAAGAAGATTTCCACGTCACGCATTTCAAATATTTTTTTCTGGCCTAAGGTCGGATACTTTTTAGACAGGCCTCATTTATTACCAAAATAAACATTTTTTTTTATATTTGTCTTGTAGATATAATTATATCTTAACAATAAAATAAATTATATCAGTTTATTATTGTATTTTTGTCACCAGTCAACTCATTTTCCACTGTTGTGTCTGTACGATTTTTATATTCTTAAGAAGTTTATTTCATCACAGAATGAGTAAAAGTATAAAACTTGTTTAAAAAAAAAAAGAAGCACAAAATTCTAAATTGCTGTTAACTCTGAAAGGATATATCAGGTTTTTAACAAGATAACTCATAAATTTGCATCTGTCAGACATGACAATTTAAAGCCCAAAACATGGTGATATATACTCTAGCGTTTTGCAAGTATATGCGTGTTGTATTGTTTGTCTATTTTGTGTAGATTTACTTCTTAGTGGAAAGAAACATTGATGGATCATTAAAATATTTTATCAATTTCCCAAAAATGTGTTGCTATATATGAAAAGTTATAGGCAGAAACAGAATTTTTATGAATATACAATTGTTATTATCCATTCAAAAAATAATGCTGCATATAATACCGGGTATGTGGAAAGTAAATCACTATTATTTAGTGCTCATAATTTATTGTTGAAATATAATTCTTACAAGAAATGAATATAAGGAAGTTAATAGCTTCAGATTTCATTTAGAATTCAACATGGCTGCCAGCATTCACTATCAGATTCTCAAGCCGCCTGGGAACTGCACCAACTGATTTCACAAGTTACTTTTTCTTACTAATGAGTCATCACTTATCAAGCTGTAAGAAAAAATACTCGAGTATAAGATGGAGAGATTGATAGTTGAAAACAGCAATTCTTCCCACTCTGTCAGAATCGTTGCTTGTGGAATATGTAGCCTTTTTGTTTTCTGGGCTAATTGTTATTTTGAGGGGATGGTATGTGAAGATTTTTTTTTTTTTTTTTTATTCTTTCAGAGAGATTGGCAGTTAATTATCTCATTAACCCTGAGTGTTTTTTTAGTCTTGATAAGTTGGGACTCTTCTTGTGAAATCAGTTGATGCAGTTTCCAGGTGGCTTGGGAAGCTGGGTTTGAATGCTGGCATTGAATTCTAAATAAAACCGCATGCTATACACTTTCTTATAATTCTTACAAGTTTCAGTAATAAATTACAAACGCTTAAGGAAGTTACTTTCCACACATCGTGTTATTGCTAGTAGATATATTTCATCAATAATTTTTCCAAGTTTTTTTTTTTTCACCAAAAATATTGGTATTAAATTGCAAATATGCTTTTTTTCTGATTAAAAACAATTCAAGTTTTTTTTTGTTTATTGTGTATAAATTGTTAAAACATTTAAAAAAAAAAAAATACTTTTTTGATTCGGATCAAATGCTATTTCTAGTAAAAATCTCCGAATGTCTACGGCATCTCTTTAGTGAAAAAAGTTAAGATATCAGAACTAAAGTGCCACGATCACATTGTGTTGATTTGTGGTGGTGAGTGGATCCATCTATGTACCAAAGATTGCAGGCCTCTAGTAGATTGGGAAGGGGGGAAACCATTAAAAGACCCAGGAAGAGGTAATTATGGATGATCCGGGACATAGAATGAAACTTTGGAAATGCTTTGAAAAAAACACGACCAAAATGTCCGATGCTTCTGATAAGTAGACATTAAACTAGCCAATAATGAAAAATAAAATTAATTCATACTTAACTTAAAAATTTGGCAAAAAATTAAATTACCATATTCTTGTAGTTAGAATAGCTGCTTTTTGTGGGAGGAGGGGTTAGAATATTACTTTCAATTAATTGACTGTTGCAGACAAAATAGGCATAATGTGTTTTTTTAAAAACTTTTTACATAACCCTTTCATTGGGGAGGGGGCCGGGCTGTAATTGTATAAGTTCACCACTGTAATCTGGACATTTCCATTGAGCAGGAATCTAGAACAATGTTCACACTCTGATCATCATATTCAGTTTAACATCTGTTTTACATGCTGACATGTGTTGCAAACAGACATTTATACGGATCAACATCTGGAGAATGTTAATGACACAATGTTAGACATCTATTATTATTATTATAATACTAAATCAACGTTTGTTTCCCTTTTTGGCTTTTTCCTATATATTTTAATCACATAACTCAATCCCAAAACTGAGATATTTTATGTTTAAAAACAAAAAAACTTCCATTTTAATTTTTCTTATTAGCCGTAATTTGCAATTAACTTACCAATTGACCCAATCTCTTGCTGAGTTGATCTATCACTCTCACCCTCTGTGTGTGTGGGGGGGGTGGGGGTCAAATAACATCTATCATTCTTTGTTTATTAACAATCGAAGGTAATTAAGAAAATAACAAAAAGATTGGAATAGTCCATTATAAACAAAAGGGAATGTCACTACAGGTAGTAATCCTACTTAAACTGTAGCTGTAGAGAGAAAGGGCAATCAGAAAGAGACTGATTTTGAATTGTCTTTATATTTAACTGGCTTTGCAAACTTAGATTGTTTGAATCACGTTTTTGTAGTATTTTGTATGAACTGCATTGGATTTTAATCTTCATTTCTTTGACTATGAATTTCTTCTGGCTAGATTATCCCTGCAGTCTCAGGAGCACCCCCCCCCCATCTATATAGGAGCTTTCCTTATTATAGATGTGTCGTCTTTAAATTCTCATCAGCATTTCAAATCTTGGTAAAAGAGAAACAGTCTCCTCGATGACGGCTTCTAGTTTTGAAATCGGAAATTGACGTGCGATGTTTATCGAAAAACAGTCCTTCATCATTTTCGACCGCAGAGATTTTGGCAAAATTAAAATAAAACATTTAAAAAATATTTTCAATATAAACTATTTAAAAAGTACTTTCAAACAAAAAACATTCCAATTATAAAAACCAGTTTGATTTTCTAATGTGTTAATTTTTTAAGATGTTGAAAACAAATTATCAAAAAAACATCTGACCTCAAATGTAATACATAGCAGTTTTTTTTTAATAGACACCGCTTGTCAGTTTCCGATTTCAAAACCAGAAGCCATTATAAAGTAGACGGTTTCTCTTTTACCCAAATCCCTATCTGATCCCATGACTAAAATGATCTGCATCTGCTCTTCGTATCAGATGAATTCTTAGTAATCACATTCAAGTAACTTTACACGTAATTTTAAAAACATAAATAACTAATATTTAAAGTTTCAGAAAAAAAAAAATCAAATGGGGTTAGTTGATGGAAAAAAAGTTGATTATATGAAAAAGTATTCCAAAAATTTCAGTTATCTTTTTTTCGTCTTTCTGCAGATTCTGGCTGCAACACACCACGGATTTTCAATTCTAATCACAGTAAAAAGCGAAAACTGACATTTGAAAAAGTTCCAGGACAAAAAGATGGACAAACTAAGTTGTTCTTTTCCTGATTTTCATTTTAACAAATGATTTTGTTTATTTATTTTATCATTTCAAATTTTGTTACGATGGAATGGAAGTATTATTTATAATAATAATGTCTAATCTCTATATTAATAAAACTGTTAGCATTTCTTGTGCGTGTGTGCACGTTCCTTGCCTCGATGTGACTTACGTATTATTATTCTATTTATTTACTATTTTCATTGCTTATTTATTGAAATGAAAAATAACTTTAAAAAATTTTTAAAAATTAGTTATAAAATTAACCCATCACAATGTATTTCAGATTCTTCTTAAAGAAGTCTGTCATTTAAAATTTTTTTTTTTTAATGGAAATCGCTCCAGACAAGGTATGATGAAACCACTTGATGTAAAGAGCTAACAAGAAACAAAAGATGATTATCGCAAAGACAGGAGATGCCTATTGACCGTAGTCTTGAAAAGATCAAGATTATAGGTAGGAGGAAAACAGTCAGCAGTTCTTGCAAAGAAGCTACTAGAATAGGAAGCTGTATTACAATGAGGTATAAAAATAGCAAATTGATGGAGACCACTAGACCAACGAATCAAACAAGCTGGAACAAAAGAAGCAGGGAATATATCACATAATTCTGAAGAACACATGCCATAATAGTATTTATAGAAAAGACTGAGACTAGCAACATCACGTCTGTGAGAGAGAGAGGCTGCAGAGAAGAAGAAAGGGTGTGGTTTCTGCACCTTATCAAGAACCCTCAAATGGGACAGATTCACCAGCCCAAATATGACAACAGTACTCCATACATGGTCTGATGGTAGATTTGGAGAGATAGAGAATAGCTTAATGTGTGAGAAAGTGTTTGAAGCGATAGAGAAAACCGACTTTAACAAAATTTACATTTAACAAAATACTAAAATGGCTGACTTGTTTACAAAGAATCTGAAATACATTGTGGTGGATTTAAATGTTAATAGTTGATAAGAAGAAAAAATGAATGAATTTACATTATGACACTTTGAAAGGAATTTGGAAGCATTTAAACTGAATAAAAAGCCATTTCTGGCTTTAAAATTCTTAGCTAATACACATGTATGGAAAGTTTTAGAAGCTGTTTATTTATAAATTCACTGGATCTAAAGACTAAAACGACATTGGCTTAACAACAATTTGGTTCAAAATAATAATGGTTAAACGGTACTGTAATAAACTTTCAAAATCCTATTTAAACAAAAAAATACTTCCGGGCAATGGCGTATTAAAGCTAATGCAATAATAATGTGCTATAACCTGTTATGCCCTTTTCGGAATGATCGACTCACCCTAATTTAAAGAAATTAATTATCTGATGTTGCTAATTCACACAGTAGGTATTAAAAAAAAAAATTTAAAAGATGAATCCTTCCAAATTTTATATGAATGAATAGATATGACGTGGTGAATAGTTATGTGAATGTTTTAAATTCTATGAAAGACATTGCAGCAGCTACACTAAACATTTATTCAGATTTATTTTTAAGCCTAAAATTACAGCGAGTTTAGTTTTCTAAATCTACCGTAAATACATTTTTAAGTACATGAAGTTTCTGCTTTTTATTTAAAACCTTTTTTTTTTTTTTATTGTTACATAAATATATTACAAACTAAACCTCGTAAAAGTTTTTTCTTAAGAGTTAATCTCAGTTTATCGATTTAAAAAATTATTAATCAGCATTTTATAGCAGTTTTTTCTTTTTTCTTTTATTATACTGGATGAGGTTTCTCTCATTCTCTAACACAGAGTTCTGATCAGAGTTGCGTCCTCTTAGTTATTGGCCTTTGCTATTAGGTGACACACGAGAGAAAAGAAAAAGGCAGCTATGACACCTACAATTTAAACACTTCTCAAGCATGTGAATGGTCGATGTCAAAAAAGTTGAAATCGGGATTAATTTTCCAACGGGGGGGGGGGGGGTATTTGAGGAGAGAGCAACAGAAAAATCATCTAAGAGGACGCAACCAAGTACAAAAGTCATCTAATTCTCCCATCATGAATTGCTTGAAGTCTTAGCTCTCATGTCAAGATTTTCAGAGAACTGTCATAAAAGGGAAAAAATCAGCTTTTTCTTATTTAAAAAAAAAAAAAAAATTTGATCAGAAAGCTGAAGAACTTGCATTTATGAGTTAAAAAAAAAAAAAAAAAAAAAAACAGAACTCACATCCCTGATTTCTGGATAAACGGAAAAGATTCATTGCACATCCAGCATATTATCCATCTTCATCTTTACTCGTACATAAATGTACTATGTTTTACACTTTGTCTATAGCTAATTCATTCCGCATAGTTAGTTCATCATCACATAACTCTCTGATTGACATAACACACATTCATAATATTGTGCAATTTACACGTCCAGCCAGTTAGGAATCAAATGTTAAGAATTTTTTTTTTTTTTTAATTCAATAAATTATTCTTTTAAAAAATTTAGTTGTCATAACTTTTATCTTCTAATTAGCAAAAAAAAAACCAAAAAACTACCTGCCATATGGGAAATAATTAATCTAGTTGTGACTTTTTTTTACAATTGGAAAAAAAAACAACAAAAGGATGATTGCCATGGTGTTATTTGATATATTCCAATATTGAAGAAATTTATTGTCTATGAACAGTCAGAAGTTATGTAACAAGAGTTCATTTAAAACTAATTAATGGCTTTCAGAAAGATGGCATTTCAACTTTACGATTAGAATTTGTTTTATTTATTCACGTGTTGTACCGATCAGGCGTTGTCCGGGATGCAATAAAGTAGTTTTACTTTTTTTTTTTAATTAAGGTAGATAACTCCTATTATATTCTTCAATTTAAAGTGAGTCACCCCACTTGTTGACTTATTTTTAGACGATCATTTTAAAATGTTTCATATCATCAGTCATCTGCGCCGGATTAGGTAATTTTTGGAATAAATTGTAGCTTAGTACATTATTATATTGCCAATAACATGGTACAACAATAACAAATGAAAATTTGCTAGTCAGAAGTAAAGTTTGATTTGTCAGATTAAATGCTATTTTGGTCTGACTTTGAAAACCCGACAAGTTTATATGTTAAAAAACTCAACATATATAGGTGGGTCGATTGATGAAAATGTTATTTAAAACTTTAAATAGCTTAGAATCTAAAGAGTGAAATTCCAACCAAAATTTGAAGCAGATATTCAGGGTTTTTCACATAATTAACGCAGCAGTTTTCAAAAATGTCAAATAAATTATATATAAGCATAACAAGCAGGAAAATCAGTCTGCATCTAAAATAAATGAATGAACAAAAAAGACAGAAATTTAAAAATTTTATCTGGGGAAAAAATTCATTAATGTTGGGGGAAAAAAAATATATATATAAAAATATAAAAATATCCTCTTCTATTGATGAAAACTTGAAATGAAGTGATTAGTTTTATTATTTAATATTTTAGAAACACCAAGTCTTAACGAAGGGAGCTTCTGATTTATATTCATCTAAAAGGCAATTTCCTTTTTTTCTTTTAACCTCTAGAATAAAAAATGGGATTTTATGTTGGATTCATACGAGAGCAGTCGATTCTATAAGTAAAAGAGAAACAGTTTACTTGATGACGACTTCCGGTTTTTAATTGGGAAATTGACAAGCAGTGTTTATCAGAAAACAGTCCGTCATCATTTTCGCCTGATTAGAGTTTGGCGGAATTTTTTATTTCACGAGTTTAAACAGATAAAAAATAGAAAATAAGCTATTAAAAAAAATAGTTAAAAAAAAAAAAGAAAAAAAGTGCTTCTTTATTTTCACAATGACATAAAAATATTTAAAGAAATGTATAAACTTTGTTATGTACTTGCATGTTAGCTGAAAATAAGATTGTACAGAAAAAAATACGCAAATTCATCCAAAACTTATTAAATTATAAGAAAAAGAATAAAAAAAAGATTTTATGTATCATTAGACATTTTGTAACCACTTCAGCTTACTAATTAGGAAAGGGAGATAACTTGGCAACCCATGACAAAATCTGACGATTGATAGATGCAATATGGCGGCCGGTCGATAAAATTGTTTTGTTTTTTTTAAATTTAATAAATACTGAATGAATTGTGTAATTTTTGGTGTACAGTCTTTTCAGCTACCACGTAAGCACATAAAGTTTATACATTTCTTTAGCTATTTTTTTTTTAAGAAAGGCCTAACATGTCGCCTTAAAAGTAAAGAAGCACCAAAAAAAAAAAAAAAAATTCCAATTATAAAAATAACATTTTTATTTGATTATTTGTAATAAAAAAAAAATTCCAATTATAAAAACCAGTCTGATTTTCTTATGTGTTATAAAAAAAAAGTAAAAACAAATTGACCCCCCCCCCCCAAAAAAAACATCCTACATAGATAAACACTGCTTGTCAATTTTCAAATTAAAAAATGGAAGCCATCATCAAGTAGACTGTTTCTGTTTTACCGAGGAGAGAAGTCCAATTTTTGAAGACGGCGCAACTGCCAAACAACAAAAGAAATAAGAAAAACAACTTTTATACAAAATATCAAAAGACTTTCGCAATGACTTGCATCTCTTTTCTATCTTATTTCTCACGGAATTTGAGTCAGCAATTGCGTAGCTGAAACATTGACCCGATTTCTCCTTTCGTCATATCAACTGATCTTTTTACGATCAAGAATCGTTCACGTATGAAGACAACAAATTCTTTACGATAAAACTAAGCTATTTTTGACAATGAACAACTCGAGACTTTTTAAAAAAAAAAAATTTTTTAAATCGTGATATTAATTGGTTATTGCAAAATGTAAGAGATCCATAACTTTATTTTTATGAACTTTTTAATATCCATATTTTACAATTCACAAAATGATTTATATAATATACATTTATATACTTTGCAATCGATGATTATATATATATATATATATATATATATATATATATATACATACATACATACATACATGGATGTGATTATAGGTAATCCAACTCCTGGTGTTCCCACAAAGAATGCGAGAGAATATGCGTATAAGCATTAAGAATGGTATCATGTTGTTTTTGTTAAATATTATAAACTGAGGAATCATTTCGAGTTGAAATCCAGTTAGTATTACACATGTAAACGTTAAAAAATACTTTTAAAATCTGTCAACTAAGAAAATTTGAAAATAAGCCAAAAAGGACAACACGTCATATATCTCTTGGCGGCCATGTTTGTAGTTTGTGTAGACGATAAATCTTTTAACACATCTTTTCGATTTTACTCCAAAACGTTCCTACTATCATAATATGAAAATTAAAAAATTATATATATATATATATATATATATATATATATATACTTATTTTACTAACATTTTTTAATATTCTGTGTGAGAACATAATTCTTAAGATTACCAATTATATATATATATATATATATATATATATATAATATACACACATGGATGTGATTATATATGCATTAAAATGATTGGATGTATAACAAGGCACCCACACTTCAAATGAAGTCAAAGACAAACTTTTCCAAGAGCAGGGAAGAGGATGCCACCCCTTTCACAGGTGTGAATACAATTTGAACCTCAGTAATTAAAATGGTACCCATTTAATCAATCATTAAAGCCAGATACACTGGGTGGGATCGAAACTGGGTGTCCGTGATCAAAAGTTTGTGTTGTTTGAACCGCTCAGCCATTTGAAGTTTTAAAAAACATTTTAAAAAAAGAAAAGAGGAAAAAAAAAGCAAATTGTGTTACATGTTTCACGCTCTAAAAATTATGAATAGGAATATTTTACATAAAAGTTGCTCTAAAGCATCAGAGAAACCTCTTGCTTAAAAAATAATTTTGCAATTTCATTACTGAAAAATTTGTCTAGAATAAAAAAGATTTGATTTCTATGAAAAATATGCAAAAGTAAAATCTTGAAAAATGTATATAAAAAATTTGATTAATTTAATGAGAATCATTTCTGATCTTCCAATTTAATGTACAAGAATTGTTTTGTTTTTTTAAATCGGGCCTTTTTTTACTTTAGGCTGGTAAAGGGAGATAACTTCGACTTATTTTTAATTTTTTTGTTTAACAATAGGAAAACAGTTTCTTTTTGTTTTGAAATGGAAATGAAGAAAACCTTTTTTATTGGCTAGTTAAAGGAAAACTACTTTTCCAGTGGAAGAAAAAAAAGGCCCTTTTCTTTTACATTAACTAGCTAATAAGAAATGTTTTCTTCATTTCCATTTAAAAAAAAAATTTTGTATTTGTTTTTGTAAAAAAAAAAATAAAATAAAAAAATCTAAAAATAAGTTGAGATAAGTTATCTATCTATCTTTGCCAGCCAAAAGTTAAAAAATAAAAAAAAATAAAAATCGTTTTCCCATTTTCTCTATTGGTGCACCTTTTCTTTTTTTACTTTTTTTTTTTGTTTGCAGTTTCCATTGAAGAGAAACGCAAAATTATAACTTTTATCTCATCAAAATGCAGATTTTAAAATGGAAACAACTAAATCCATGGAAGAAGAAAAAAAAAATATATTTTTAATTAGTTTGTTTTTAAGTTGAAACTTAATTGAGCAAATGAAGATTTTATAATTCTAAATTGAGTAAAGCACAAAAAAGCAGGAATAGAATAAGCGAGAAGAAAGCCAAATTCTTGAAACTGCCGTTCAAGACATAAATGGTCATGGGCTTTGTATACGGATCATATCCAGGATCAAAACGCTGTGGACAATCGTCGTCTGAAAAAAAAACAAAAAAACAAGGTATTAAGATCAACTAGCAGGACTCATGGAAATTCCATGTTTAATTATAGAAAATAGGTATTATTTTCTTTTATTATTTATATAATTTTTATTACTTTTAAGTATAAAAAAAATGATACTTTCCCCATATATACATATTATTTTATAATATATCTTTTGAGTATTTACTTCAACAGTGCTCAATACATGCAGAGAGCTTAGTAGTCGTAAATCTGGCAGTTTCTTAAAGCTACATTTCTATGTAGCTTATTTGCCATAAGTATGTTTTGTAATACTAATATATATATATATTATTAGTATTATTATTTTAATGTTATATAAACCTTACTTAAACTTTCATAAGTTTATAAAAAAAACAGATTTTATTGCCATACAATTTTTTTTTTTTAATGGAAATCGCTCCAGACAAAGTATGAAGCCACTTGATGTAAAGAGCTAAAAAAAAAAAAAAAAAAAAACTAATTCAAGGTCAAAAACTAGTCAACGATGACTGTTAGATGGGTAGATTCCAATCCAGAAAACAGCAATTCTTCCTCCTTTGTCAGAAACATCGCTCATAGAATGTGAAGATTAAAGGACAAAATAAGGGCAGCAAGAGTTACGAAGCTGCCGAAAGTAAACCCAAGATCCACTTTCTACTCTCTTTAATCGTTTCTGTCCTCTTCACACACATATTCTTGGTATACAAAATTATACAAGTATCGATAATTTTTATCTCTCTCTCTCTCTCTCATATATATATATATATATATAGTATGTTACTTACTCTTTCTTACTTTTCCATCTGTATGCACCCATCTTGCTGCATGTTTCATCGCAGCTACTTCCTGTCTGCATGCACGTAGGTTTCCATGTGCAGACAGAAGGATGTTTGTCGGGCATAGCAGTTCTTTCTTTTTGTTAAATCACATACGAAGATAAGCACTAATATGAAGATGGTAGCAGTTACATCTATTATTAATATTAGCAAATATACACTCCATCCAGTCACATATTTTTGCTCGCCTGGGAGGATGGTATCATGACAACAGAATGGATACTACAACCCCCCCCCCCCCCCCAACCACACATGAATTGAGCATTAAAAGATAGTACAATTAATAGAAGTAATAATATAGTTTCGGCTTCAGACAGACAAATACCAAATCTCCATGAGTAATAGATATCTATAAGAATCTTTTTCTGTGAAATCGGTTTTTTTCAATTCACAACATTTCAGTGCATACATACATTTTTCCAAACCTAGAGAGAGAAAAACTTATTTTTGGGGGACATTACAAATGAACAAGGTTTTAATTTGTATTGTTTTTTTTTTTTACAGCATATCAACTGTCTATGGGTTATTTAATGCCGAATGAAGTCGTCAAATGGAATCCTATAGGTAGGATAATTATTTTATATTCTTAGAAAACATTACTCTTAGAAGGAAATTTTACAGTGAGAGTGGGAACATTACTCTTAGAAAACATTACTCCTTGGCATTGGTAAAATTGACGCTCAGTCACCGCCTTCTAGTATCTATTTGGGAGGAAAATAAAAAGGAGAAATAAGGTTTTGATTTGTTAGATTATGGATGATAGCTCCACTAGTATAGATTTTGACACGTGAGTGCATACAGTCACAATGACCTGCCCGTTGGTGAAACAAACAACGTTCTCAGAGTGTATTCTAGACGGATTTGACGAGGTAGTATCAGAGGGGCAAGACAAAGTGATGTGTGGATGAGATCACCTGTGGATTTTACGTCACGTGAGAACAGAACGAGAGAAAATGGTCGGATTTTAAAATCCGACCCTTGTCGAAACTCAAAGAAAACAGTCGCTGAAAAACATTGCCTGTCTATCAGTCTATTCATTTGTCTATCTAGCTAATAGTTAAGTTAGGAATATAACTGTCTCTCTCCTTCATAATTAAGTGTAAATTGCACTTGTAATTTATTTAACATATTTCTCTAAATAAATCTCCATTCCGAATCTGTCTTATCTTTTAACTCTTCTTTCTATAATCCAATGAAGAACTTATATACACAGCGATGAACCATGAGTCCGAGCCACACAAAATGACATGGTGAAGAGAAGAAAAGAATGGAACTACGCAGCGCATATATCAACATCAAGAAGTAAGAAACAACGGACAACGCAACATATTTCGAGTACGAGGATGAAAGAAAAACAATGGACGCAGCACATATTTGACATCGATGAAGAGAAAGAGGAAAAAGTAACAACGCATATTCGAATTAGAGAAAAGAAAACAAGATTATCAGTTTCTTATTCATTCTAACACATAAAAAAAATTATAAAACATAACAGGATTTATTTACATTAAACAACAATACACCAAATATGCACACATGTTAAGTTTTCTAATACATGGATAGAACAAAAGGCCAACTGGTTCGTCATTTATTCTGGTACGAAGATTTGCTCTGCAGATCTTGTCTCAAAGGCACGTCAACCGAACTAGTTTTGACGTAGAAGCAAATGACTGTGATGCTGTCACATTGGCAGTTAAACTAAAACGGTGAAAAAAGAAGTGAGCTTTCCTGTCACACCTTTTATATTGGTGACCACGTGGCTACAGTAACTAATGAGAGACTGCCCAGTTATCATGTGATCCGATATAAAAAAGAGCAGACCCAATAAGTGTTGGCACTTATCGGGTCTGCTCTAAACTCAACGTCTTTAACAGAAATTGAACGTGTGCTGACAACCATGAAAACGTTGGATGTATGTCAATTCTTGATGTCGAAACAATTTCTTCATCTTTGCTCGATTTTAGAGTCTATTGTCTGTCTACAGATCCACAGAAAAATTGCCATTACTTTATATATAAGATGAGTTGGTCTTTTAACAAGTTGCTCTACTAAGGCTCAAGAGTCTAGCCTACCCTACTATTTTACCCAAAACTAAGGAATGCAGAGATGAATTCATACCTTTTTGAAATGTATACAAATTATCGACTTCTATTTGTTCTAACACATGGTGATAAACAAAAGAGAATTTGAAAACCTTACTTATAAAATATAACAGGATTTATTTACATTAAACAACACTGCACCAAATATGCATAAATGTCAAGCTTTCTATTACGTAGATATAATGAAAGACAGATTTACCAACCATTTGTAGAGATCAATCCTAGAAAAGTTAAAATATGATTATTGATAAGCGATACCCAAAAGGGTATAAATAGATAACAATTACTAAACGCCTTCAAAAAGTGAAAAAACTTCAAGAAAAAGTTATAAATATTATTTTTGTTGATAAAAATCCACGAAAACCAAAACAATCGCAAATCAATGTTACTACTTACAAAGTCTTTCAGATTCATACATTTCCAGTTTCAAACTGACTCCATCACTAAATTCAGAGGAATGAGCCGTTTGTTGACGCTTGCATTTGCCACGGACTCCTCGAGACATGATGATTGTCGTCCAGGTAAGGCGTTCATAGACCTGTGAAAAGATTGAAAAATGATCGAGCAAGTTCATAAATTGCGTAACAACTGCCGCAACACAACAACTCGCACACAAAACCGTGATCTCAACATTTTTTTTCTCTAAATACAAATATTTGTTACATTTACAACCATCCTTTATCGTATTTCGTTTGTTGTTTGATCACTTTCATTTCATTTTAATTTTGTTGCGTATTTTTATGAAGCCCCCAACAAATAAAAAGTTATCTTTCGATTGTGGCTATAATCATTGTAAAGAGAACAGGGGCTTCCATAATTTTTGAACTCAGCAAGAATTACTTGAGCCATACATTGAACCTTCATTTTATTTGGTGTTTGAAATATTTCACTTCTTAAGGAGTTTATTGTTCATTTAAAATCTTTCTTTTTTTTTTTAAACTCTTGTTCACCCCAAATAATGCACATTGCCACTTTGATGTAAGGGTAAGGGCCTACTATTAAGGAGCATGCCTACAGGGACACTCTAAATAGGGAGTTGAGCAGCAAGATGTTTGTTCACATTACATTTAAATTTCTGCATGTTAGTACAGTCAAGGAAACAGGGAACAGGGAGGGAATTCCAAAGGCTAGCAGTCTGAGGGAAAAAAACGATTAGAGTAGAAAACTTTCCGGCATCTGGGAACCTCTACAGTGAAGGGGTGGGATTTTGCTGCTTGTCGAGTTAGTCGGGGGTATTTACGTCGAGGGGGCACAAGTGCCACGAGTTCGTCAGAGCACATTCGATTAAATTACTTGCAAAACAAATGCAGGGATGCAACATTTCTAAGATAGAACTATGAATCGATATATCTTCGACACGGCAATGGAAGAAGGAAAAGCAGATTTCTGATTGGATAACTTTAATCAGAAAGAGTGAATGTTACCAAGATCAAAGTGATGATCAATGGTCGTAGTGTTGGAACGTCCCATAGCGAAGAAAGTTTCCCTGCTCAGTTTGTGGAAAGAGACTCGGGCGCAACTACATTGTTTTGTGTTACTTGTAAGCATTGGGTACAAAGAAATTGCGTGAAATCACAAGTAGGTTGAGAGATGATAACAGTTTGTGTGCAAGAAATGGAGATGGATAAGAATTCAGATGTGGATACCGATTTACAAGCCAATCCCGCATCCTACAGAGCAGTTAAAGATATATGAACAGAGGCAGAGAGGAGATTCCAGAACTACAGTTGAAGGGAAGAGTGTCATCAATAATTTGGGAGGGAAGGGTGGGGGGATAAATCGATAATAATAATAATGAAGAACTGAGGTGGCCAAACTGGAATTAGCTTTGTGTTGCAACCGTTAATATTGGTATGGAAATGTTGAACAAAGCTCTGATTGGATAAATAGATGTACAAACATCTCAGTTGAGGATAACCGAAGAAAACTTGGAGTAACTGTGTCCAAAAAATGATCACAAGCAAAATGAGTGATAGAAATTTCATGGAGAAATTCATTTTGTCCCGCCATCGACAACTCTGCAACCCACATCTAACATGGAAAAAGAGACGCTAATCGACGAAGAAGATGAAACACTCACCCAACACCTGAAGTTTGATATAGCATCTTCGTCATCATACGTAATCAGATAAGAGCGAAGGTCTTCCATCCAATAACCGACACATTTCAGCACGTGATCAGCCTCATCTGGAAAGAAAGGGAAACGTTAAAATATTATGCTTTTGTTTGTTTAATGAGACATCATTTCGGGGATTATTTAATGACAAAGCGCAATACTTAATGGAAACGGTTCATTGAACCCAAGTTGCTATTTTGCGGAGGTAGGGGCACAGTATCGAAGTGATTTATTAGCCAAATAAAAGGGAATTGGTTGCTGTTTTTTTCAAAACTTAAAAAAAATAACCTGAAAGAAAATGTATTGAAGAAGGCATATGTAAACGATAAATGTATTGAGATTATAATACAAGAAATGGCTTAGTTAAAAGACCAACTTATCTGATACTGTGAACGAGGCTTCCTTTAACATCTGGACAAGACAGTTCATACAAAGACAACTTCAAAAAGAGGACGAATAAAGATTTTTTATCTTTCATCATGCCAAAATTAAGTGCCTGGGGATTAGCCAAAGAGAATTGTCTTGCCCAATCAAATGGGGCTACTTTAGAATCTTAACACAATAGACAAGGGGAGGTAACCTATTAGCTCGTTTTTTTAATTTTTAGTATTAGTGCATATAAAATCACAATAGATCAAATTGCATTTAAATTCTGTCTATTTTAGAGTTTGCGAAGGTATCCATTAGGCCAACTATACCGCCTCTAAAAGAAAAATTAAAAACGTTCTTCGTCTTCACGTATAGCTTAACATTATTTTCCTATGTCTACTCATGAAAATTATACAGAGCTTAGATATTATAATAAATAACATTGTAAACATGCACTAAGCGGGTACATGTTTAGTGGGTCGCATGTTTGCAATTCATGCCAATAACAAGCTTGCTGTGGGAGAGATATTTAACCAAGTAAAGAGAAAACACACAAGAAATTGGAAATATGTCTGGCTTGGAGCTTGGACCACCCAGAACTTGATTTCTCCTTGGAAAGGTTAGTGTCTCTTTAAATGGGGATTCATGCTGAGATGAAAGTACTTGAGAAAAATAATGTCCAGCTGGATACTGACCCCAAGGCAATAGGTTTTTTTATGTTCATAGATTGGCAGCAAATTAGCCTTTTCAAGTCAATGCTGGGTGGTCGATCACAAAGGACCACAATGTCTAATATATATATATATAGATATGTTCCATGAGATAGGCAGTGGGAGAGGGTTTGGTTTGGTAGTTTTGTTTTACGGCATATCAACCCTTTTTGGGTTATTTAATGCCGAATCTGGTCATTATAGTAAAAGTTTTTATGCTTCAAGTTCTTTATATCTTCAAATGTTTAATCATGGTTTTTGGTTTGGTAGTTTTGTTTTACGGCATATCAACCCTTTTTGGGTTATTTAATGCCGAATCTGGTCATTATAGTAAAAGTTTTTATGCTTCAAGTTCTTTATATCTTCAAATGTTTAATCAGGGTTTTTGGTTTGGTAGTTTTGTTTTACGGCATATCAACCCTTTTTGGGTTATTTAATGCTGAATCTGGTCATTATAGTAAAAGTTTTTATGCTTCAAGTTCTTTATATCTTCAAATGTTTAATCAGGGTTTTTGGTTTGGTAGTTTTGTTTTACGGCATATCAACCCTTTTTGGGTTATTTAATGCCGAATCTGGTCATTATAGTAAAAGTTTTTATGCTTCAAGTTCTTTATATCTTCAAATGTTTAATCATCGTTTTTGGTTTGGTAGTTTTGTTTTACGGCATATCAACCCTTTTTGGGTTATTTAATGCCGAATCTGGTCATTATAGTAAAAGTTTTTATGCTTCAAGTTCTAAAAATAAAATAAAAAAGGGGAGGGAGAAAGGGAGAGGGGCTGTTGTTTTTGTTTTTGGTTTTGTAGAACATAATTAAGTTTTACAAAAAAAAAAAAAAAAAAAAAAAAAACGTCAATGTAGGTGAATTTCGTCTCATGGAGCCACAGGGCAGCCTGATCTGGTATCACCAGGTGGGAGAGGGGGGCAATCAGTTGGCCATCTGGGCGTCTCACAGTCAGTTAGGGTTTGTGTATCTCTCACAGACAGATGGGCCCTGAGGCTCTTAGCTAATGGATAATATTCGGTTGGACTTGTACTTTGATTTGGTCGGGCTACTAAATCACACTTGCAAGTCTGTTGTTCAGTAAAAGAAAATTAGTATTATTGAAACCTCTAAAAGAATAAAACTTTTTTTTTCCCCACTTTTTTAAAACTGGAGTTGCAATTTTTTTTGGAGGGAGAATTCTTCTGTTGCAGCACTGACGAAGAACACGCAATTGACATTGCATCTGGTGTCGGAATCGAACAACGACTTTGGACCGGCACAGTAGCAGACGATCACGGTATGTTAAGTGAACACACACAGCTGCACGTTCACAACATAAATAGGTAATGGCAACAGTATTTTTAACCCTATTCCGAGCAAACAACAGCAGCAGAAAGAAGATTTCTGTGAAATATTTGGTATTGGCTATATAAGCGAGACCCCAAACGCAGCCAGCATTAAGAGACTCAACCTGCCACATGAACTCTTGTCAGTCGAACCAAGGTGTTAACTACTACACACACTCCTTGCAGACAAACTAAATTTAGTGCTGACCGCAGACGTCCCAGCAGATGAAACAAGAAACAGTCATGGTGACAGCTTATACACAAAGTCTCACAAACTCACTCACAGACAAGTCCACACACATACAACACTTTGAACTCCTATTAACTCTTTACTTTTGGTTGTTCTAACAAATCGTAAATAAAATTGATATATATATATATATATATATATATATTACTTTGTCATTCTTTTGATATTGCCTCATCCTCTACAAGATGATGCTTTGAATATAAACTTTGGTGCTTTTACAGTTTAGCGGATACTTTAAATAAAACAAACTGAGGAATATCTGTTTGATGTACGTACCTTTCACGGGCTGAATATATCCTATACCAAAACGCACGTAAATTAATAAAGTAGTTTTTATTTTATAAAAGAAAAACTAATTTCATCGATTAACGAATAGCGTGGAAATACGTCCTCCATTACGAGTTATTCAAGGGAGATAACCGAAACTCATAAGCCTTAATAAGGACGTATTTCCACGTTATTCGTTAAAATTTAATTTTCTTTTATAAAATAAAAGCTACTTGATTAATTTACGTGCTTTTTGGTATAGGATATATTCAGCCCGTGAAAGGTACGTACATCAAACAGATATTCCTCAGTTTGTTCTATTTAAAGTATTCGCTAAACTTGGAGTTTACAGGGGTTAGTATTTTTCTGAAGTACTTTCCTCTCAGCATTAATCCCCATTTAAAGAGACACTAACCTTTCCAAGGAGAAATCAAGTTCTGGGTAGTCCAAGCTCCAGACTAGACATATTTCCAATTTTTTGTGTGTTTTCTCTTTACTTGGTTAAATATCTCTCCCACAGCAAGCTTGTTATTGGCATGAATTGCAAACATGCAACCCACTAAACATGTACCCCCCCCCCCCCCCCCCCCCGAAATATTTTCTTGATCTATAATAGCCAAATCTCAAACAACTTAGATTTTGTTCAAGGATCGGTTGTAGAGACTGCAGTTGTATTTATGTCAACTTCTGGTAGCCATCTTGAAAGGCGTGAAACAAAATGGCAGCATTTATTAGTTTAGTATTTTATGAGTTTGTACCGCTTTATGGCATTTCGCCCAAAACAATCCTGAGCACCTTTTTGATCTTCACGTGTCTGACAGGCGTAAACATGCCCTACAAAGTTAGAAAACAGCACAGATCCCATGACTTTGGCAAACAATTTTTCACGCTCAGAATTAGTGAAGCATGTCACAAATGTTTGCATCGGTTGTTGGCTATCGAGACGCTACATCATCCTTTAAAAACTTTTATGCTTTCAGAAATTTGACGAAATTACATCTGATGACCCCCTTCCCTTCTCTCCCCCGTCCATACACATATGCACCTCAGCACTGTACACAATGATTTCTTTTTTTATGGTGTAAGAAAGTGACGACAAAATCGAGACTATATTTGTCATGTGTCTGTCTGGGGATTGTCACATATAGCACTTTGCATATAACATTTAGGTATTATATAAATAACGGTACATATGAAAAAACGCAGTTACACAGGTGAAAATCGTAGTTCCAAATAAATTAACCGGAAAACTCTTTGATATACCTATGTATCAGGAAAAAATAGGTATCTTAACCAAAAATGAGCAAAAATTATTGAGTAGAATTTTAATTAAAAATAAAAATCAATTGTATAGTTCTTTAGGGTTCCGCCATTGATTCGAGTGAAAAACACGAAATTCAGGGGGAGATAAATCAGTCTGTCGCATCAACAAGTAATAAACCAATGGCAATCGGAAAAATATGATGAAACTGATGTTTATTTTTAATTAAAATTCTACTCAATCATTTTTCATAATTTTTGGTTAGGATATTTATTTTTTCTTGTATAAACACAAGTTTTTATTTGGAATTGCGTTTTCCATATATGCCCTCATCTATATAAGCACCACAATTTCTTCATAAATTTTAAATTAGTCTTTGTCCCATCCCTCAAAAAAATTTTTTTTTTTTAAAAGCCAAAACCTTTTCTGGCTTCTTTGAAATATCAAAATCCCATTTTTCCTCCCGGATATAAATTTCAGCAATTCTGGCTTTTGGCCGAGATCAAAGTGCAGTATCTTTTCTGGTGCTACACTTCGGCTGTTCTTCTCTCGGTCGGCAAAGGAGTAGGCACTTCTAGACTGGGTTTAGCTTTCAAATAGCACAAATAATAAGCAAGTATCAATCTTCATCTCAAAAATAGCGTACAATCCCATTTTTTTTGTAATCTACTTATCAATATTGCCCCCACGTGCCCTCATTACTACTACTACTACTAATAATAATAATAACAACACAACACTAAACAATAAAAACGAGTAATTTTAACAAAAAAAAAAAATTATTTACAAGTCTTGTTAATATAAAAAGTAAATAAATAAATGAAGAAAAGTAAGAGATTAGTTTAGGAAAGTCTTAGCGGATATTTTTTGTTTCTCAGCCATGCAAATGTGAACCGTTCGAAAATAGAATCCAAAGCGTAATCTGCTATTCTTAAATAAAATCCAAGTACTAAAAAAATCTGAATTAGATTAATTTCTCCTGGTAATGTTATTATTTTGTCATTACATAAATCGTATGATGTCACAAATGCGAAACAAACATAAAAAGAAAATATGTATAAGTATAAATAATGAAGTGAGTATGTTAGAATTACAAAACCGCTATTCTTATATTCCATATAACTGGAATGTGGAAGAAAGAAGGGAGCAGTCATTATTTTTATCGAAAATGTACAGTAGTTCACAGAGAAAAAGAGTAGTGTGAAAAATTAAGCACAAATGGTGTTCATGGCATTATTATACCATGAGCACAAATAGTGTTCATGACATTATTATGCCACGAGCACAAATAGTGTTCATGGCATTATTATGCCATGAACAATTATGTTACTGGGGGCGTCAAGGTTAGACAAAAAATAATTTTTTGTATTTTACTTGGGTAACATTATGTGTGTACAAAAGATTTTTTTTTTTTACCATATTCTCCAATTGGTCGTCCACGATAATCCACCGTCTCGCAATATTCGGCATCAATTTCCATTTTAGTCATATCCTTCGTACAGGACTTCGCCTCACTCTCTATGTTGCGGCAATCAACTTGCACACGAGGTTTATCAGTCACTCCTCGGATACGAGTTTTGTACCTTTCATCATCATTTCCCACTTGAACAAACCGGTAACGGCCACCAACTGGGCAGGGAACAGGTGTTGGAGGGTTAACTGGGAAAATAAAATACAATGGTCAAAAGTACATCTATGTAATTCGTTTTAAACAGTAAAAATTAAGGGAAATAATCATCTAGCATTTTAACACGTCTCCCTAATTCTTATCTCTTAACTTCTAATGGAATTTTCCACTTTTCTCCTTACTCTAGCATTATGTGAAAAATACCGTTTTAACACAATTTTTTTTTTTTTTTACACACTCACATATACAATCTTGCTACATTCTTATTCATCCAATAAAGAGTTAATTTAAAGTAAATCACGACAAATTAATTTATTTAAATAAACTAGAATTTTATAGGCCCTACGGACCAAAATTCTAACATATAGTAAATATTAAAATTGTTTTTAACGCCAATATGTAGTTAAAGCAAAATTGTTTTGGATTATTAAAATAATTTCCAACGCTATTGATAATGTTTAACCATTTATTTATTTTTATCGCTTATGCTTGAATTCATGTTTTGAAACATGACGTAAATTATAAATCTATGACGTCACGTTAAAGCTATAATTATTTTGTTATGGTAATGTTTTAAGCTCTATTTATAAGAAAGTCCAAATAGCTCAGTTGATAGAAAGTCAGACTGAAGATCAAGATTTTGGTTTCGATTTCCAGTCATGGCATCTGCTTTATTTGTTGGGAAATTTATTATTTAATATTTATACAATATTTTCCATTCTTAAAGTAGTTAAGATCTGATATTCTGAAATGAGACAAATTCTGCAATGTATTTATTACGTATAAATGATATTAATATATAAGTTTGATCCTTTAACACTTTTCTCTCCATTTTTACTTTTATCTAACCCTTGGATATCTTTGATACACTATTGCTCCATACGTCGATAAGCACTCAAATACTCACTTTAGCATTAAACCACAAATTGCTATCCATTTCTTTTTTTTTATTCGTTCCAATTATTGTTTGGAATTATGTGCATTATTTTTCAATATTCAAATACTTTCACATTTTCGATTCAAAGGATAAAATAATTTAATTAACTTATATTATTTTCAAAATAATATTTCAAGCTGATTATTTCCAAAATCAACTCATTTCCTTCTGATGAGAAGAATATTTTCTTTTAAAAATCCGGGATTTGAACGATATACATGGACTCACTTCTGTTTATATTTGTTGAATGTTTAGATACTATGAAAATAAATATGTAACTATATATATATGTGTGTGTGTGTGTGTGTGATTATCGTCACTCATGTAACAATATATATATATAAAAACAATTGTGACTGACTGACTGACAGACGAACAAAATCTCTATTTCTATAAGATATATTTCACATTTATTTAAAATTTAGGATTAAGATATCTAAAATATTCTCGTTTTTTGTCTATCGTAACTTTTGAATAGTGAAATGACGTTTCCACATTATTTTGTTTATTTCTAATGGTTTTTTTTATTTATATAAATGCCAATGTTTGTGTGTTCCCCATAGAAAGAAAAGTTAGAGAATCTACATAAAATCTTAAAGTGTATTTATACATAAAATTTTCCAGAGAAGACAATAGAGATGGCCCTAAATCTCTAAGTGCCCTCCTCCCCGCGAAGGGAGCAGAACTTCCCTTAAAACTTCAAATACATTTATCCAATTTTAATAAATTTTAAACCATACGATTCTAAATCAGAGAGCTTTCCAAATTTTCAGTTTCTTCCAACTATATTTGTGGACGAAAGAGAGGGGGGGGGGGGGGGTAAAAAGTAATATGGTGTTATGTGCATAGTATAAAAAGGACAGTGGAAAAATGCAGTAGACTGCATTTTTTTTAGTAGTGCATATGAATGGCGGACATTGCAAGTGTTAGATGCTCGGCCAGAGGAAAGGGGGGGGGGGTACACAAAATAAAGTGAAAATGTCTTTGGTCTTGTTTTGGGCCATCCAGAAGTTTATTTCCCTTTGAAATGAATAAAGTATCTCGTAAAAACAGACAACGATGTTGTAACACAAAAGTGATGTTCAGATCGCCTCCATGATATGCCCCCCCCCCCCCCCCCCCCACGGGTAGACTGTCTGACAGTTATCTCAAGTTGAAATCTCAAGTAGATTTCCGGTCAGGAACAAAGGACCCCAAGGGACAGGAGGAGGTGAGACCTTGCCCACTGGGTATGACAGGAAATTGCAGTTTGTTGGGTCAGTTGGCGAAGAGTTGAAGCTGGGTGCTCTTCAAGGCAAGATGTGCCCATTGGGGCTCTTAGCTAAAGGACTGTGTGGGACTTATATTTTATTTTGTTGGCATAGAGAAATCTCATTTGCAAGTCTGCCATTCAACTTGGCAACACGAGTATCTTTTATAACATCCAACAAATAAATTTGTTACTTGTTTATAGACGAGTTGTGATTCTGCTTGGCATGAGAGTTTTTGTTGCAACATGGAGACGAGATCGCGAACAACCTTTGGACCGGCACAACGTGTGGAGACGATTACAGCCAGTGCAGTGAACACTCACGCATGCAGACATGTTCACAACAATATTCCTCGTTAAATCGCGAGCAACGTCAGGTCTTCCTGCTAGTTTTTATATTGTTTTTTAATTTGCAAAGACATCCACTTATATAAAGTTTACAAATCTCTGGTTCCTCCTTAAAAGACATTCGCAGCAAGAACCCGTCTTTCTATCATGATGGAAAGAACTTTCCTTTCTTCCTCCATGTGCCTAGTCTCAGGCAGAATTTCCATGAACAGAATTACTTTCTGTCTGTGGAACTCACTACAACAAGACTGTTTCCCTGCTGACTACAACATACTCATCTCCAAAGAAGAGTAGAAAGTGACTAACTTGGCTTTACTTTCGGCAGCCTCGTAACTCTCGCTTCCCTTTATTTTGTCCTTTAGTCCTCACATCCATGAGCGATGTTTTTGACAAAGGGGGAAGAATTGCTGTTTTCTGGGTAGGAATCTATCCATCTAACACTTATCGTTGACTAGTTGTTGACCTTGACGTAGTATTTTGGCTTTTGACCTTGATCAATGGTGACTCATTAGGAAAAAAATGTTTTTTTAAAGATTAAAAGATAAATAATGAAACAATTTCAGCAACCTTGACGTAGATGCTGAATTAATATATATATATATATATATATATATATATATATATATATAATATACATTTGCTTGGTCTAAATTTGAACACACAGACAAACAGATGAATGCCCTTTATTTGGATATAGATTATTAATGTTGTAAATTGACTTTCAGATGTTTATTTTTATATAAACTATGTATATCTCTATATAAAGTTAGATATGGCTATATATTTGTATATACAGGATTCACTCCTAAACTAATTAACCTATTATTATGAATTTTGGAATACAGATGCTAGGTGTAAAAAAAGCTGTAATGTGGGCTATATTTAATTCAATTTAGTTTGATACAAAAGGTGGTAAACAGGAGGTTGAAGACTTTTTTGAAAATTCAGATACCTTCGATTTTTGTGAAATTTTAACGATAGGTATTAGACATCAATTAATCAATATTCGCCAAATTTCAGTTTCTTTGCAGTATTTTACAGGATTTTTAGAGGCCATTTAAAATTAAAATATTTCAGATTTGCATTAAATTTGATCTAGTCACGAGACACCAATTAAGCAAGATTCCCCGAATTTTAATTTCTTCTTAAGACCCCCTTAAGCTTAAGTGTTAAATTTTAGACATTTTTAAGAATCAAAATCATGTAAGGGATTTTGATCAAAATTAGAATAAGCATTCTAGACATAAGGTTTAGTAGCATTGTATCTTGATTTTAATCTTTGTAAGGGGACATAAAAGTGGTGCAAAACTGTTCTGTTTGGGAAATATATTTTACCCGTCCTAGCACAGATGTTCTTCTAGTATATTTATATATTTTAATTTGCTTTTTATATATATATATTTTTAAACATGTACGGATTGTAGAGAAAAGGAAGGCAATGAACTGTAAATAAAAAATACAAGTGATGGGGGGATGGGGGGGGGCGCTTACATATGAAGTAATCATATTTCCAGTCAAAATCATCTCTGTTCAATACAAAGGCTTGCCAAGTGCAAGACTGTCGGAATTTCTTAAGCAAATAATCTTTGTCCTGTTCCTCATCCTGTGTCAATCGATTTGGTTTTCCTGGAAAAAAAAAAGAAGCAATTTAATAACTAACAAAAAAGAGGTATCACAAGAAATTTCTTTTAATTATTTTGAAATAAATTTAAAAAATAATCTTTTTCTTCATTTTTTTTTATATAAAAATAAGATACAGACTTTATTTATTTGTTTCTTGAAATATAAATAATAACATTACAAATTTGTATACAGAATGCAAAATTTCAGATTGACAAAGAAACGACAATAATAGTTTTACTGGAATGAAACTTCAGTTTCCAAATCAAAAAAGGTTTAAATAGAAATTGTCTGTGTTTATATTAAACTATGGCAGCAGACAATGCTCATTACATTTTTAACGTTAAACATTGCAAAATAAGGTTGACAAATCACCCAAACATCAAAACAGTGAGCGTTTTGTACTTCCATAGTTTAATACAAAGACAAACAACATGGTAACACTTATAATTGTATCATTTATAATCAGTAACATTTTCAGAAAAACTATTTGACATTCTAAAGCAGGACCGGCGGGACAGTTATAAAAGTGGTGGGGAGGGCTCTCCTAAAAACCCGGTTAAACACTTCATTATTGATGACCGTAAAGTGGGGGGGGGGGGGAGAGTCAAAAAGTGGTGCCGCCGTCCATGTAAAGAGTTTTAAAATATTAGCATAACACTACCGAAAATTGGTTGAAAAAAAAGAAAAAGAAAAAAATAGAACGCTTGTTTTTTCAGTGATTGAAAAACAAAAAAAAAAGACGAAATTTCTGATTTATAAACCTTTCTTTTGTATTATTCCATCTCTTAGTTGGTAATGCAGTGAAATTCTTTTAGTTCTAAACATAAGACAATTAATTTGACAAACACTTTGAGCTATCAATTTGTTCAGACTGTTAAATGTCTTGTGAATTTGAATGTATCAAATCTATTCTTATTAAGGTAAGGTAAGATATTGCTTAATGGCACATCAACCCTAAGGGTCATTTCATGCCATGAATGTAGAAGGAAATATCCTTCATTTGAGTCTTAAGTCAGTGGGTCATTTATAGTCATTAGGTAAGAGCTTTGGTATTTTGAATTGTTGCAATTTTGGTGAAGGTTTTTATGCTTCAAGTTCTTTATATCTTCAAATGTTTAATCATGGTTTTTGGTTTGGCTGTTTTTTTTTCACGGCATATCAATCCCTTTCAGATCATTTAATGCCGAATCCGATCATTTTGGCAATGGTTTCCACGCTTCAAGTTCTTTATATGTTCAAGCATCCATTCATGGTGCTTGGTTGAGTGAAAGGGGGCGGGGGGAGAAGGGAGAGAGGGAAATTGTTTTTTGTTTTGGATTTTGCAGAACATGATTGAGTTTTGCAAAGGAAGAAAAAACAATAAAACATCAATGTTTGGTGCATTTTGAGTCAAGAAGTCAATAACTTCAGACAGCCTGATCTGGTAGCGCCAGTAGGTTCTATTTGACCCATAGATGGGGCCCTTACAGGTACTACCACTCTGGGCCAGAGTGGACCTGGGAGCAATGGCAACTAAAGGGCAACTCCACATTCCTCACAGCTCCCAAATGGAGGCCTCACAATGGATGTGTTTTAAGGTCATACCCAGGACTTGGATTATTTAAATTCTTTGGGCTACTATTTTTATTCTGATTGTTATTTTCACAACGTTTTGGCCGATGTAACCTCTAACCTTCTTCAGATGCATATTTTTTTGTTGTATTTTTTAACTTGGGAATCTTTATGTCAAACTCAAGAACCTATCTGAATTTCTAACTGAAACCTTTATTTATTCCACAGAGATACTTTGTTCTCATTCTGTCAGCCATAACAAAGTCATCATCATAGACAGCCCTGCCTTCGTAAGGCGTCGGCGACTATGGTCCTCCACATTGTCCTATCATCCATTGAACAAAATAGTCCCATTGCATTCCGGTTTGTCCACCTACACATATTGTCCATAAACTTATATCTTGGTCTGCCCACTGGCTTACAGGCAGGCATTCTACCAGTAAGAACCAAATGTTTGAGTCCTTTGTGTCTATATATATATATATATATATATATATATGGCTGATAAAAGTTATTTGTCCTTTCATTAAAGTCTACATTAATTGCCCAGGTTTCTATCCATATTGAAGTGAAACCTGAACAGTAACGGTTTAAGAGATGCGTTGCACGGAGAGAAACGATATGAAAATGATACCATGAACGCGAGTTATAAACACAAGCTTAGATCTGATGAACTCAGAGAAAGATCAAATCTAGATAGTATAGGGAGATGTGTGCACAACGGGAGACTTTGTTAGAATGGTTATGATGAAAGAATGGACGAAAGTTCTTGGGTTAGATGTAGAACAGTTGAGGTAGCAGGGTCAGTTGGCAGGGGAAGGTCAATAAAAACATGGGAGGAAGTGAGAAAGATGGACTTGAGAAACAGAGGGATAAAATAAATATGGCCAGAGAAAAGTTAGTTTGGAAGTCAATTTTTAAATGTCAGCATGTAAAATGAAGGTTAAAGTAAATATGATGATTACGATTTCTTACCGATTCTAAATCGTACAATGCTGTGGTGGCGAGGGAGAATGTCAAAACAGACAAAATCCATTTCACTGTGAAAGAGACGAAAAGAAAAATATTTGTTTAATCGTAGATATTTTTATGCATTTCAGAAAAATTAATGAGGAAACAAAACAAAACAGATTATCTTTTCTTCTTTCTGCCCCCCCCCCCCTCTCGATTTTTCTTTTTTCTTCTATACAGGGTATTGGAAAATTACCGATTATCTCTATATTTATAAATTTGAGCAATTAGTCGCACTGATAGTGAGATTAAAAGGCCAACTTCATAGTCATGATAGAAGAAAAACAGCTTTCTAACATACTCACTCATGTCTATCCGATCGATACCCAAATGTTAACTAATTTGCATATAGCTTTGCAAAACAAACTCGTTAACTAAATATTCATTTTTTTATTTTTTTTATTCGATGATCGTTTTTATTTTGCTATTAGCCACAGTTCTATTTACAGATTTTCTGGAAAACCAGACCCAAAGTCTGCAGCAAACGGTGTCCAGTCAAATTCAGTTCCTGATATTAAAGACTTCCTGTTTTGGGTTGTTTACTCTTGTGGTTTGCCAAGTTTTGTACTAATTTTTATTTATTAAATTGTTCAGTGAAAATACAGAATAGTTAACAAAGCCCTCCACCCCCACCATGTTAAGAATGGCTTTCTAAAAAATCTTCTGCAGTTTACTGACCATGCTGAAAAAATAATGTCATTACTGACTAGCACGTTTTCAAGAACAATAAAATTTGATACAGCTAATTCCTTCTCTAATGTACTGTGAATCATGTTAAAAAGTTTCAATGTGTTAGCTGTTAAAATAGACATATGAACTTATTATTGCAAACATTTATAATTTTAATTTACGACAAGATAAAATTACATTTGTAACGATTTTTTACTGCATTTTCAGTTATACACTGTGAAAATTGGCTTCTGGGCCAATAACACAAAAGACAATAAATTTTATAATTTTCAACCAATTTTAAACAAATAGAATTTGGTGGCTAATTGAACTACCAAAATAAATTTGGTCTCATTGTTTATGTTTTGCAAACATCTATGTCCCCGCATTAAAGGATTTTAGAAATAATGAAAAGAAAATTTTTGTTTATGATAGCTACTAAAGAAAATAAAAATTTTGTTTGGGATAGCTACTAAAGAAAATAAAATTTTGGTTTATGATAGCTACTAAAGAAAAGAAAATTTTGGTTTGGGATAGCTACTAAAGAAAAGAAAATTTTTGGATACCAACTTATAATTATAGTGTTTTAAAACCGACAAAGAAAACGAATATCAAACAAGCAGCACAACTTTTGGCTAAGAGCAAAGTGTGGTATCTGTTCTGATACTACACTTTATCTGTTCTGTCCTCGGTCAGTGAAGGAGAAACACTTTTAGACTAAGGCCATTTTTACTTTTGTCTCAATCCAGAGTGCTGCTTTTTGGGGAGCTGGATTTTCCCCCACATTAAAAACCGACCTTGTGTCTATATCTACCCTCATGGGGAGACAAGAAAATAGGGACAACTGTCGCCTTCAACATACAATAAGTGCCAAGATTAGCTGTTAGGGGCTCAGTAGTGCCAGTAGATCCCCTCATAAAAATGTATTATCCTCTGAGAGAAAACAAACTTGTTTACATACCATTTTCCTACTGTAATTTTTGTCATCAAATAGCGAGTACCGAGCGTCTGCTGGCACGAGAAGTATTGTTCCTCATAACTGAATTTATCGAATTTGGTCTTGAAATAAATGTGGGTGTCATTAATTATGACATCACTGTCATATTCGCCAACATGATGCCATGTCCCTGTCAAGTTTCTCGGCAAATTGCAAGACGGTTGCACATATGATGTCACAGGCGGAACTGAAAGAGAGAAGAAAAACAGGAATAGTTTGATGATAGGTTTTTTTTTTTTTGTGTTTTTAGGATCATTTAAAAATGATATGAGAAAATATTGATTTAAGAAACATAGGAGGTATATTAACTTTCACAGACAAGAGAGATAAGAATGAAAGAGAGAGAGAGACAAATGAAAGAGAAAGGGTGAGATGAGAGAGAGAAAGGGAGACATGAGAGAGAGAAAGGGAGACATGAGAGAGAGAGACATGAGAGAGAGAGAAAGGGAGACATGAGAGAGAGAGAGAAAGGGAGACATGAGAGAGAGAGAGAAAGGGAGACATGAGAGAGAGAGAGAAAGGGAGACATGAGAGAGAGAGAGAGAAAGGGAGACATGAGAGAGAGAGAGAGAAAGGGAGACATGAGAGAGAGAGAGAAAGGGAGACATGAGAGAGAGAGAGAAAGGGAGACATGAGAGAGAGAGAAAGGGAGACATGAGAGAAAGGGAGACATGAGAGAGAGAGAGAAAGGGAGACATGAGAGAGAGAGAGAAAGGGAGACATGAGAGAGAGAGAGAAAGGGAGACATGAGAGAGAGAGGGAAAGGGAGACATGAGAGAGAAAGGGAGACATGAGAGAGAGAGAAAGGGAGCCATGAGAGAGAGAGAGAAAGGGAGACATGAGAGAGAGAGAGAAAGGGAGACATGAGAGAGAGAGAAAGGGAGACATGAGAGAGAGAGAGAAAGGGAGACATGAGAGAGAGAGAGAAAGGGAGACATGAGAGAAAGGGAGACATGAGAGAGAGAGAAAAAGGGAGACATGAGAGAGAGAGAAAGGGAGACATGAGAGAGAGAGAAAGGGAGACATGAGAGAGAGAGAAAGGGAGACATGAGAGAGAGAGAAAGGGAGACATGAGAGAGAGAGAAAGGGAGACATGAGAGAGAGAAAGGGAGACATGAGAAAGAGAGAGAGAGAGACGTTCATCTCAAACAAATTTTTATTGTTCTATTGTAGTCCGAGAATAAAAGACAAAAAAATCAAAATCATTGATGATGAAACTAGTTAAAATAATCTTTAAAAACTACCATAAACCTCCTACCTGGTTGGACGACAAGTCTCTCATAACCTTGATAGATACCAGACAGCATGGAACACTCCGAGTATTGGGATTTTACCCATAAGAATTTGTTGCTTGTTGGGTTCTGATCTTTTTTGGTCAACTGAGAGCAAAAAAAAAAAACACAAAAAAAACTTAAGAATGCATGGTGGATTCAAAAATGTTTGTGTGTGATTGGGATGGAGATTATGACTATTCAAAGTTGGTTGGAAATTAGAAAATTTGCAGTCTTGTGTGCTATTGCTGTGTGCTAAAACTAAAAATGCAGGCTTTAAACAAATAAAAACATCCTTACAAATCTTAATGGATCACAATGGAAGTAATAATTATTATAGTAAGCCAACCTTAACATTGGGCAAAATCTCATTTCCTTTCAAAAGAAAAAAAAGTACAAAAATGACATGGAAGCACAACTTTATTCATATAAGATTTATTTCAACAGCTAACATATTGAATGTTCATAATATGATTAATAGCACAGTAGAAATCAAGCTAGATTTTTCTTTTTATTGTAAATCAATAAAAAAAAAACCCTCAAATTTGGTCAAAGTAAAAACAGACGAAAACACAATTTGATAGAGCAAAAATTTAATTCACTCAAAATTTCAACTTCGAGTTTTTTTTGTGAAAGATAACATAAAACCCTATATTAAGCCCACCAGATTGACAAGTGGCCCTTTTCCTTTAAGATGGGACTGTTTTTATATGCATACAAACATACAAAATCGTGCGCATTAAGTTGAAAAACATCAACATTAAAAATATAAATCGTCACTGAAAATGCTAACCTAACTTGAAGTAACCAGGAAAAAAACTATTAATGACACAAGAGAAATAATTGTACATTTATAAAGAGAAAAGATTAAATTTTGTTCACATCTAAATTTTATCAAAGTAACCCCAAAAATATCAATGAGTTATCACAAGTTCAAATTAAAGGGAATTTCACTTTCCCAATTTTCGTACACTAAACTAGTCTGGTTTGTGATACCTCGTATGATATATAATATTATCTCCTTATAATAATTTAAAGAAAGAAACATTTTGAGTTTAAAAAACAATCCAATCATCCAATTTAGCTGATACTATCACTCGTTCATGCTCTACTAATTTTAGATATTGAGCAAGTAAATCTGCTAGTATATAAAATAGTAATAGTAACAGATATGGCATCACATGGCAGAGAGAGGCCCCGACAGAGAATAGCAGGGAGTATGTGGCGCGTGGATATGTAAAATGATATAGGCTGACAAAATATAATTAATTAGTGATTTTGATTGTTCTCTCTCTGCCCCTCCCCCCCTGTGGATTATGAGTTATTACTCTTGGACCATTTTGGAGATAAGAGGGATCTCCCTTGATTCGGGATTGACTATAAAAGTCGAGTCTGATAGAAAGTCGAACTCTGCAGCCTCTAAGACGAAAAGAGATTGTGTTGTTGTATTGATGATATGGACGAACGTTGCAAGCTTTGACATCCTCTCTCCACCCGTCAGTGATTTAGAAAAAAGATCAAGTTGAATAAATGTCTGCTGTCTTCCAACAGTCTTGTTCGAGTTAGTCCTTTTTGAAAGTATGAAAGATGCTTATTTACCAGGTGACGTATATATGTATATTTATATAAATATATATATTTCCTCCTCGCTGGTCAGTGATTTGAAACAAAGATCAAGTTGAATAAATGTTCACAGTCTTCCATCAGTCTTGTCTCGAGTTAATCCTTTGAATGGTATGAAAGAAGCTTATTTACCAAGTGACGTTCCCTCGGTCTGGAACAAGTTGTGAACTTTAATATTTCTGTAACGATGGCGACAACTTGGTTTTCGACATGTATGGCACAAGGTTGAAATGCAACGCTAATTAATAAAAGTAAATTAAATCAGTTTCCTTACCAGACATTTAAATCTTGCTCGATCTTCATTAGCTACCGTATTAGCAATGCCAGCGTACATGTAGCCATTATCTCCATACCAACTACCCATGCACTGAAAACGGAATTCTGGAAAAAAAAAAAAAAATTAATAAAATAAATGCATTTTATTTTTACAAAAATCAACAGAATTTCAACTTTTAGTTGTTTTGGCATCTAAACCGCTTTTGGGGGTTCATTTAATGCCAAATTCAGTCGTTTTCGAAAAAAAAATTCTTAATAGCAATCTACCTGACATATCGATACTTGATTCAAATGAGCCTAGGTTTTTTTGTTTTTTTGCCTTCCACTGTTATTGGCATCAATATATTTAATTTCACTTCCATTTTTTTACACATACTTATTTTAGTTAAGAAATCTGTTAGAGTGGAAACATTTTCCTTTACTCACCAAATATTTTCTTGGCCTTTTGGCTAAGATCAAAGTGTAGTATCTGTTCCGATGAATACTGCACCCCATACTGGTGTTGTCTTGGCCTTCGTGTCTTGATTTACGCCGGTTAATGGGTCTGTCCTGTGCAGTTGTGGGAGTACCTTCCCAGGCTTTGTCTCCCCTCTTTGGGGAGGAGTAAGTTTATTGCTTACTGCCAAAGGCGCCCCTACTGGGGAATGCTGACGGGGCTGCCCAGGTAATTTTTAAACCCCACTTTCCCGACCCGACCTTGGGTCACATCTTATTTGTGGGAGTAAGATAAAAACTGGCCTTGTGCCTAACTCCTGGAGAGGAGTAAATCAATACTCACCAAATATTTTTAAGGGAAATAATCATTTAAAGAGTTGACTTCTGCAAAAAATAAATATCTAAAAACACTTTATATTTTTTTAAACATTAAAAGGAAGTTTCCACATTAATTAAACATTAATATTTGTTCTTGACTTTATTTTCACAAAAATCAACAAAATGTTAACTTTTGGGGGTCATTTCATGCCAAATTCAGTCATTTTCGAAAAAAGTTCATAATATTTTATTAAGAGAGTAGAAAGCGAACCTTGGGTTTACTTTCGGCAGCCCTGAACTTTTGCTTCCCTTATTTTGTCCTTTAGTCCTCACATTCCATGTACGACGTTTCTGACAAAGGGGGAAGAATTGCTGTTTTCTGGGTCAGAATCTATCCATCTAACACTTATCGTTGGCTAGTTTTTGACCTTGAAGTATTTTTTTTTAGCTCCATTCATCAAGTGGCTTCATGGCTTGTCTGGAGCGATTTCCATTAAAAAAACAAACAAAAAAAAAAAACATGTTTTATATCTACATATTAGGTTGAGAAAAAAGTTTGTACAACTTGGGTACTGCTCAATCAGGTTATCATAGAATCAAGCAAATTGGTTGCAGTAAAGTTCAGTGTTAAGTTTTTGTTGGATAAATAGATGTACACACATTCCAGCAGAGGGTAACCGAGGAAAAGGCAAGCCGAAAAAAGACTTTCAGTGACTCTGGCAAAAATGATTTGAAACCCCTGCACATCAAAACCGACATAAACGATAGAATTTCATGGAGAAAAATCAGTTTGATACGACTATGGCTCAGATGCAACTCACATACGACGTGGAAAAGACAAGCTCATCGATGGCAAGTTGACAGCTCTACCATTCGGCACAAGTTCAAAAAGCCAGATTCCTTCAAAGTTCCATCATACGGAAATCAAGGATCTTCTTTCCAAATCATTCTCACATGGCACAAAAAATGTTTTCCTCAATTTAATATTTTGTTAAATAAATCATCTGTAAACGATAGATTCGATTCAACCCTTTAGATGACAGGTACTACCACTCTTCCAGGTCAGAATGGACCTGGGAGTAATAGTAGTAGCAACTATTGGGAGACTTCACACTCCCCAAGGTTCCTAAATTGGGGTCTCATCATTGGATACAGTTTTGTGTCATATCCAAGATTGTTGAGGGGAACTTTAGTAGTAAATAGGGCTCGGAAGCAGGGTAAGCATACAAAAAAGGGTAGGAAGAGCTGGGATAGATGTTTTTGGGGGTTACTGCCATTACTCCCAGCTCCATTGGGTCAGAGTAAAGCTGGGAGTAATAACAACTAAAGGATGACTCCACACTTTCGAAAGCCCCCACATTTAGGGCTTCACAACCAGATACAGTTTAAAGTTATACCCAGGGCCAGGATGGGGTAGATAGAGTGAGTAGTTGTTTTGTATAGGTGACGACAGTCAAGCGTGAGTTGGCTCTATGCTTGGATTCGACTCTCGTCTAATTTTGACAGTCATCATCATCATGGCTCTATAATGGGAACGATCATTCTCCATTATAATGGTAAGCTGTAATAGAAAAGTTACCCGACTCCAACAGTTAATCAACAGACGACATCGTAATTTCAAATGAAAATACCTTTTATTGGGCTGTGCTGAAAAGGGAATTAAAACAGCTTCCAAGCAGTCTTTATAAAGTGTGGCATGCAAGCGGCTCTGATCGGCGTGTTCAATATCGGCCGAGTAAACCCGCTAGTATATAAATTGGTGAGTTGAAAATAACAGGAAATAAAAGGTCAGTCTGGGTCAATTTGCTGAACTAGTGGTTAGAATTACTGGAACTGTGGAAATCAAGCGAAACAGACATGACTTCACATGGTCCAAGGAGAGAGGGAGTCTGAGAAATTGACAGTTCGTTGGGATCACTACACATGTGAGAATGTTATTTTAAAATACTCTAAGATATGATTAAACAGTGACCATCCAACTGGTCAGTGATTTGAAACAAAGATCAAGCAGAATAAACTTCTTCTGTCTTCTAACAAGTTTTGTTTGGACTTAGTCCTTTTTCGAGGTATGAAGGGACTAATTTGCAGGTGGCGTTTTCCCTAGTCTGGAAGGACCATAGAAAGGGCACATACAGAAGTAAGCAGCAAACAAAGGTATGATTATAAACTTTCACTCATGTATGGCACAGGATTGACAACGCAACAGCTTTACTGGCTCCAACACCCGCCATGGGGAATGAAATTGCATGGTGCTATAAGAAAAACCTGGCAATCTGTGTTCTAAGGTCAGAGCTTCTGATTGGATGAGGGTGGGGCAATCACTCAAGTGCTACACCTGTTCATTTATATCAAAGAAAGTAGTACATAATACAATTAGAATATGTAATAAAAAATGGTTGGTATTTTAGACCTTACCAAGATTTTTTTTAAATGGCTGGTATTTTAACCTTACCAAGATTTGTAAAAATGGCTGGTATTTTAACCTCACCAAGATTTGTAAAAATGGCTGGTATTTTAACCTTACCAAGATTTGTAAAAATGGCTGGTATTTTAACCTTACCAAGATTTGTAAAAATGGCTGGTATTTTAACCTTACCAAGATTTGTAAAAATGGCTGGTATTTTAACCTTACCAAGATTTGTAAAAATGGCTGGTATTTTAACCTTACCAAGATTTGTAAAAATGGCTGGTATTTTAACCTTACCAAGATTTGTAAAAATGGCTGGTATTTTAACCTTACCAAGATTTGTAAAAATGGCTGGTATTTTAACCTTACCAAGATTTGTAAAAATGGCTGGTATTTTAACCTCACCAAGATTTGTAAAAATGGCTGGTATTTTAACCTTACCAAGATTTGTAAAAATGGTTGATATTTTAACCTTACCAAGATTTGTAAAAATGGTTGATATTTTAACCATACCAAGATTTGTAAAAATGGTTGATATTTTAACCATACCAAGATTTGTAAAAATGGTTGATATTTTAACCTTACCAAGATTTGTAAAAATGGTTGATATTTTAACCTAAACAAGCCGCGCGTGCGTGGTCCCCCTCTGTATGTGACTCGATGTGGCGAGTGTAAAATGCAATAAATTTGGGCAATTTGGGGCATTTTTGACCCCCCTTTTACCCCCGTGGATGCGCGAACCAGAATTTTTCTGAAGTCAAGGATGCTCATTTTATATCCAGAACAATTGCCTCTACATTTTGGCCAAGTTTCAGAAAAATTGAATAGATGGATCAAACGTTATGGGAGAAAAGGGTAATTTTCTGCCATTTCGGGGCCTTTTTACCCCCTGGGGGGGCTAACCAGATTTTTTTTTCAAAAATCAGAGAATGTCACTTTCTAACCTGACCAAAGTTACAACTTCATGCAAAATTTCAGAGAAATTCAATGGATGGTTGCGGAGAAAAATCCGGAGGACGGACGGACATGCCTCAAAACATAAGTCTCCCGATTTTATAAATCGGGGGACCAACAAGATTAAACAAAAAAGTTGCTATTCTAACCTCACCAAGATAAAAAATAAATGGTTGCTCTTTTAACTCCTCCAAGATAAAGATTGCTAGTGTAACTACTTTTAGAAAGGCAGTATCCACTTCATAGAAAGGTTTCTAATGTAATCATTCCATTAAATCAAAAAGTTCTTATCTCACAATGAAGAGCATTACTCGTTCACTGATCACAAAAACAAAAAAGAAATATTGTACATACAATAGAATAAAGATTTCTTTTTTAATCTCCCAAGAACACGGATTTATTTAACTACTCTGCTGGTTTTGTTGGTCAACAATCACAAGATCAAAACCTTCCCTCCTCCTGTGCATGTGTGTGCATAAAAACTAGAGTTCAATTGCTACTTACGTTTGAATTTAGAGTTTGTTACTCCTCGACATTTTCCATAGGTCATTAAAAAAAGCTGATTGTCCACATACGGGGAACCAGGTTCCTGACAAGCTCTGATGATGCTATCTTTGCTGTCACAAATACCACCACCGCCTTCATTTATTTCATATGTGAAATGGTACATTCCCTCAAATGTTGTCTTGCAGCTCACAGTTCTAATTTTCAAACCTGAAACAGAAGAATTCATTCACAAAATATGATCAATTTCATTGAAAATTAACTTAGAGCATTTTTCAATATGGCAAAAGTTTGCGAATAAAATAAACGGCAATTCATTTTTAGTAACTTGTCTCTTAAGAGGTTCTTTTTTCACAGAGATGTGAGTGGCAAAAAAATCTGAAATGAAAATTAATTTTTCAACCTGAGCCACCCACCCCCACCCCAATTTCCCAATCTAGGGGGGGGGGGACCAGGGTGTTCACTCATTAATCGCCTAATTTTTTTTTTTTTTTTTTAATGTAGAATCTCATTGGGTGGGGTGAGGGTGGATAGCGAAGAGTGTCAATCTACAATCCCTTTTTTTTTCATACTGAGAGTATCGACTGATATGTTTTAAAGGAGATAGGAAGACATTCATTGATGAAACAGAAGTCTTCTCCCTCCCCTATCCATGAATTGTTTGAAAGTATGGTAACATTAACATCAAAACGTGACAGAGAAAGAAAAAAACAGGTAAATAAGAAGAAAAAGCAAAAGAAATGAAGAAAGAGAAATAAAAATCGTGAGCCAAATGGGGCAAAAATAAGAACATAAAACTTTAACGTTTTCGTATTAAAAAAAAAATTTGTTTTTTTTTAAATACAAAATTCCACTTTTTATAGAATTTAAATTAAAAAAAAAAGGGCAGAGAACTCCCATGGCTGCTTTCAGCTAATAATTATAATAATAATAATATCTTTGTGTAAGTGCTCAGGTGCACTACACCTAAGTATCCCAAACCAAAATTTGATTTTCATTATATCTTAAAACTGTTAATGTAGGCACATAGATCTTTGCAAAACACAAACAATGATACTAAACTCATTTTGGTAGATGAATTAACTATTGAATTATGACAGTTCAAAGTTTGTCGGAAATTAGATGTTGTGTTGTGTGCTATTGGTCCAGAAGTCAAATTTTCACAGTGTATAACTAGAAATGTAGTTTTTAAACAAATGAAAAATCCTTACAAATGTTACGTCGTCTTGTAAATGAAAATTAATTATAATGGAATCAAGAATTATAGGATAAAAAAACTGGCCTACACATGAGGCAAAATCCCATGACACTTCAAAAAAAAAAAAAAAAAAAAAAAGTGCAAAAATGACACTATTGAATTGTCTTAATAATTTCTGACATATTCGAGATCAACTTAGAATTTTGTGAAAGACAACTTAAAACCCTTTATTAAGCCCACCCACCCTATTGACGAATGACCTTTTTTCTTTAAGATAGAACTATTTTTATATGCATAGATACAAACAATATCACCTACATTAAGTTCAAAGAAACCAACATTAAAAAATAAATGATTCATAGCACAGTACAGATCAAGCTAAATTTTTATATTAATAGTAAATCAAAAAAATTAAAAAAATAGTAACCTAATTTTGGTAGCTCAATTAGCCACCGGATTATGATCGTCCAAAGTTTGTTGGAAATTAGAAAATTTGACGTCATTGGTGCAGAAGCCAAATTTCAGTGTCTAAATCAAAATGGCAGGTTTGAACAACTGAAAAATCCTTACAAATCTAATGACATCTTTGGTAAATGAAAATTAATTATAATGGAAACAATAATTATTAGATCAAGCCAGCCTAAACATTAGGCAAAATCCTATTACTCCTCGAAAAAAACGTACAAAAATTACACAGAAGCACAACTTTGACTGTTCATATAAGATTCATTTCAACAGCTAACATATTGAATCTACTTAATATGATTCATAGCACAGTACAGACTAAGCTACATTTTTCTATTAATAGTAAATTAACTAAAAAAAACTCTCAGATTTGGACTATGTAAAAACAGATGGAAAAAAACTCTATTCACTAAAGTTTTCAGCTTTGATTTTTTTATGAGACAACATAAAACGCCATATTAAACCCACCATATTGCCTATCTTTATAGGAATAGATGCACAATATCGCACACACCAAATTTGAAAAACGTCAGCATTTTTTCACGTAAAAAATAAATGGCTAATCACCGAAAATAGCAACCTAATTCGAAGTAACCTGGAAAACTAAAACTAAAACTAAGACACTAGAGAAAAAATAATTGTACATTTATGATGAGAAAAGATTAAATTTTGATTACATCCACATTTTATCAAAATAACCAAAAAAATACACGAGGGTGCTTCTCTAGTTTCACTACGACATGAAAATATTTAAAGAAATGCATAAACTTTGTTATGTACTTACGTGTTAGCTGAAAATAAGATCGTACAGAAAAAATTACGCAAATTCATCCAATATTTATTAAATTATAAGAAAAAGAAAAACGAGCTTACGTATCGGTAGACATTTTGTAACAAGTGAAGCTTGCTGATTAAGCAAGGGAGATAACTCAAAGTTTTTTTCCTCAGAAAAACTCAAAATTTAACAAAAATGCCGACTGATCGATAAAATCATTTTTTAATTTGATAAATACTGGATGAATTTGTGTAATTCTTTGTGTACAGTCTTCTTTTCAGCTTTTGGATGTAATTTTTCACGTTTCAGTCGATGTAAGCTTTGACCTTCTTTAGGCACGTGCGTAAGGACTGGTGGCGCAACGGATAAAAATGTCCAGTAATAATCAGTGTTAAGTAAGTCTTCTGGAGGTTGAAGGTTCAATCCTCAGCACGGGCAATACTAAGAATACAATTACGAATCATTTAAGACTTCTAATCGGTCATGGCTGACGGAACAAGAGCAACGTGGATTAAATAAAGTGTTCAGTTCGAAATTCCATACAGATTTCTATGTTCTGAAGAAGGTCGGAGATTACATCGGTCGGATCGTTGTGAAATAATTCAAATTCTTAAATCCTGCTCTTTCTTTTACTTTGAGGAAAAAAATAAAATAATTTCCCACTTTTTTGTTAATGTTGAAAGATCGGTTACATATTTTAATAAATGTTTACTCGTATGGATCGTATTCGCGGTGGGATTTTTTTTAATTCAAACATTAGACAATTAATTTGGTAAACACTTTGGGTATTACTTTAGATTAAAACCAGAGTTACCCCCCCCCCTCAATGAGTTTTTAAAATTTTTTTTTTTTTTTTTTTTTTTTTTTATGAGCAAAGTTTCTTTCCAAGAACTACCAGTTTGTGAAATACAATACCACAGGGCTGCTTCCCAGCTGACTACAACATGGTCGTTTTCAAGTTCAATATTAATAAGAGGTGGCTCATTAGTATATGAAAAAAAAAGGCTCAATATCACTAATGAGAATCAGTGCGTCAACGTGATTATGCCTGGATTCAAGTGCATTGATGCCGAGGGGAAGAATAGTGAAAAATTGTCTTGTTCCTCGGAACCCTTCCAAATAAAACTTATAATTTTTTGAACGACCCTCGTAAACATGACCACCATAGAACAGCAATCAATAACAGTACAACACTATTGTCGTGCATCTCAAAAGAAACAAAATTCTGCGATTTGTGTGAATAGTTTGCTAAACAGACAATGCCAGATACAGGGTGACTCCCCACAAAAATGCTATTTTAATAAAATTCACAAACCAACCATATTTCGTACAAATAAACTTTCGTCAATGCCCGACTTGTCCACTCGATTTCAACACACCTCTCTTATCACATAAACACCAATATCAGTCGAGGATACGTATTCGACAATCAGTCCTGCAAAGTCTGGGCATTTTTGAAGTTAGGTGGCCCCGCTTCTGTCGGTCTGAGGTACGGTTATATGGGATCCACCCTCCTAGGCTTTACCTTCTCTCTTCAAAAAGGGTGAGTTTATTGCTAATCATCTGAGGCGCTCCTACTGAGAAATGCTGACGGGGTCGCTCAGGGATTTTTTGTAGGCTAGAGTACACTTCTTCTAGTGTGCTCACTTTTCATTCTGCACATGACCTTGTGTCTAACCTCCTGAGGAGGTAAATAACTTCTCTCTTGGCACTATCCTTATTTGGGCTGTGATGGCCCTCTTTGGGTTAGGAATAACCTGGGGATTGTTTTGATAGACATTATGTTTGAGACAAAAGTCTGTGGCATTAAGGTTGAATGAGTGTGAAGTCCATTCAAGTTCACACCTCTTACTGATAAGATGATCATCAAAGTGTCGCTGTGTATCACTGAATAGTGATAAAACAAAGACTGTTGGAGATTCATGACTGAAACTTGGTGGAAAAGTCAGGCATACACTGAAGTTTATTTGTACCAAATATGGTTAGGATTACAGAAAGGATTGTGAATTTTATTACCGATTCCATGAGTAGCATTTGGATGTTGCTCAACCTATACGTTTTTTTTAGTGCTCAATAAATTAAATGAAGAAGAAGAAGAATACTTACGATACAGGGTTTCTAGCTGATCAGAAGCCGG
>OY744526.1:16914301-17002113 GCA_963556195.1 Sepiola atlantica | reverse complement strand
AGAGAGAGAGAAAGAGAGAGAAAGAGAGAGAAAGAGAGAGAGAAAGAGAGAGAGAGAGAGAGAGAAAGAGAGAGAGAGAGAGAGAAAGAGAGAGAGAGAGAAAGAGAGAGAGAGAGAGAGAGAGAGAGAGAGAGAAAGAGAGAGAGAGAGAGAAAGAGAGAGAGAGAAAGAGAGAGAGAGAGAGAATTAACTACAACTATTGCAGCATAGTGCGCCGGCCTTGGCAGCGGGAGCACTGCTTCATGCCTGCTTCTTCATTGGTCGTCAGGAACAGAAAAAGGCAGAAACAACCCCGAACAGAAGTGACATCACTACCACCTTTAAGGGCGTCCTCTCCACCTCTGGGGTGCTCTTTCTCTGACCTCCACCCCCATCACTATCTAACACTATGATACTAATGGTTTTTAATGTCGTAAGTTCCCGGGACACACATCTGGTACTTACTTTTGACCCCTTACGTCTAACAGCTGTTTTCCAAAATTCATAGTGATCGGTTAATTAGTTTAGGAGTAAATCCTGTCCATACAAATATATAAACATATACACATACTTAACTTTATATAAACAGATATTGTAATTTTTAATCTAAAATCCATTAATCATTATTTCCACGCAAAGCGCAAGTAATTCCAGGAACTCCTACATTTCTTTCTTTCAAAAATTCAAGCAACTATCACCAAGGTTACATATTTATTTGTACTTATAATGGCTATCACCCTGGTCAGGGTTGAGCTGGCTTCCTCCCAAGCAAGTCCAGCATCTCTGACCATTGTAGCCCACTTTCGCACAATATGGCGAGCTATTCCATATTCCAGCGTCAAAGACCAACTACTCGTGAGCCTGATAGCGCTGCTCGGGTGTCTTTGTCACCACGATATCCCGATATTTAGAAGTAACTAAATAAGTAATTACTAAAATGGAAATATCGGCATATAATATATCTATTTATCGCTTTATATCCCTATATCTGACCCCTCCCGATCCCCTTCTCTCTCGATTGAACTTAAATAAATACTTTTAAATATTAAATAAATAAACTTTTAAATATTCATGCACAGTCATTTATATGTGACCTTCCTCTCCCCTTTTTCTTGGCTATACTCCTCTCCCCCTCCCTCCCAAACCATTTCCTTATGCGACCTTAATATCTAACCCCATCCATCTCCTTTTTCACCTCTCTTATCTCAATAAGCATGCCGCAGCCCCCTCCTCCCTAACTGTTTTAATAAATCTGACAGCCACCAAATTCCTCTCACCCTCCACATGTAACTTAGTCACTTCCACTGTCACCATCTATTCTAGTTCATAATTTATATTTGCATTAGTGGCCTTTTGAGATTAATTCCTCCTACTCCTATCACTCCGACTCCCACCAACTATTCGAGTTCATAATTTATATTTGCATTAGTGGCCTTTTGAGATTAATTCCTCCTACTCCTATCACTCCGACTCTCACCAACTATTCGAGCTCATAATTTATATTTGTATAAGCGGCCTTTCAGATTAGTTCATCCTTTTTAATTTGAAATCTAGCATCAATTGACACATCCATTAATAGTTTTGACTTCCAACGTAGAGAAGGACCCCACGGACGGACGGACGGACGGACTTTCTCTCTCTCTCTCGCTGCATGCCCAGGCTATCTTATATGGCATTAGAGAAAGACGGACAAGATTCAGTCGTCAGTGAAGAGCTTCGATTAGTACTCGATTCACATGGCAACAGCACAGAATGCAACAAAAACAGTCATTGTTGAAGACTTTAAGCCTATGCAGATAAACCTCTCATTGATCATGTTTGCCATCTTTTATTCATTTAACATCACTTTTTCCTTGTTCAGGATTCAGACGTTTTCTGATATTACGCAGGCTTACTCTCCAGTTTACACGGTTTGGCAGGTCAATTGTTTCCAAATTAAAATTGTGCCTTCCTGTGATTTCAGACATCCATGCTTCTGCAATGGTTTATCCAGAAGGGTGAATGCTCCACATGACCATACCAGCATAACCGATTTGTCCATGAAAGGTAAATGTAGTGCTTTCAGCAAATCCTGACATGATGCGTTGGGTTTGGTCAGATTTCACGTTGCAGATCCAGCTGATCATGGATCTGTCATTGCGTTACAGTCTGGTGATTTTAATTGGTCCCCGAGAAATCCAGTGGATCTGAACTAAAATTTCTAAATAAATTGTTGTTTTAAAATGCGGAAATCCAGACTAAATTTCCAACTTTTTTTTTGTCAGTCACATGTAAAACAATATCAATCATCTTAAATTAAATTAACAGAATATTTTTTTAAATTAATAAATTCAAAACAAGATTAGTCACTTAATCCTAGTTAAATTAAGAAACTATTTTTTGAGAATCATGAAAATAAGTTGTTTTTTTTCTAAACTGACAGAACTAAGTTATTGTTTTTTTAGGGATGTCCTGATTTAACTCCCTTTGAGAAATTATTTTATAGATTAGAGTTATGCCTCTTGGGCTTACACCCTTAAATCTTGTGAAGACGAGACATGTGGTCAGGAATTAAGACCATAATTCTTTCTTATTTTCTTGTTGAATGCAGAACAAACAAGACCTGCCTTAGTCACATCCTTTAACAGAATAAAGAATATGTGCATTTTTATCTGTATAGGAACAATGTATTTAATATTGTGTTTTAATCTACATATACATGTCTCATTTATTATTTTTATAGTTTGTTTACTATTTATAAACATAAGGTCTTATTCAACACAAGCTTTTTTACAGTCTTATTTTGACACATGCATTACTGCTTGGCAACATTAGACATTCTCAGCGAATTGACTTAAATTCTCTACCCACGCGTTGCCAATCTGGATAAAATAGAGTATTTAATATTCTTATTTTTTAGTAGATTCAGAACCAATCTAAGCATCACAATATCGTGTTTGCATTTCTAAAAATGTTATCAGAACTAAATTTAATATGTGCAAACATGTGCATTCACTGCACATGAGGCCGTGATCGTCCACTTCTTGTCTACATCTGAATCTGATGCTCGATTATACGTCATGTGGTCTCTGTCGCTGCTGCAACAAAAATATTTTCCCTCCAAACAAAACCACAACCCCAGTTTAAAACAAGTAACAACGTTTTATTTTGAGAGACGTTACAATGATACTGGTTTTCTTCGACTGAACAGTAGGCGTGCAAATCAAGACAAACATATCTTCTAACCGAACACAATCAATCAGCTTATGGCCCAGAGGCCCACCTGTCTCTGAGAGGCACACAAACCTAACTGATCTCTCTTCCCAATCTGCTGGAATATATATGGATATTGATGTCATTTGTAGTGATGGAACGTTCCAAAATTTCCCCGATTCAGATACAATTACCAATTCCGATTCTTTTTAAATGTCTAAATATTAGAGTTGGGACGATTAATCAGAATCGGGTTCGGAAAAATCAGAACTTTTTGGGGTACCGGAATCGGAAAAATGTTAGCCTAATTTCCAATTCCAAAAACGATTCTTTTAAAACTTAATTTTTCTATTGCTGGTACTAATGATAAGTATTTATTGTTTTTAAATTATCAGTAAAACTAAAATCTATAGATCATAATATCATCTAAATATGATATAAATTTATTTTACTTGCATAAAAAAATTTTTTTTTAAAAATGAAACTTTTCATAAATTCACTGGGTAACTTTTTAAGAACAAAGTTGATTTACAAGGTTCCGAAAAATGTTTAAAAATTTAATGAAACATTTTTGTCAAGAAAATATTGTCAAACATCATTGATAATTAAATTAAATATAAAAAGTGTTTTTAAATTTTTTTATACTGTTGGGCTTTTGTCTGTTTTTGTTGTTAGATTTTTTTTACTTTTGTCAGATTAGGGTTTTGCAGTGGTGGCCAAAAAGTATAAAAAAAAAAAAAAAAAAACTTTAGCCATTTTCAAAGGATGGTCTTGAGTTGAATTAGGTTTAAACCAAATATAAAGATTTTCACGCCTCTGTGTAAGAACACTTTGGTATCAGTTCTTCTTTCATTTTGATTTTCCATGTTAGGTTGTAAAACAGAATTTCTAAACAAGGTGGATTGGGATGGAGATAAAAGGCAATAAAATCAAAGACTAGTAATAAAAATGATTCTTTGTTATTAACCATTTGGCAGTTCCTTGTTACATTTCTCTACTGACAAGACTGAAAATTTTCCAACATTAAAATGTAAGTATATTTTTTAGACTATTTTAAAGACATTTTAAATGTGTTTTATGAAATAAATTACTAACATGTTTTTTTTTATTAATTTTTGTTTAATATTCTAACTGATATTTTAATGTATCTTTGTAGAAATTAAATAGATTCTTTCACTATATAAGAACTTATAATTATCATTACTGTCGATTAACAAACTCAGCTTAATCACCTCTCAAAACAAAAATGAGATTCTACTGTTTTAGGCCATTACATGTGAACACCATGAAAAACTTAAAAATAAGAAAAAAATAATTTATTTCAGAATTTAGAGGAGGGATCAGTTCTACGTATAAATTTAACCTAAAATGAGTTCCCATTTCCGAGACATTATAGCGTTTTAGAGCAGTTAACCAAAAATTGTTATTTTGCTCTGGGAGATAAATTCTGTGTGTTTATTTTTAAGCGATTACGTATAGTTTTATGACCTTGCCAGTTGGACTTAGGGTTAATGGTAAAAATATTAAGTGAACATCACTAAAAAGTTAGAATTGCCCGGAAATGATGATCATGTTGCGTTCAATTTGTATACAAAATTGATCTCCCACTCTAAATTTTAAAATAATTGTTTTTTTCTTTCTTTCTGCCATGTTTTTCAAGGTGTTCACATGTAATCATCTAGAAAAGTAAAATCTTATTTGGGGAAATTTAGCTGAGGGTGTTAATTTACCATTATTATTAGTATTATTATTATTACTATTATTATCTTTATCTTGTTTTTCTTTTTACAGTAAAACTAATCAATCTACTACATATCTGTTATATTAACAGACCAAATCTTTATAATTAGGCTAAAAACATGAACATTTATTTTATGTTTTTTATTAGGTTGAAAGAAAAAGAAAATGTTGACTCGTTGACTTACTTGACTTATATTGCAATACGTTTTCTGTCCTGTAAAATACATATAGACATTTGTTGCAACCTCTGTAAAGAAAATAAAGAAAGCGTTAACCAACAACTATATATTAACTAGCAATTCATAGCAAAAATCCATTTACAATTGTTTCAAAACCAATTTATTAAACAAGAAATTATATTATAACAAGCAGGGCTATCCAGCATGTCCCGGGGCAAAAGTGCAACAAATTTCTATTGCAACTTCTATCTCTCTCTTTCCTTCTCCCTCATTTTCACCTCCTTCTCCCCAACCACCTCTTTCTCCTTTGCCCAGCCCATTCCACTCTAGCTGGGGGGGGGGGGGAGAATGACACAGACGAACGGGGGGGGGGCAGACACAGGCACACACACCTTTCCTTTATCTAGATTCCTCAGGGAATGAGTTGGCATAAGGGAATTAACTCCTTAATAAAAAATTAGAGTTACTTCCCTTTAGTAAATAAAATAAATAAAATGACTGAAAAACCAAGCCTCCCTTAACGAAACCTCAGTCAGTTGACCTCCAAAGAACGAATATTTATTTTTAATTTTAGATATTTTTCATTCTGAGCAACACTGATCAAAAATATACCAAGTTTGCGGGTTTTGTTTTGTAGTTTTTGACTTTTAACGAGACATGCGAGACATACAAACACACATACACAAATGCCTACTGGAGAACTTGAATGCCTACTAGACACTTTCTTTAAGTGTCTAAGGTCTCTCTGTACAGGGGTTTGTTAGGACAAGCTAGCATGAAGATACTTCCCCTTACAAGTAAACCCTGACTATTCAAAATCACATAGTATTCAAAGTCAAAACAAGATCACCTGAGTATGGGCACAACAATACTGGCTTATATGAAGAATGGTGCACCTTATCCTAGTGATGTTGCCAATAGTAACAGCACTTAGCTGGATACTCCACCAGACTAGATGAATTCTTGTCCTGGAATCCGGTTAGAGACCACAAGAAATATATACTATAACATAGTTAACTGGTCAATTGGAGAGAAGAAAATAAATGTTCTTAACTTCTTCACTAACTCTACGTTTGACAGGTAAAGGAGAACTTTAATGAAATATTCGAATATCTATGTATCTCATGTAGAGATCAAGTGTTAGCCTCAGGAAGGAGCCCCTTGATTTCTGAGAACTTTGATTGAAGTAAAATGAAAAACACAGACAACTACCCTTTATATAATAGACTAACAAGATCTTGATTTATACTTTTTTCTTCAGATGAAAGTTTGAAATAAAAATAAAAGAAATTGAAAACTTCTTGTCAAAAAAACTTTAATTGTACAGCTTTTCAGCTTATAACAATATGGATCAGAATGACTTACAAAGTTAAAAGAAACTTTAAAATGTGACAATTAATAAATTGTCTATATTTTATTGGAAATTATTTTTTGTCGAATTTCTAATGAAAAGTTTTAAGTTTATTTTTATTGTTTTGAACTTTCGCATAAAAAAAAGTGATAAATTAAAATTGAGTTATAATATAGATTTTAGAATAAATTGGCTTTGAAACAACTGTAAAAGGATTTGTTATGAATTCATTTGGAACTAGCCAAAAAAGCTATCATATATATCGATATATATATATATATATATGCCAACTCCTATCAAAAAAGCTATCTTTTATATATATGCCAACTCCTATTAAAAAAAGCTATCTTTTATATATATGCCAACTCCTATTAAAAAAAGCTATCTTTTATATATATGCCAACTCCTATTAAAAAAAGCTATCTTTTATATATATGCCAACTCCTATTAAAAAAAGCTATCTTTTATATATATGCCAACTCCTATCAAAAAAGCTATCTTTTATATATATGCCAACTCCTATTAAAAAAAGCTATCTTTTATATATATGCCAACTCCTATTAAAAAAAGCTATCTTTTATATATATGCCAACTCCTATTAAAAAAAAGTGAATAATTTTATTCATTTAATAAATAAAAATTTAAAAATTGTATAACATTTTTGGTGTTCTAACTTCTTCAAATAACTTTACAGAAAATGTTTTCTATGATGTGCTAACTCATATCTAATATATATATATATATATATATACTCTTTTTTGTTTCATTTAACTTTAGTCAAAGTTCTCAGAAATCTAGGGGCCCCTTTCTGGGGCTTACACTTGATCTTAATATGAGATACATAGATATTTCATCAAAGTTCTCCTTTATCTGTCAAACATTGAGTTTGTAAAGAAGTTAAGAATATTAATTTTCCTCTCCAACTGACCTGTGAACTATGTTGTAGTTTATATTTATTGTGGTCTCTTGGTCTTACCGGATTCCAGGACAAGAATTCATCTTGTCTGGTGGAGTATCCAGCTAAGTGCTGTTACTTGAGCTAACATTACTTGGAAAAGGCGCACTATTCCTTGTACGAGCCAGTGTATAGCTGTGTTGAGGGGATCTTATTTGTGCTTTGAATACTATGTTATTTTGAATATTTAGCCAGGGTCTACTTGTTGGGTGAAGTATCCTCATGTCAGGTTATCCTGACAAACCCTTATACAGAAGGAGTGAAGACGCTCGAGGATGGTGTGTAAGTAGGTAATTCAAACTATATATCAAGGATAAAATAAATCTGCTGATATAAATTAAAATGGAAAAAGGGAAGACCTGAAACTCAACATTTCACCCAACTGTTGTGGGCTTTTTCAAGAGTGAAAACTAAAAATGGCAAAGGACGAGAAAATATGCAATTTGTGGGAATCTATATAGTAATCAGTGCATAATAAATATAAATATGTGTAGGGAGAGAATGTAAGCAAATATGTACATACACACATATATAAAAAAAATTATGTACACATATATATAAAAAAATTATGTACACATATATATAAAAAAATTATGTACACATATATATAAAAAAATTATGTACACATATATATAAAAAAATTATGTACACATATCTATTTTACAGCCACTTTCTCATTTGTCTGTCTCTGCTTTATCGTTATTTTCATGGTAGGTGCTCGACTGAGCTCCAATCTATGGTCCCCTCCCCTTTTAAAACATTCAGTTGGGAAATTTATAATCTATATATTAATACGATAGCGTGTGTTCGTGTGTCACGCTTACATCTGCAGCTAGAGTATTTCCCGTTGGCGCAATGATTAGCGACGTAGGATTTTGGTGTCGGATTTTGGCGTCGGCCCGACTAGTTTGTAGTTCGATCCCAACCAACCTCTAAGATTTTTTTTTTTATATCCAAGGGGGGGTTGGGTAGAGAGGGGACGACCGGGAAGACTCATATTAATACGATAGCGTGTGTGTTATTTTGTGTGTCACGCTTACATAAAAGTCTATCATATTCAATGACCATTAATAAAGCTCAAGGACAGACTTTCGATAAGGTTGAGATCTACCTACTACGACCTTGTTTTACTCATGGACAACGTTACGTAGCCTTCTCAAAAGCAACGTCGTAAAAGTGAAAATGTGTCCTCAGAATAATTCTACTCATGGCCAGAAAAGAGGAACTACCTTCACTAGAAATATTGTAGATAAAGAAGTTTTGTAAATTGTTTCATGTATTGTTCATTATTTTAAATAAATATACAAGTCAAATCTTATCATATTTTATTTAAACATGTATAGGTTAGGAACAAGATAATTAGTATTGAAAACATCATTTTATGTAATTTACACGGGTCCCACTAGTTTAGTATTAATACAATATTTTCCATTTCTAAAAGAAGTTAAGATATTTCGTTTAAAAATAATTGTGACTGACGGACAGACACAGAGAGAAAATGCCTCTTATATTACGATCGGATTGTTGGACACAGTTGAAATACAGTGTCACAGTTTGTACATTTTATTGGAGAATAGATCAAGTAACGTCTTTTATGGTTCGGAATTTTTGAGATGAGGATTGATAATTTGGATTATTTAGACTGTCATTCTTATCTTGGATATTATTCCCACATTTATGCTGATGTAACCTCTGACCATCTTTAGGTGCATCTTTTCGACCTCGGGAATCTATACAGAACTTCGAACTGGACCCTTTATTTAATCCACGGAGATAGATTATTCTTGTTCCATCAGCCATGACTGGGTAGAAGTGCTAAGTAAGTAATTTATTTTATTACTAGTCTCACCTGTAGTGAGGATTGGATCTTGAACCTCCAGAATTTATTTACTTGCCTCCCCACGAGGGCAGAGTTAGAGACAAGGTCGTTTTTTTTATGTGGGGAAAATCCAACTCTCCAAAATGGGGCACTGGATTAGGACAAAAATAAAAATTGGGAAAGTCTAGAAGGATTTCTCCTTCATTGACCGAGGAGAGAAAAGATGAAATGTAGTATCAGAACAGATACTGTACTTTGCTCCTAGCTAAAAGGCCAAGGAGATTGTCTTTACCTCATGTAAACATTAAAAATGGTAGTCATTTATGAAATTGATAATTAAAAGTTGCCACTGTAGACGTAAGGAGCTACTGAGAATTAGGGTGAAAGTTTTTGGGGTACTCCAAAATTGGGAGCTGTGCAGCGAGATGTTTGTTCACATTAGTTTTTAATTTCTGCATGTTGTTACAATCGAGGAAACAGAGAGCAGGGAAGGAGTTCCAAAAGCCGGCAGCACGGGGAAAGAAGCTATTGGAGTAGAAGGCTCTCCGAATGGATGGTTTTTAATTATTTACAGTAAAATGGGTTTCAACATTATTCCCAAACAACCCCCAGAAGACGGTCATTCATATAGTAACGTCTCAATCAGTCAAGTTACAAAAGAAAGAAAATGTCTAACCGAAAAGTTAAAAAAAAAAAAAAAAAAAGAAAAAGTTTCAATCGATATAGAAAGAAGAAAGGAAAAAAGAAAAAAAATGTCTCATTACGGAAATAGAGTGAAAGGTTTTTTTTCCGAATTCATTTAAGATTGCTAGGGGTTGTCAGACTTTCTATTTGCTTTCTACCTTCCCCTAAACACTTGAAATGGTTTCATCCGGCCGTTTTTTAAATTTATTTATTTATTCATTTTTTTTTTTTTTTTTTTACTCGCTTAACTTTTGTGTAATAGGACGGATATATATTTATTTATTTATATACAAATACACATTGGTCTTTATTATAGAGTAGAGGATTTTATCTAGCAGATTTATTCAGCATATTCTGGGTATCAAAGATGTTGAACTAATAACACATTTGTTTATTTACAGTAAAATTGTTACTCAATGACTTTATCCGTTGTACCATGTATCTATAGTATTATATTTAGACGCCATTATATTTGCAAGTGTACCTTGTTGTTGTTTTATTTCACTGTTTGTCTCGAGAGACAATAAACATTGAAAGGATGTCTGCAAGATGAAGAGTTCATAAGTGAAACAAGGGTTGCATAATGCCAACCGTACTTATCTTGATCCGGCATTGCTTAAGTGCAGTGACAAGGAAAAATACAAAACACTCAGAAACAACTTCGGGCTAAGCAGAGAAGGACTGATGTTTTTATTGTTTTCAGAGCTTTCCTTCTCTTAGACTGGTTGCCCTACAAAGGTTTGAGAATCTAGTCTACACTACTATTTCACCCATAAGGAGAGGGGGGGGGAATAGGTTCATACCTTTTGCAAGGGTATTGGAGACAGCGACATTACAGCCATGTCCACTTCCCAACTTACAGCATCTGGTATACTCAAACTGTCGCCTATCTACGTACTGGTCAGGCTCAATATTGCTTAACTTCTAGTAATCCGACGAGAAACAAGTGTTCCAAGATGATATGGCTTGTTTCTATTTAAGTTGCCTTCTCCCGAGGACAAACTTGGTTTTTAACGTGGAAAACAATACAGCTAAAAAAAAAAAAAAAAAAAAAAAAAAAAAAAAAGAGACATTCTGAATTGGGACAAAAATAAAAATTGCTTCAGTCTAGAAGCATTTGCCTGTGAAACAATGGAAGGTCTACTTGTTAAGTTAAAGACGTCACATCAACCTATGCCGAACTTACTAGTCGAGAACGATAGCAAGGTGCCCAAGCACGAACACGACACTATCTGGTTGCTAGATGAGAGGAGAAGGCCGCAATGTGGGGGGGGGGGGGGGGAGGGGGCACGGATTCTCATTCTTTCGCAAGTATACTTGAAAATTAAAAATTATTATTGAAAAATAAAAGAAATAATAATGCTGATATGGGGCTTGGGGTTTGAAACAGGAGGACACAGGGATTCTCATTCATTCTCGGGTAACGCTGCCAGTTTTATATATTTGATATGGTGCTAAGTTCTGGGATGATCACACAAATGTCACCATTTCAATTAGTACTCCATCCTCCACCCAACGAAATTGACATACCTTGTGGAAAAATAAATGAATGTAGTCATTTTATTTATTTATTTTTTTTTCCTCTCCTAAAGGAAGTATTCAGATCAAAGAATATTAAAAGCAATGACTCACGATGCGGATACGCTGATAATTGCATTCTTGGCACCTGTCAGTTTATTCACCGTGTCGTTCTTGATAATCATATCACGACATTGAAATCTTCCCCAAAAGTTTTCCTGGATAAGAGTTTTTACTCCTGTTCCTTTCTCTTGAGAGTAGAATTCTCCTTGATACCACTCTGGAAATATACAAGCTGGAAAAAAAACAAAAAATTAATAGCCAGATGTGTGCGGAGGTGGGGGTAGGTGAGGTGTGTGTGTGTGTGTGTGTGTGTGGGGGGGTGACTGAAAAATAAAATCCCGCTCCTGAGTCGCTTTAAAACGAAACCCCTACAAAAATTATTCAATTCTATTGAATGAACTACTCAATGCTCAGCTGTCTAACCAGTTGAGCTTAATTAGAAAACTGTGATAGCAAGAAGCTTAGAAAGTTGGTTTATAAGAATATTGGGATGTTCCGTTATGCTTAGATGGGCATGTCCATTCTCTGGGTTCTGATTAGTTGCTTGTCCATGAGTGGATAATCTGTTATTGCTTCATTCAATTTCAAGCGAGAATTTTCCTATCAACTATTTTGAGCCCTTTATGCTGGTAAGTGTCAATTTGATTCTACAACTTCCAACTCCGAACCTCAGAGTGGGAGTCATCTAAAAATAAAGAAAAAAAACAAAAATCGGCAAACAGAATGTTTGTTGATAGGATTGTCCAATATTAGTTAAACATTAGATATACTTTGTGCAATACTAAGATTGTCATGTCTAACAGATTTAAATAAAAACAATTTAAACCACTCACTTATATAGACTAAAAGTTCTGAAAGTGTTTTTTTAATATTAAGAAAAAAAATTCCTCTATTAGGGGAAGGGGGCTTTTTAAGCAACTTGGCAATTGATGCCTGTTCTCGTCAGACTTGTGGTTGGTACCCACATCCTGTGTGTTGCTCTCTATCAAGGGGGAGTACTATATTGCGATATTTGCCTGGGTTGACATGTTGCCGCAGAGTTTGGGAAATCTCAGGCAACATTCCCACATTAATGCAGACTGCCTTGCTGAAATAAAGCTGGATCTCAGGCAACACTCCCACATTAATGCAGACTGCCTTGCTGAAATAAAGATGGATCTCAGGCAACATTCCCACATTAATGCAGACTGCCTTGCTGAAATAAAGCTGGATCTCCTTGCATATGGAAAGAGTTTACTTGGTTGTTCTTCCCTAAACAATGGATTTTACAGGCAACAATCCCTGATATACGAGTATCAAGTCTCTCAGTTCAATTGGGAGATTCATCTTGATTTCAGCTTTTTTGACCAATGACCATTGACAACACACATACCTGAAGAACCTTGATTTTATTTTGAATAAAAATTTGGACCAATTAGATTTCAGGCAGCCCAGAACAAGCAAATATGAAAAGGACAGATTTTGGGTTGACACTGGTTGCTTTCACTTCCGGTTTAACCTGTAAACTACTCATGCACACACGTTGAACCTGTAAGCAACCGGATAATACTCAAAACCTATTCTTTTGAATTAAAATTATTCTGTGTTGTTTTATAAAGAATTTTCCCTTCTAAAGTGAGACAATTTTTATTTTTGCCTAATTCCAGAGCTCCCCTTTTTAGGGGAGCTGGATTTTCCCTATATTAAAAACCGACTTAAGAAATTTATAAAAAAAAAACACATTTTTAATTTTAAAAGAAGTTAAAAACTTTTTGCCTCCCCACTAAAGCACATTAGACACAAGGTCGGTTTTTAATATAAGGAAAAATCCAGCTCCCCAAAAAGAGGCACTCTGGACTACAGTAAAAATTCAAATTGCCTATGTCTGAAATAAAGTCGCTAGATTTCCTTGCATATAGAAATAGTTTGCTTGGTTCTTCTTCTCTAAACCATGAATTTTACAGGCAACAATCACCGACACATGAGTTTCAAGTCTACCACTGTCCAAACGATTTTTCTTGATGGGGTAATGTTATTTATTCTGCTGCCTGCAAATATATGAGAAAATCGGTTTATATTGAGGCTGGAATATTTCATATGCTCAGATGGGCAAGTCCATTCTCTGGGTTCTGTTTGGCTGCTAGTTCATGAGTGGATAATCTAATATACCTATTGTTTTAATTTTCGTATCAACTATTTGGAGCTCTTATGCCGGTAAGGGTCAATTTGATTGTCAATGTGTGATCAAAGTCGATCAGGACATCCTTTAGGTCTTTTTGTGCAGCTCTACATAAATTGTACTAATAACTGAAAGCATATACAGATGGTGTGAGCTTCAATATATGCTTGATTACTGTTAAATTTTAAAATATATACTTGAGTCTTCTTGGCTTAAAAAACGTCTAAGGCTAATGTAAATCAGGTAAAAATGCAAAATAATTAACAGTCGAGAAATCATAAACAAAAAAATAACTTATACTAAACGAAGTAGAATTTAATTATCTACCGACCTGTATACTTTTAACGCGCCAAAACTTTTAAAAAAATTTTTTATTACAAAATGTTATTTTTAAGCTGTCATTACGACATACAAAAAAATAGATGACCGTCGCTTCATTGGTTATGACTGAAAATATATATATATAAAAAAAAAAGTTACCTTACAACTAAGCCTAAGTCCAAGTGGAAAACCCCCGGACTTAGGGTTAGTTTCACTTGATGAACTCGCCTTTAGCTTTAATGGCCTTCATTACTGTCTCTCGATTTACACCCCAAAGGCTCTGGTGATCCTAGCTTTTAGCTTGTTCTTCGTTTTGCATCTGGATTTGATGGTGTCTCTTTCCACCATGCCCCACAGTCGAGGGGGTTGCGGTCAGTCATTTTACTTTAGTCAAAGTTCTCAGAAATCAAGGGGCCCCTTCTTAGGGATAACACTTGATCTCTACATGAGATACATTTGCATATTCCATTAAAGTTCTCTTTTACCCGTCAAACGTTGAGTTAGTAAAGAAGTTAAGAACATTATTTTTTTTTTTATCACTAATTGACTAGTTAACTATGTTATAGTATATATTTCTTGTGGTCTCTTGGTCTTACCGGATTTCAAGACAAAAATTCATCTAGTCTGGTGGAGTATCCAGCTTAGTGCTGTTACTATAGGCAACATCACTTCGAATACTATATTATTTTGAATATTTGGTCAAAGTTTTACTCGTAGGGGGAAGTATCCTCATGCTAGGTTGTCCTGACAAACCCATGCACAGAGAGACCTTAGACACTCAAGGACAGTGTCTAGTAGGCATTCAAGTTCTACCCTAGGAGGCCAGATATGAGGTGAAGTGTGGTCGACGAAGTGCTCTGACAGTCAGGCCTGGCGGAGTGTCGAGTCTTACTGTTTACCTTTAGCTACCTGGTCAATCGAGGTTTCATGACCTCAGTCAAAGCGCAGATGTAGTCATCGATGTTTAGTCTGAGGCCCTCAGGAAAGAAGTCAGGTCGCAGGACATCACCTTCAGCAGATCGATCATGTGTTTTTCTCTCTATGATGTTGCCGCATAGTTCCATCCATAAATCTTTCAATTCCTTTCTGACCTTTTCTACGATCTTTGCAACTGATACTAAAGAAGTCTGAAGTTTCTTTATTTGTCCTTTCGACATGGATTTTTTTCAATAAAAAAAAAAAAAAATTGAAAATATAGTCACTCTCGTGAAGACCAGATTGACAAAGTAAAAAATAATATGCATAAAATTAGCAGCTGAAAATTGCCAACAAATATCGGCCACACCCTGTATATACCACGGTCAAAAGTCAGGCGTCACTGACAAACTTAACCTTGCAAGAAATATCCTTGATTATTTCTGTAATGAAAATGTGATTCCTTTAACTGCGGTCTTTTGCATGAAAGCATTGAGAAACTGCGTGAATTATGTTTAAGGATATTTTATGTTCTGATAGACATATGAAGCTCTAGAGGCTATTGGCGAGGTTGAAATGCTCATCAGAGATCGGAGATAGACATTTTGTAGTAGTGTCTGTATTCATCTGACCAGGCTTGCTGGAAACGAAGAAAAAAAGGATTACCAGGTTCTATATAAAAAATACCAACATCTTCTCTACAGTTAAATTAACTTTATTTAACAGTTTCATCAAATAGAATAGGAACCAGGAGAAGTAAGTAACACTAGAATATAAGACAGCAAAGCAGGCTGGTTCGGCCAGCGGACATCCACTATAGAAAGAGAATTAAGTTCCAGAGTTCTATCTCGTCCTGCCATGAAGAGATTTTTAGCTTCTGGTCTCCACAGCGCTTGCCCAGTAACTTTTGAACGAGTTAATAAAACGTTTAGCCAAAAATAATTTGACCCTGGAATTATTCTTTCGTCACTTCTGCTTTTCACGAACAATAAAAACTATCCAAAAATAATGCGTCACTTTGCCTTTCTCTTTCATTCACTTTCTCCGACCAATGCATCTGCCAAAATCACGTTTGTCGTGTTCCTTATATCGGCGAAGTCTCACTTATGCTAATGAGCCGTGTGCAACATAAGCCAACGCTTGCTGCCGTTTACCTTCAAAAATTAAATTTTCGTAAGTGGGTGTTTCCAGGTTTGCACCAGAAACTCTCCTCTGCAAAAGCAGCAAACCAAACGTTGTCTCTTTGATCGACACAGACAAGTGTCTTCGTTCACGGCAGTCGGCTGTTCCCCCTGCTCTCCGCTACATGTTTATATTTGCACGTCAAATAATCTGGGCGGAAACAGGAAAAAGGTTAGCATGTGCAGTGTTCCAAACGGCAAAAAGAACTCTGATTTCGTTGACCAGTTCGCTGTTTTTATAAGTTTTTTTTTTTTCATTTGGCATCAGCTTGTTACATCTTGAGTTTAAAAAGGGGATGGGGGGGGAGAGGGGGATTTTCACCGGTTGAAAAATATTGAGTTCACACCTCCATGTCAAAATGATGTTGTTTTAGTTTTTTTTTTTATTTCAAAGATGGCCACTTCATTAGTGTGTATTTAGTTTAAAGAAAGAAGTGAAAAGGAAAGAAGGGGAAAGAGTCATCCGAACGAACAAAAAAAGAAACTAGTGACTTTCCTCTTATCAATTTCTAATCTACCGCAGGACCTCTCCTGAGTAGATAGCTATGAGGTAAATAAACCCTTTACCTAGCAACCATGCTGCTACACCAATCAGAAGGTGTACCAACATGTACTAAGGGTGAATTGTACGCATTTTCACGTCATTCCAAAGGGTCTACCGCACTTGCTCTTTGAAATGGTATGGTACTGAGATAGGTTCTGTTTCTGTCCTCGGAGGAACCCTCCTAGAAGAAGGCAATTTTTATTTCTGTTCTCAGCCAAGAGTGACCCCTAATTTTGGGAAGTTGGATTTTCCTCCGACATTAAAAACTGACATTTGTCCTCGTCGGGAGGAAAGTAAATAGTGTCAAATATTATTCCAAGTTTTAGTAAAAATAAACAAGTAGTTCTTTCGAATACTTATTACTTGTTAAGATTACTGGCAACTACTTTGTTTCAGAACTTTCTGGAATTTACTCAAGAATTCTGATACGACGTTCTTCAGTCCGATGGTGGTTTTGGCACTGTTGAGCTGAGGTATGGTTATGTTCCGTCCTGAGAGGTCTACCCTCACAGGCTTTGCTTTCTCTCTGAGAAGGGGTTAGTTTATTGCTAATCACCTGGGGTGCCTCTACCCAAGAATGCCAATGGGGCTGCTCCGGCATTTTTTGTAGGCCAGAATGCGCTTATCCTAGTGAGCTGACCTCTCAAAACCACACTCGACCTTGTGTCTAACCTCCTGGCAAGGCGGTAGATAATATGAAAAGGCATAATCATGTTCTTCATTAACCAACACACTAACCCTAAATCCGGGATGATGATTAAGAATGAAAAAATTAAAGTCAAAACCCTAAATTCGGCTTCACTTCATAATTCAGGTGATGGTTGATATTATAAATTCGGCTTTGCTTCCTGTAAACAGATCGTAAGGTAGTGAAAATGACTACCTTTTTATGAACTAGTTTACGGAATAGGATAAAATTTGAAAATCTTAAATAGAAATTACTTGTTTTTATTAAACTTATTGATTCACACTTGTGCAGTTTAGTAAACAGGGGCAGATAATCCACAGGAAGTAACGACCAATAGATTAAAACATTTTAATAAATTTATTTAATAAAATATAGTTTGTGAAAGAAAACATTGTAATAAAATAAAGTTTATTTTCAATAAAGTAACATTTTGACCAAAACATTGTAATAAAATATAGTTTCTGCAATTGACAGTGATTTTTTTTTATAACCTAAAATGTTATAAAACAAACATAATAAAACTATACCCTTTAGCATCCCACACACAATCAGCGGAAAAATAAAAATCAGATTCTGTTGTTTTTTTTTGTGTGCGATTACACGCCAGCACTCGCGGAAATACCTGGAAATTTAAATTAAAATATTTTAGACTTTATTATATAAATATAAGGTAAAATGATCACTCACTTCCTGACCAGAAACTTATTGATCAACCAGTTATTGCCCAAACAGCGTAGGACAGAACAAGTAATGATTTTTGGTATTTTTAAAATGGTCTCCATTTTAAAATTACAAAATGGTTACTCGTTCTGTCTTTGTGCTCAAAAACTGGGCATCTGATTACTGATTTTACTTTAAATCTATATAGTAACGTAAACCCCCACTCTAAAGTCTAATTCTTTTTATTTTTCATGTATTTCCAGGGTGTTGACGTGTAATTTACTTTAACGCCAATGTTGTTCAGCATGTCATAATCTTCATTTTTTTTTATACAATGTTTAAGCTACTGCATACCGCCTTTCCGACATTTATTACATAGGTCGGGAAACGATACGTTCACCCATGTCGGTAAAAAAATAACGTTTTTTCGGTTTCTGTTTCAGGATCCCTGGTTTCATTGTGCGGTCGCCTTTTGGTTATTGTAACTTGTTATGGTTTTTTTACCAAGCCGATATGGGCGACCATGGGGGATGATCTATACAAGCACCAACACTTTAAAAACTTAAATCGACTTCGTAAAAAAATAAATAAATAAAAATAAAATAATTCATTATTACTTTTAACATTACTCACTGACTCCCATAATAACTGAACATTTTAGACTAACTTTTTTAATAAAAAGAAAGAAAAAACTATTCTGATTCCAAAATAAACAATAATTATTTGGGTGTGCCCGTGTGCGCCGATACTAAAACAAAGTTGTTAATTAAAAAAAAAAAATTAAAAGTTATTATTCATCGCAAATATAAATATTGTTAAAATAGTTACATTTTTTTGTTCTTATACAAATATAAAATGTAATTAAAATTAAAGTTAAAAAAAAAAATAAGACTTCTTAGATTTGAGCTATTTTTGTAGGTCAACAATATTTTTTTGAACCACGTTTTTTTTTTTAGCTAAGTTAAAATCGGACTAATTAAATTAATAAAAATTACAGCAACTAATTAAGAATGGACCCTAGTTAAAAGAAGATACTCACCTTGTTGACTGGTGCTAAATAAGGTCAAAAGAAGCACACCTGTAATCCAGAATTTCATTGTATACAGCGCCATTTTTACCAACAGGTACACAGGTAAAATGGCGGTGAAACTTATAAAAAAAAAAAAAAAACTCAGGTCGAGGCTGGTCTACCTGTTATTTCCGGTTGAACGGAGAGTCACACCTGTAAATAGTTTAGCCATCACTAGGAGACCCGTCAAATACCCACAAGCAGCAATAAACATTTTGTTTACAAACTTTTTCGAAAGTTCATGTTTCATAAGAAATTAGATATTCGTTATAAAATCTTTAATAGAAAGATAAAACAATAATTAGAAGATTGGCGCTACATAATCTTCATATCTTGAATACGTCCCCATTATTGCATTCTGTTAAGCTTTATAATTTTAAATCAGTTAAATGGCTATCTGTTCTGATACTACACTTCATCTTTTCTCTCCTCGGTCAGTGAAGGAGGATTCCTTCTAGACTGAGGCAATTAAATTTTTTTGCCCCAATCCAGAGTGACCCTTTTTGGGGAACTGGATTTTCCCCACATTAAAAACCAACCTTGTGTCTAACTCTGGGACTATAAGTGAATTTGTATTTGCCTGACTTCTGTCCAAGTCTGGGCGTGAGAGGTGGTCGATTTAATCGTGGGGAGTCCCCCCACCCCGTGGGGAGTCCCCCCACCCCACCCCCTTAAAAAAGGGGGTACTTTACACAAGTGTTGGGACGCTTAATCGGGATTAGAAATCGGAAAAGGCTGAATTTTGGAGGGAATCGGAAAAATTTGAGCCTAATTTCCTATTCATAAAACGATCCTTCCTTTTTTTTTTTTTTTTAAATTTTTAACTTAATTTTCTATCGCTGTTACTAATGATAAAATAATAAATATGTATTGTTTTAAACTACCAGTAAAATTAAAATCTATACATGATAATAACATCAAAAATACGATGTAAATCTATTTTATTTGTGTAAAAGAAGTGTGGGTTTTTGTCCGGTGTGCTTTTGTCCAGTTTTTCAGCATTGGATAACCTGACAAAAAGGTGGACAAAAAGTGTGAAAAAAAATCTTTGTTTGAAGTTGAATTAGGTATAAATGAATTAGTTAATTTAAAGATTTGTACGGCTCTATACGAAACCACACTTTATCGTCAGTTCTTCTTTGATTTTGAGTTTTTGTAAAAAAAATTCTAGATGTATAAAAAGTGGGTGGGAGTGGAGATAGAAGGCAATAAAATCAAAGACTAATAGTAAAAATGATTCTTGGTTATTAATATTATTGAAACCGTTTGGCAAGTTAGTTCATTTTCCTTTCCACTGACAAGACAAAAATACACTGCTTTCAGACTACGTGAAAGACAGTGAAAATTTGCCTGCTTACATAAAAATTAAAAATGTGTTTTATGAATGAAAATTAATTACTAACATGTTTTTATTTATTTTTGTTTCATATTTAAACTTATGTAATGTGAAAGTTTGAATTGTTTTCTTTGTAGAAGTTAAGTAGATTCTTTTCATATGTAAAGAACTGTTAATTATTATTATTATTATTATTATTATTATTATTATTATTATTATTATTATTATTATTATTATTATTATTATTAATATTATAATTATTATTATTATTAATATTATAATTATTATTATTATTAATATTATAATTATTATTATAGTATTATTGTAGATGAAAATCCTCAGCACAATCCCCCAAAACAAAAATGAGATTCTACTTTCTTTAGGCAATTACGTGTGAACAACCTGGGAAGATAAAAAAAACAACCAAAAATCAATTTATTTTGAATTTATAGTAAGGGATCAGTTTCACATGTAAATTTAACGTAAAATGAGCACCATTTCTGCGCCATTCTAGCGTTTTCGGGCAGTTAATACAAGAAATTTGTTATGGGAGATAAATTCTATGCGTTATTTTTTAGGGGGGGGGGAGATACTTTTTTAAGCGATTACGTGTGGTTTTATGACCTTTCCAGTCAGGCTTAGGGTAAGTGAATAAAAAAATTTAATAAACAGTCCTAAAAACTTAGAATGGCCCGGAAATGTGGATCCTTTTACATTAAATTTATATTCTAGGCCCAACACTGTTTCTTTTCTATATAAATGATTTTCCAGAGAACATTATTCAGAAAATTAACATCTATGCTGATGATACCACTCTCTATTCTGGTGTTGCTTCTCGCCCATCTCCCTCAGATCAGTTAAAATATACAGCTGATCTAGAAGTTGACCTGGGTTCAGTTGTGAATTGGGGTACGAAATGGCTTGTTTCGTTTAATCCTGATAAGACTCAGCTCATGTCTTTCAATCGTAGGCGTGTCCCTTTTCTTTCTGAGATTCTCATGGATAGCTCTGCTCTTGAGGAGAAATTGACTCTGAAACTTCTTGGTCTTTGTCTCTCATCAAATCTTTCTTGGAGTTCATATATCAGATCCATTGCTCTTTCTGCTTCTCGTAAAGTCGCTTCTCTCTATCGCTCCAAACACTTTCTCACACTTGAGGCTATTCTCTATCTCTACAAATCTACCATCACACCATGTATGGGGTACTATTGTCATATTTGGGCTGGTGAATCTCTGTCACATTTGAAGGTTCTTGATAAGGTGCAGAAACCTATCTGTAATTTGATTGCCCCTACCCTTTCTTCTTCTCTGCACCCTCTCTCTCACAGACGTGATGTTGCTAGTCTCAGTCTTTTCTATAAATACTATTATGGCATGTGTTCTTCAGAATTGTGGGATCTATTCCCTGCTTCTTTTGTTCCAGCTTGTTTGACTCGTTGGTCTAGTGGTCTCCATCAGTTCGCTCTTTTGATACCTCACTGTAATACAGCTTCCTATTCCAGTAGCTTCTTTCCAAGAACTGCAGGCTTGTAGAATTCTCTTCCTGATGACTGTTTTCCTCCTACCTATAGCCTTCGTCTTGAAAAGACGAATGCCAATAAGCATCTCCTGTCTTGGCGATAATCATATTTCGTTCTTGTTAGCTTCCTTACATCAAGTGGCTTTGTGCCTTGTCTGGAGCGATTTCCATGAAAAAAAAAAAAACTACGAAACTGATCCCCCACTATAAATTCTAGAAAAATAATTGTTTTCTTTTTTTTTTTTCTGCACAGTTTTTCATGATGTTCATACGTAATCGCCTAAAATTATAGAATCTCATTTTGGAGGGGAGTTACTTAGGGGCGTTATTTATTATGTGTCATCCTATTTACTTGTCTCCTGAAGGATGCAGAGTTAGACATAATGGGCGGTTTTTAATGTGGGGAATCCAGGTCTTCAATAAGGGGCACTCTAGATTGAAAGAAAAATTGAAATTGTCTCAGTCTAGAAGGATTTCTTCACTGACCGAGGACAGAAAGAATAAAGTGTTGTATCAGAACAGATACTACACTTTGAATTATTTATTTGCTAAAAAATATAACATAAAATACCACAAGGCCATCAAAAGTGTGGCACAGTGTAGGGTTCGTTGGTCATCCTCTATCTTACACTATCTATCTCACTCTTAGCAATACCACATTTCCTCTAGGGGTCATCTTATTTAAAATATCGCCAATGTGTTGAAAATTTACATTTTTTTAAAATTATTATTACTACTATTGTAATACTATTATAATTTTTATTATTATTACTGTATAAGTAAAGTAGAGTGATCTGCCCTTGTGTCAGGCAGGGCAGACTTATCTGCCCCTGGCAGATAACTATATATAGAACATTTCGGCAGCCATTTGCAATCTTAGGATACACACGTGAAAACATTCCCCGAGATAATAGATGTTATACATAGCGCTATGAACAGGATCAACTTCGAAAGTTACCAATTTGAAATCGTATACTTTGGAGTCATTTACCACCAGGCATAACGGACCAGCAATATTTGGAGCTGATGAAACAACTCATGGAGTTGCAAAAAGAAAACAGGGAAAAGAGGGAATTCGTGGTCAGCCAGACACTTCCGATGTTAAAAGGCTGGAGCAAACGTTAATAGGCTTTGATACCACAGATGGTGAATGGGCCCGATGTAAAGACATGTGCGGACTGAAAGATCCCGCTGTAATCCAAAACGAGCTGCGACCCACGTGTACACCCAAAGCAAACAGACTACTGTTTGAATTAATATGACCTGAGATGCTGAATTCTACCACAGAGGAACACCTATTGGACCAAATATGACTCATTGGAGTGAACAGATTACATAAGGAGGTTCACCGGCAGAAGTTCCACTCCATAAAGCAGAAGGAGGGTGAATACGGAACACAGTTTTTAGCTTGTTTATGTGGTCAAGCCAAGTTCTGTGAATTCAGGGTTAACTGCACAAATGAACGGAGTTGTGTGCAGCAAGTGGACTGTTTGGGCGACATGGTTGCTAGGCAGATGGTAGCCGGGCTAGCTAACCCGGATCACCAGAGTAAAGTATTAGCGGAGGACGCTACGCTCACCACTCTCGAGCAGAGATTCAACAGATTGGTTTGCCTAGAGACAACAGACAAGTCGAACCCTCACTTGCATAACACTGTGCATCACCTTGCATTCTCCAATGTGCAAAGATCGGGCCAGGAACAATAGCCCTGGAAAATTGAGACCCCTGCGATTCCACAATATGCTGGGCCCTGTAGAGGGTGTAGAACGACTCAACACCCTAATGGATCAATGAATCAGAGAAATTGTCCAGCGGTAAAGTTGATATGTCATCATTGTGGATTGAGAGGGCTCTTAAAGAAAGTATGCCAGAAGCTTGCGATATCCAGAACGGAAGCTACAAGCAAAGCGTCAAGAAGTGAGTCGGTCATGTTCACACGGGTAGTCATCCAGCTTACAAAACCAACAGACGTGACGTGGCGCAGTCGAACATGGTATTTCATCTTGAGTGGGACGGGGGACAGTTTCAGTGGAAGTAACCATTATGCCCAGAACTCATGCTACATTTGGATGCATACCAAAGGGTCTAATAAACCATCACATCCTCACCTATGCAGACACTGGAGCCCAGACTTGCTTGAGTGAACCCAAGATTCAAAACATCCTTCGATACCCGGACGGGTATCTTGTGCCAACTACCCACCGAATATGGGGACTAACGGACAAACGGTTGCATGTAAAAGGCGTCTTATTCCTGCACATACAACTTGGATCAAGAGAGACACGACAAGTGGTGTATCTGTCAGCCAACACATCTGGCTTTTATTTGTCACAAACTGCTCTGAATGATCTGGGTTTGTTCGTCTTAAAGTTTCCAAACTCACAATCACAGAGCAGCTCGTCAAGGGACGCAAATGAAACGGATGCCCATGTAGAACATCTGTTCCATCAAAATTGGATACTATTGCATTCCAACCAACGGAAGCCAACAGACACCAACTAGAACGGTCCATAGTAGAACACTTCAAGTCGAGTGCATTTAATATATGCCCACACCAACCATTACAAACTATGGCAGACAAACCATTTGTCCTCGGCGCGACACCGACAGCAGTTCACATGCCAAAACCGGTCCTGGATAATTGGAAGAAGAAGGTGAAAGAAGACCGGGACATTGCACTTGCCATAATAGAAGCGGTAGGCTCACCTGGTGTTCTAAGATGATGGTTGCACCAAATAAGACAGCCACCATAAGGAAACCGCACTCTGTTCCCATTCCCTTGGAATGGATACCCCAGCCACGAGACGCTACCACATTCATTATTTCGTGAGATAGATACAGGTATTATTATGGATCAGAGGATGTGATGACATTATAGTAGATCCGTGGAATTTGGTATATTCGGACTACGTTTTCGTCTTGGGTGTTTTTATCACAACGTTTCGATGTAACCTCCAGCCTTCTTCAGGTGTACTTTGTCGAACTCGGGAATCTTTCTGTCGGAATTTCGAACAGAACCCTTTATTTAATCCACGGGGGTTGCATGCTCTCATTCCATGATTGGGAAGAAGTCTTCAGTAATTCGCAATTCTTTGTATGAGGATTGAACCTTCAACCTTCAGATGACTGTCACTTAGAACTGAATTATACTTAGTACTATATCCACCCCGCCACGGGTCCTTGCGGACAATTCTAGTATGAATTTTGAGAGCCTTAAACCTATTCTTGTTTATTTGATCTAACTACTTATCACTATAGATCACTACTTATCTATTATTTATAATTATAGGTTCCCATATTGTATTGGATTCTATACTAGGTCTGCTTAGTAAGTCATAGTCGCCTAACATATGTGCTGCTTCTTTGAGTCGTCTTACTCTTCACTGTTCTTCCTTATCCATAATTTTTACTTCATCCCATAAGGGTAGATGGTTTCCCTTTTCCTTCCATATGTGGTCAGCCATACCCGACTTTTCGATTTCTCCACGTATTACGGCTTTCCGGTGTTCTTCGAGTCTTACCTTTAATGGACGACATGTCTCACCTTTGTATACTTTTCCACACTTACATGGAATCGCATGCACACAGTTCTTAGTCATGACTTTTTCCGTAGAAGGGTTGACTCTCACAAGATGCTTTCGGAGAGTTGAGTCACTCCTGAATACTATCCTGATGTTATATGGATTACATATACTTTGGATTTTTTCCGACAAGCCCTGCATATATGATATACAAACTGTGGTGAGTTCTACGTTATCAACGTTTCTCTCGCTAAAGCTTTTTACCTATATATTTTAATCAGAAAAAAATACATGCTAAAATATTCCTAAGTTTTGGGATTGAGTTATGTTAAAAAAACTTTCATCTTAATTTTTCTAATTAGCCATAATTTGCAATTAACTGACCAAATGACCCATTTCTTTCTAAGTTTTTATCTATCACTCTCCCCCGCTCTCACTTTATGTTTTGCCCCCCCTCATTATATATGGTATCTATCACTCTTGTTTCCGTCACTCTCTCACTCTGTTTATTAACAGTCGAAGGTAATAAATAAAAGAAAGAATAAAGAGTCTGAAATAGTCCATTATAAACAAACGGAAATATCACCAGGGTAGTAATATTATTTAACTCGTAGAGAGAGAGAGAGAGAGAGTGAGTGAGAGAGAGAGAGAGAGAGAGAGAGAGAGAGAGAAAGGGGTGGGGGGTGGAGAAAGATAGACAGAAAGGGGGGAAGATATTACGAGTAGAAAGTGACTAATTTTGGAATTTGTTTTTTTTTATATAATTAACTAGCTTCGCAGACTCATAGTTTCCTGATTTAAACAATTTAACCCGAGCTCAATGAGTGACCCAACAGTTGACATTTTTTTTTCTAGTAGGTATATATATTTTACACTGCATCGTCCGTTTGTGAACTTTTTTGAAAACACAAAAGGATTTTGTTAGGATGCAATATTTTCTTGAAAGAAAATGGCCTCTTGAAGAATTCTTTTGAAAGAAGATGGCCGCTTGAAGAATGACAAATCAGGTCATCCTGTATCTTTTGAACATTTTTCATTTTGTTCACTCAATATGAACGGCGCCAGTCGAAAATATTGAGCAAAAGAATGCTAGTATTTTGGTGACATAAAAAGCAAAGAGGTTTGACTTATTCCAAGAAATCTCAGCATTGAAGAATTATATTTGGTTAAAAAAATCAATAACTTGTCAGTCACAGTGATTCTTGTTCTTGTGCGCTCGGTCCTCATTGTTCGTTCGCTTATCAAGTACAATGTACCTCCCACCCCCTCTAAAAATGTCACGCATAGAACCGTTAATGAAATTTACAATCCTTTCTGCGATCCAACCATATTTGGTACAAATAAATTTACTGACTTTTCCACCAAGTTTCAGTCATGAATATCCAACAGTCTTTGTTTTATCACTGTTCAATGATGTGCATGGACACTTTGGTGATCGTCGCATCAGTAGAGGGGGGTGATCCTAAATGTACTTCACACTCACCAGACCTTAACTCCTCTAGATTTTTTTATCTGTGGTATTATCTAAAAAATAATGTCTATCATAATAATGTCTCAGACTATTCTTGAACTAAAGGGGACCATCCCAGCCAAAGTCCGTTCTATCTCGGCGTGCTTGAGCATATCATTGATTATCGATGATAAAACAAAGACTGTTGGACATTCATGCCACTGAAACTTGGTGGACAAGTCAGGAATAGACAGAAGTTTATTTGTTCCACATAGTGTTGCATTGCAGAAAAGATTGCAAATTTTATTGATGACATTTTTAGGAGTTCACCCTATAGAATCATTGGCAATAATACACTAAGGAGGTCAGAGTGAACACTATCTATCTTCGAACCTCTCTGACTAGACGTGGTGGGGACAAGCCTACGGTTGGGGGAAGGGAAGGGGGGGGGATAGTAGGGATATTTTTAGCAGTTCTCTGTAGACCTCCTTACTTCTATTCTTTGCACTTTTACTTAAAATTTTGTTGGAAAAAAAAATTATATTGAGTCGCTTTTAACAGTAAAAACATATTTTTTAAAGATAATTGTTCCTTATTCTGGCCCAAAATTAAAATTTTGTCTGAATTTGCTTTGATTGTCATAAGCGTGGACTATTGGGTGGTTGCTGAACAGTGATTAGATTAATATGTAGAAGATAGGTATTCAGTTGTTGAGCAAACCAAATGATGGTGAAAATTATGTATATCTGATATTGTATTTCTACATTCTTGTAACGACCACGTGTTTGGGTTTCTTGGCAAACAGGCGGTCACCACATTATGTGCTGTGTTTTCTTCAGTACACACGAGGTCAGAATGTTACATATACTTCCCCTCCAAGGGGAGGTCCCATGTCTCATAGTCACAACCAAACAAAATGCATATTTGTTATCAATGCAAATCACAACTCATAACAACACAATTAAATTCTACCATGTGTCATCCGCTCTTCCCGTGACTGGGGCTCATTGTTTCTGATCATCTAGATGGGACGAATTGGCGCTCTGGAATCAAAGTCTCACAACAACCAAAGAAAAGAAGAATATTCTCGAATTTGAATAAAGCACCATTTATTCAGATGTTGAATAATAAATCTTACAATCAGTAAACACACGTGAAAATTATATAGATAGGTAGAAAAGTAAATTTTCTTGCGTTTGGTAACAGTTATTGGTGCTTATTTATATTGAGATTCATGCGAAATAGGGCAGTTCAAAACAAAATAATGCTAAAACTTATGGATATTCTTACTTATCAGTAAACAATTGAAAGCAAGTGGTAGCGGTAATCAAGAACACAAAGAATACCAGCGCTCAGTATGTTGGCTTCTTCTGGTGTTGGATAATTTTGTTTGTATATTTTTACTAGCAAAAATTGTTAGGTTGTAGTAGTAGTATTCGTTCCAATTCAATTAAGTGGTGATGTGAGCACTCCGACAAATAGAGCGGCAGCCCAAAACAAATACCGAAACTTCAAATCCACAAAAGAATGCTTGACTAATGTCACTCCTTTTATTGAGCTTTTTTGGACTGCCAAAAGCGCCTGTTTTGCATAATTGTGTGTGTTCGCTTGTCGCTTCAGAGTCAGACGGTTCCAGGTTTTCTCCTACGCGCGGCCACTGTTTCTTTACAGCAAGTGCATGCCAGACTTGGCCACTTATCTCTCGGTCTCTACGCACCATTACTACACACTTCCCTGGTCTAATGATCACAAAGCAGTGTCCGTTTTTTGTCGGGTGCTCCTTTGCAAAGGTGGACCTTCTTTAGAGGTGTGGGCTTCCACTACGGGTAAATCGTCCAACTCTGACTCTGTTTCGTCGTCATGTATCAGACTCTCTGATCTGCTCTCTGAAGACGTTCAGCTGTCAGAATCTTCCTCTGAAGAGATGACACTGTAGCAAGGGCACAGGTCCTTCACATAGTGGACGGATTGTAAACTGATTATTTTTGTTACCGACCCTGGCCAAATTTCGTGGTGCACCGACTCTACAGCACCTTCACCCACGCACAGTCTCAAAACTGGTAGAGACTGTGTTCAGGACCTGATGATTGTGGCATGACATCCAACCCCTTTACCCAAACTTCATAATGGTAGATCGCATAGGCTGGTACGGTCAAATGCGAGTTATCGTCAGTTGGGGTCATGGTGTGCCAGTATACAACCTCTTGAATGGAACAGCGCATCCTGGCCGCAATTCGTTTTATGGTACGGTGGCATCGCTCTGCTATGCTATTGTTGGCCGGGGCATACACGCAACAAAATCTCAGGCTTATGCCCCACTCATCTACGAACGTCCTGAATTCTCTGCTGCAGAATGCTGTGTCATTATCCGTGAGCCACTCACGTGGTGGGCCACGCTAAAAAAAGACTGCTTTCAGGTGACGAAACATGCTTGCCGAGTCCTGCCATGCCAACTGGTTCCACATAGAAAATTGTAACAGGTCACAATCTGTGATTGTTAAGAAAATGGTAAATACTGTGATGTGTGATGTTTATTCTTAACCTCTGCCAGTTGCTGCTAACCTCTAGTGTCGCCAACAGCCTTAATTTCTTTCAGCCACACCATCATGTTTCTCTTGTCAGTAAATGGTTTTACCATATAACTGGTTATGCGTACCTTCACTATAGTAATGTCCGAAATAGTTTGAAACCGAGTGGTAGCGATAATCAAGAACACGAAGAATACAAGAGTATGTTCGCTTCTTTTGGTGCTAAAAATTGTTACTTTGTAGCAGTATAAGCAGCAGTATTCGTTCCAAATCAATTAAGCGGTGGTTTGAGCGTTTCGACAAATAGAGCGGCAGCCCAAAACAAATGCCGAAACTTCAAAACTACAAAAAAAATGCTTGACTAATGTTACCGACGACAAACTTGCGAACGACGTTAGCTGTGTGGCGCCAAAAACGATCTCTCTCGAGCAAAAAAAATATCACTCCTTTTATTGAGTTCTTTTGGACTGCCAAAAGGGCCTACTTTGCATAATCACAATTTGTCGGTTCGAAGTCAGACGGTTCCAGGTTTGCTCCCGCACGCGGCCACTGTTTCTTTGCAGCAGGCGCATGCTAGCCGTGGCCTCCTGTCTCTTGGTCTCTAAGCACTGTCGCCACAAAAATATTAGTGTACACCAAAAATTACGGAAAATAAGCAAGTAGAATTTTAATAAAAAATAAGATGAATTTACTATTCGGAGTCAATGAACTATAAACGACAAGAGCGCATAGCGTCTTCATATTAGAAGGGAGATCATCTTCCACAACGCGCTGACTTGACACGAATGTCATTGGGAGTTTGTGGATTACGAAGAGTAAATTAATTTTATTTTTTATTAAATTCTACTCGATAATTTTCCTTAATTTTTGGTGTACACTAATATTTTTCACTGATAAGAAAGTAAATCCATAAGTTTTCCTGTTATTTTATTTTAAACTGCCATATTTTACTTGAGCATCAATAAAAATAAGCACCCAGTTATTTGTTGTCTATTTGTTTTGTTTTTTTGGATTTTTTCACCTTGTTTTTCTTGTTAACTATACTGCAAAATCGCCTATATTATTTTAAATTACGGGTATTTCCCGAGTATTGACGTGAAATCGCTGACAACGTGAGGGCAAAGGGTAATAATTTTGGGGTTAGAAAATGATAGCAGAAATGCCGGCACGGAAAGGAATGAGTATAATTTCGTGACTCACTGACTGAACTAACAATTCGAAATAGCGGCGGCTAAGTAAAATAGAGTTATCCCCCTCAGATCGGTTACTGCTTATACAAGAGCGCCAAATTGTTACGATATTTAACACAAAGATAGAAAATTACAGTCGTATTAATTTATGACATTTACAAAAACGGTCGCGGTGCTACGGTAGGAAACGGGGAAGTCGCGTTATATTAAAGGCACCGTTTTTTTGTCCCCTTCCCCAAAAAAGTTCCGGTCAACCGAGAATGTCACAGAATTGTTATCTTGTTGCACCGAGACCGAATCATTCAATAACAAACATATTCAACAAATTCAATAAAAAAAAAAAAAATCACATTCCGTTGTTCAAAAACATTATTTGGTGCTATTTTACTTATAGGGCGATCAAGTTAATTGTGTTCATGTAAAAGCATTATTTTGTACTTACTCAGTCATATTTTATCTCTCACGCCCCGAAAAAGAATTTTAAAATATCAAGCAGAACTTTAATTAGAACGATTTTTCCATTTCCATATGGGTTATATGAAATGGCGAGTCTGCGATTTTCGGAGTGGCCGGTTAGCTAACTAAGGGCAGATAAGTGTCCCCTTGTCTATTCTACCGACCGCTCACAGCCCAAAATGTCGGCTCGGGCACAAATACAGGTTGAACATCGAAATGGAAAAATCGTTCTAATTAAAGTTCTGCTTGATATTTTAAAATTCTTTTTCGGGGCGTGAGAGATAAAATATGACTGAGTAAGTACAAAATAATGCTTTTACATGAACACAATTAACTTGATCGCCCTATAAGTAAAATTTAGCACCCATTATTTCGTTGCTCAAAAACATTGTTTATTTTTTAATATATTATTTATCTATTATTATTCTCAAAAGGAAAAAAAATCACATTCCACGTTGCTCAAAATATATCACTTGTTTCTTAAAAAAAAAAAAAGATTTATTCTATTTTTTTTTTTTTTTTTTAATAAATTACTTGTTTCATGAAAAAAAGATTCTTTCGTTATTTTTGAAAAAAGTTTTCCGCCCGGTATTTTGGGGGAAGGGGACAAAAAAGCGGTGCCTTTAATATGACGCGACTTCCTGTTTGCAGACGAAAAATCTGGGTACCCGTTTCCTACCGTAGCACTCAGTTACGTTCTATCAAGAGCACGAAAAAGTTTACATATCGAAATAAATATGCAATTAAAGTAACGAAATTCAACAATTTCTTTAAATTACAAAAGATTAAATATTGTATATCAACGGGGGAGGTAATTGTGTAATTCTTTAATGGATTATCGCCCTTTATTATTTGTTTGATTTAAAAAAAAAATCTAATCAGTGAATTGAGTTTAGACTTTGATTAAAATATATATTAATGGATACAACATTTTAAAAATAGATAATAAAATTGAGTTCATTTCAGATACTTGCATGTTGGTTTCGAAAAAGGACTTTTTATTAATTAATTCTTATTTGCCCACCCTTTCATTAAAATAGACTGTTACATTTAAAAATGTGAAAAAGAATTCTAAATGTTTTAATATCTTCTTTCAGCAAAGGAGTAACGTTAGAATGTAAGTAAAATTTAACATAACTTGAAAATTATGAACTATTTATTAACAAATATTTTTTGTTTAATTACTGAATTTACAACTTAGGGACAAGGCCATCAAAAATGTGGAAAGTAAGGGATGCCAGTGATCATCCTTTGTCTGTCCTATTCTTATCTAAACGCATTTTAACCCATTCGTACGCGCATTTTCTTTTATTATTTCACCCAGTTGTCTATCACTTTCACTTCAACAATCACCACAATACCACATTTACTCTATGGACGACCATACTTAAAATATGAATTTATTTATTTATATATATAATTTTAATGTTACGTAAATCTTAGTTAATGACGAAAGCAAATTTCCATCGGTTCATTTTTTTGATGAACTTATAAAAATTAGCAGTAATGCATAACATTAAAATTAATTAAGAGCTCTAGTATTATTGCACTATTGAGCTATAACGTGAACATTTGTTGTTAATATATATATATATATATATATATATATATATATATATAGTGAATGCCTTTTATTTAAACATGTACAAAGTCTGCTACACTGGCATGTCGATGTTATCGATCTACAGCTATCAAGAGCTGAGGTCTCATCAGGCAGAAGAGATCTCAGCTCTTGATAGCTGTAGATCGATATGCCAGTGTAGCAGACTTTGTACATGTTTAAATAAAAAGCATTCACAATACAGCTCTATATTTTTATTGAGCACTCTTTTATAAGCCCGGTTTGATTCCCTTTGGATTTCTACCCTGTAGATTTTAACCCTACCTGGATTACTATATATATATATATATATATATATATATATATATATATATATATATATATATATATAAGAAGATATGGTTGTATGTTTTCTAATGGAAGACCATCATATTTTCCCTAAAAGACTTCGACATTTGGACTATTACCGAATCAACATCTTACGAATTCTACCTTCTACTAGCAATAAACATGTCGCTATGAAAAAAAAATATCTTGCACCCCTGACGAGGACGTATTACGTCGAAAATTTGGGACTACTTTTATATAAATTAATATTTATTTTAAAAAAAAATGCATTGTTAGTCTTCAAACCGCTTTCTTATTATTTATATATATATATATATATATATATATATATATATATATATATATATATATATATTTAGGCAGCAAGTCATTATCCAAGCAAGCGTTGTTGAACGTCACGGAACTTTCTCGTTTGTAAATCTTCTTCGTGAGGTTCTCAAACCGTTGAGCTATCCTTCTGGTTTCAGGTGGCAATCCGTAGAGTATTTCCCTGATTGTTCTTAATTCAGCCAATTTTTTCGAGCACTTTCGACTTTCATAGTCGTCTTCAGGATTAGTTTGTTTTAAAATAAGAAGACTCGAGTTAATGTTTTATAGGTATCGTTTGAGAACCTCACAAAGAATATTTACAAACGAGAAAGTTCCGTGACGTTCAACAACGCTTGCTTGGATATATATATATATATATATATATATATATATATATATATATATATATATATAAGTGTAAATTAGTCGTCCAAGGCTATAGCAATGCGATGTGGTTTCTTTTCTTTTCACTTTTCCATCTCACGGCAACCACATCGCATTGCTATAGCCTTGGACGACTAATTTACACTTACATTTACCAGCAATGCTTCAAGCAAACTACAATCTCCTTATATATATATATATATAAATGAAGAAGAATGGAAAGGAATTAGAGAAAGCAAAAGCCAAATCAAAATTTGCTTTCTCTAATTCCTTTCCATTCTTCTTCATTTCTACCTGCTCTATCCTGGATATTGAGCTGTATACTCTTCACAATAGGGTTTTACCTTTCCTAAAAGTTCGCTTTTAGTACACCTCTTTATATATATATATATATATATATATATATATATATATATATATATATATATATATATATATATATACTAGCTCTACTCACCCTCTGTTGCACAGGAAGCATTGAAGTCATTTTAGTTTTTCATTTTAATTTGCTTGCTCAGTTTTTAAATACATACAGAAAAAAATAATTAAATTATAGTTGTAAGGGAGACAACTCATTTTGTATTTTTCAATATGAGTTATTTCCCTTGCTGATTTTGTTTTGTTCGGTCATAATTGAAAAAATGTTTCAATATTACCAGTTGCCCAGGTGGGATTACATAATTTAAAAAATAAACTGTAGCAAATACGTTATTATAGTACCAATAACATGGTACAGCAATAACAAATGAAAATTGGCTAGTCAGAATCAAAGTCTGATATGTCAGCTTAAAAGGTCAAACTTTTTAAATCTTGCAAGATAATTTTTATATTTGAGATAAATGTGTGGTGTGGGTAGGTGTGTGTGTGTGTATGTGTGTGTGTGTGTGTGTGAGAGAGAGAGATGGATGGATGTAAGGAGAATATCCAACAGAATATATAAAAAACAATCAAGTAGACTAATATTTCGCTTCTTTTAATGCACAGAAGTTTCGTCAGAGCGAAACAGCAATGATATATTTGATACATTTTCTACAGAGAGGCGATAGAGACGAGGTTGACAAAAAAGGAAGGGAAAGAGGGTTGTGTAGATAAGTTGAACTAAGGTAGTCCCATCATTGGAGGGAAGGGGGGGATAGTGAAGTTAGTAAATGGTCATAGAATGGCGAAAAGGTCATAACTCATATCTAGATATATGACGGGATGGGGAAGATGGGGAGAAGGGGGGGGGGACTGTAAAAATACTTATACTATAGCAGGAGGGGAAAAAATCACAAGTGTGTAGAGGGAAATGGATATTTTCAACCTGTGTCAAAATTAATGTAATTTTCTCTGATGATCGTTTTTGCTAGAATTGGCGAAATTTGAAAAATCCCATTCATTGTTTGATCATGTGGTTTGAATCAATGATGGCCTGACCTTTAATGAGACGTGTATGGGTCAAGTTGTGCATATTTTTAATTATCGAGGCACTCAAAATATCAAATCACTAATCAAAGTCAATAATAAAAGCAACAAGAGCGTTTTTATTATCAATATATATATATATGTATATATATATATATATATATATATGTATATATATATATATATATATGTATATATATATATATATATGTATATATATATATATATATATATACATATATATATATATATATGTATATATATATATATATATATGTATATATATATATATATATGTATATATATATATATATATGTATATATATATATATATATATATATATATGTATATATATATATATATATATGTATATATATATATATATATGTATATATATATATATATATATATATGTATATATATATATGTATATGTATATATATATATATATATATATATGTATATATATATATATGTATATATATATATATATATGTATATATATATGTATATGTATGTATATATATATATATATATATATATATATATGTATATATATATATATATATATATATATGTATATATATATATATATATATATATATGTATATATATATATATATATGTATATATATGTATATATATATATATATGTATATATATGTATATATATATATATATATGTATATGTATATATATATATATATGTATATATATGTATATATATATATATATGTATATATATGTATATATATATATATATATGTATATATATATATATATATATATATATATATATATATATATATATATATATATATATAAAAGCCTTCTTTTTGCAAGCAGAAGGATTTCGTAAAATTTTAGATTCTATTTAAGGAAATTTAGTTGGCCCATTTTTTTTGGGGGGGGGCCTCTAAAACTCTGCCTTTTAAACGTTTTTATTCGATGCATTCAATCAAATCTTTTAAACACTTATTTTCATCGGCAGTTAATTTCCCCATTTTCGTTTTTTCTTACTAATTTATTTCATAATTTTGTTGTATTCCAACGATTCCTCCTAATGAGAAGTTGGACGAAAGAGCTCTCAAGACCACATTTGCGGAGACAAACAAAATTCCGCTTTTATTCAAAACCATTTATAAATGTTGTACCTTGAAACATATTTTTATGTACATATATATAGTTATCTAGAAACAGACTGTTTCGCTGTATCACATCTCTTCAAGGTGGTTAGACCAGCACCTATCCCAAACCAACGATCGAACCTCTAGTCTATAGTCTAGTCAATAGTCAGTAGCTCTAATAACCAGGCCACAGGACAGGCACTGTTGGTAAATGATATCTACAATGTTTTTATATAAACATTGACCGGCACTTTACAGTGCTCTATTTTTTTATTTACAAAGAAATTTGCCTTGTGCTAAAGTTGTAGCAGGCAATATCATTAATGACAGTGCTCAACCTGAGATTAAAGATATAAGCAAATAGGGCAATAGTTCCTGCCTCTATTATCACCATGGGGCAATAAAATAAATAGAAGTTAAATAGTGTGTGTAACATTTTTATATTAAAACTTCTATCTCTCTCCCTCTCTTTCTAGCCGTCTCTCTTTTTTTTCTTTTTTTTTTTAACATAGTTCACCCCAAACAAGGCAGGATGTAAGGGGCTACTGAGAAAAAAGAGGGGAGACGGTAGGGGGCAGTCAACCTAGATTGGGATCTGCGCAGTGAGATGTCTGTTTACATTAGTTTTAAACTTCTGCATGTCTGTAGTGTCGGGGAAACAGGGGGCAGGGAGGGAGTTCCAGAGGCCAGTTCCCTCTCCACCATTTTTCGTACCTCTCCCTAACCCTCTCTTTCTTCTCCACTCAGCCCATTTCTCTCTCTTGTTTTAATGTGTTGAAAAAAATAATGATGTAATTGATTTACCGGAGCTATCCATTTTAAATGTAATAGTGTAATTTTACATTTATTGGTCTTGGACAACGCCAAGTAGCACAAAACACAATGACATTCTTGATGCCGGGTAATTTTGTTCCTACCACCGGCTTTCACTGTAAAAATGCAATACTGTAATTTACATTTATTGCTCCCGGATAACTCCAAGTAGAACAAAAGATTCTGTTACCCCCTCCCACCTCACATACCAAATATACTACTGTAATTTTAGTAAGGAAGCCATGACACCACTGCCAAACATATGGTTAAAATCAAAGTATGAAAAAAAATAATGTTGATAATGATTATTTTCCATATATATATATATATATATATATAGTTATTTTGTGCTGAAGAGGTTATTTTTATTAAAAATTTCTGAAACATATGTACAAATAAATTTTTGTTAATGTTGAATTTTTGGAATGTGATTACATAATATTGATTATGTCATAAATGTTGTATTATTCTTAGTTATAACATATATATATATATATATATATATATATATAATTAATTATTAAAGACAATATATGTACTATCATATATCATCAGATCCTTTTACTTTGTAGTCTCCTTTGAAGATTCAGCTCAATGTTTGTCAATTATTGATAACAGAGCAAAATATAGAACAGTTTTTTATTATATTCCAGAGAAAATATTGACATACAAATGTTGTTTGGCACAAAACAAATGAAACGGACCGTTAAATATATCTCACAGAAATTTGGAATTTTTGGAAATGTGAAAAAAATAAAAATAAAAATAAAAGTAATAAAACAAACCATGGTTATTGGAATATAATAAAAAACTGTTCTATATATATATATATATATATATATATATATATATAATTTTTTTCACACGTAAATATACATTTTTTCTTTTAAAGATTAACTTTAGGCTTTTATCTTTCAAATACAATTAAAATGTACACGGAAACTATAAAAAAATTTATGATACGCTCTTTTTAATAAACAGTCCACGGCCATTTTTGCACGTACCTATTTTATGCTTTTTACTTAGAACTTGATCTGAAAAATGTTTTGAATCGCCAAAATCTATCTATATATCTACCTCTCTCTCTCTCTCTCTCTCTCTCTCTATATATATATATATATATATATATATATATATATATATATATATATATATATATATATATGTCATTGTTGGTATGTCTCTCAAATTATATATCTCAGTCTGTTTATATCTGTCTATATCTTTCTATTTCTTTATCAATCTATGTAACCCCTCTCTGTCTTTCTGTCTGTCTTTCTCTCTCTGTCTTTATCTATACGTTTCTCTATCTATCTCTCTGACTCTCATTCTGTTCATATTACAAGTCCTTTCTTCTACTCATCAATACAAACAGTTGCCATTTGAAGTGTAAGTGAGAGTATCCCATTGGATGGTCCAGATGTCAAAAGGTGCACTTGACCTTTGACAGAGACCTATTGATTCAGGTGGGAGGGGGCGGGGGTGGAAGAGGATGACCTATCCGTACCCTTTCCCTCAGCAAATATGGATACATGGCAAATAAACAATACTTAAATAGAAATAGATCACGTTTTCATTAGAAGACAAGATCAATTTGAACGGCCATCTTGTTTGATCAGGCTTTGGTCTCATCATCACCCAGAGTGTCCCTTTTTAGGAAGCTGGATTTTCCCCACATTAAAACTTGATCTTGTGTCTAACTCTGCTCTCGTGGGGACGCAAGTAAATACTGCTAGCACAAATATAGAGAGTAGAAAGTGTCTTGAATTGCAGGAAGATTGGCCGGCCAGGAAAACCTCGGAAGTAAGTGATTGGACAAGACTGTACAGCATAGAATTTTGAGACAGTTCACCCTTATCCTAACTCACTGAGAACTGGAGAATGAGCTTAGGAGAGTAGAAAGGGGACCTTTGGTTTACTTTCGGCAGCCTCGTAACTCTTGCTTCCCTTTATTTTGTCCTTTAGTCCTCACATTCCATGAGCGATGTTTTTGACAAAGGGGGAAGAATTGCTGTTTTCTGGGTCGGAATCTATCCATCTAACACTTATAATTGACTAAGTTTTTGACCTTGAAGTAGTATTTTATTTTTAGCTCCTTACATCAAGTGGCTTCATGCCGTGTCTGAAGCGATTTCCATTAAAAATAAATCATTAATTTTCCAATACTCTTACAGTCTTAGAAGTCCATTGTTTGCACGAATAGTCCTTTAACAACCTCCTAATGTTCCATCATCTCCAGCCATTATATTGGTCTCTTTCAACAAAATATCAAAGTATAGTATCTGTTCTGATGTTATTGTCTGCCCCTGGAAAGTGAACGAGAGATCTTTTTTAAACTAAAGCAATTTTTATTTTTGTCACAATTCAGAGTACTCCTTTTTGGGGTGCTTGATTTTCTCCACATAAAAAAACGCCCTTGTCTAACTCTGCCTTCGTGGGGAGGCAATTAAAAAGGGACAACTGCCAGCAGAAATAATAAAATTTCTATGAGCAAAAATCTGTTTTCCAATGTTCCATCTTCAGTTTTATATTAAAATGTTTTGAAATTAAAAATCTAGATTACAAATATTTTTAAATTAAAAATCTAGATTACAAATATTTTGAAATTAAAAACTAGATTACAAATATTTTGAAATTAAAAATCTAGATTATAAATATTTTGAAATTTTAAATCTAGATTACAAATATTTTGAAATTAAAAATCTAGATTACAAATATTTTGAAATTAAAAATCTAGATTACAAATATTTTTAAATTAAAAATCTAGATTACAAATATTTTGAAATTAAAAATCTAGATTACAAATATTTTTAAATTAAAAATCTAGATTACAAATATTTTGAAATTAAAAATCTAGATTACAAATATTTTGAAATTAAAAATCTAGATTACAAATATTTAAAAATTCAAAATCTGGATTACAAATATTTTAAAATTTAAAAATCTGGATTACAAATATTTTGAAATTAAAAATCTAGATTACAAATATTTTGAAATTAAAAATCTAGATTAAGAATATTTTGAAATTAAAAATCTAGATTACAAATATTTTGAAATTAAAAATCAAGATTACAAATATTTTGAAATTAAAAATCTAGATTACAAATATTTTGAAATTAAAAATCTAGATTAAGAATATTTTGAAATTAAAAATCTAGATTACAAATATTTTGAAATTAAAAATCTAGATTACAAATATTTTAAAATTAAAAATCTGGATTACAAATATTTAAAAATTTAAAAATCTGGATTACAAATATTTTGAAATTAAAAATCTAGATTAAGAATATTTTGAAATTAAAAATCTAGATTACAAATATTTTGACATTAAAAATCAAGATTACAAATATTTTAAAATTAAAAATCTGGATTACAAATATTTTGACATTAAAAATCAAGATTACAAATATTTAAAAATTTAAAAATCTGGATTACAAATATTTTGAAATTAAAAATCTAGATTACAAATATTTTGAAATTAAAAATCTGGATTACAAATATTTAAAAATTTAAAAATCTGGATTACAAATATTTTGAAATTAAAAATCTAGATTACAAATATTTTGTAATTAAAAATCTGGATTACAAATATTTTTAAATTAAAAATCTAGATTACAAATATTTAAAAATTCAAAATCTGGATTACAAATATTTAAAAATTAAAAAATTAGGATTACAAATATTTTTAAAATAAAAATCTAGATTACAAATATTTTAAAATTAAAAATCTAGATTACAAATATTTTGACATTAAAAATCAAGATTACAAATATTTAAAAATTTAAAAATCTGGATTACAAATATTTTGAAATTAAAAATCTAGATTACAAATATTTTGAAATTAAAAATCTAGATTACAAATATTTTGAAATTAAAAATCAAGATTACAAATATTTTAAAATTAAAAATCTAGATTACAAATATTTTGACATTAAAAATCAAGATTACAAATATTTAAAAATTTAAAAATCTGGATTACAAATATTTTGAAATTAAAAATCTAGATTACAAATATTTTGAAATTAAAAATCTGGATTACAAATATTTAAAAATTTAAAAATCTGGATTACAAATATTTTGAAATTAAAAATCTAGATTACAAATATTTTGAAATTAAAAATCTGGATTACAAATATTTTGAAATTAAAAATCTAGATTACAAATATTTAAAAATTCAAAATCTGGATTACAAATATTTAAAAATTTTAAAATCTGGATTACAAATATTTTGAAATTAAAAATCTAGATTACAAATATTTTGAAATTAAAAATCTGGATTACAAATATTTTTAAATTAAAAATCTAGATTACAAATATTTTGAAATTAAAAATCTATATTACAAATATTTTGAAATTTAAAAATCTGGATTACAAATATTTTTAAATTAAAAATCTAGATTACAAATATTTTAAATTAAAACTTTAAACCAAAATCAAATCTATATTTAGTTTTTTTTCTGCAGACGTTTCTTCAGAATTTTTCAAAACTCTTACAGTCAATCTGTGTCTAGATTGTTAGAATATACTCACATTTTTCAAAAATGTAATCCATATAATACTAACAGGGCTACCCGGTGTTGCCCGGCACCATAAAAAAATAAAAGAGGTTAAAAAGCATGTGTAACATCTCCATATTAACACTCCTATCTCTCTACCTATCTTGATCCGTCTCTCTTTCCCCCTTCTTCGTTTTTCTACACCCCTCTCCCCTATTCTCTTTAACATCCTCCAAACCCATTCATCGCTCTTGTTTTAATGTATTGAAAATAATAACAATGTCAGTCATTCACTTGAGCTTTCAGTTTTAAAGTTATTACTCCCGGGCAACACCGAGTTTCTTCCTCGCCCACTTCCTCAAAAATATAACAAAATCTATATTTTTTAAAAAATGTGTTCCCGGGCAACGCCGAGTTTCTTATCTCTCACCTCTCCTTAATAATATAATGAAACCTATATTTATTTTAGTGTATTCCTAGGCAATGCTGAGTTTCTTGTATTCCCCTTCTTCATCAAACATATACCACATAGGAAATATACTACTGTAGTATTGTACACACCTGCTCTATCTAGGATATTGAGCACTGACTCTCTGACTCAGTTCCCTTTCTGGTATATAATAATATAACAAAATACAGTGAAAATTCCTGAGCAATGCGGCGTTTAAAAACACCTGCTCTATGTAGGATTTCTCTATGTAGGATATTGATGACTCCCGGGCAATGCTGAGTAAACACACCTGCTCTCTCTATGATATTGAGCATTTTGGATTAACTTATACCACTTACCAAATATAATACTGTATTATTACTATTATGGCTCCTGGACTACACCGAGTTAACAGAAGACAGCAGTCCTTTCTTCCGGGTAACGCTGCGTTTAAACACACCTGCTCTATCTAGGATGTTGAGCACTTTTGGATTACTATATACCACTTATCAAATGTAATACTGTAATCTTACATTTATTGCTCCCGTTTAGAGCGCTACTGAAACCACCCAAATAAAATTAAAGATGCCTCCAGGGCACTAATAAAACCACCCTTTCCGAGTTTCTCTCTTCCTAGTCTGAAAATATGCTTAATAAACGTTAAATAATTTTGAAAGAAAATGCCGAGCGGAAGGAATACACTGATATTACAGTGTTTTCTTTCCAAATTATGGCTGAAAAACTCGACCCCCCCTGACGAAATCTGCTCTATAGCCTCCTTAGGAGTGCACTTAGAGATTCGGAAATACTTCCATTGTCTTACCCGGTTAATTTTACATAAGAATACACTTTTAGATTTTATGTAGATTCTATAACCTTTCTATTTTTACATACACACAGACATTGAGTTTTATATATATAGATAATACGCTATTTGTGTGCAAGAAGTGTAAGACGATGGAGATGGATTAGAACTCAGATGTAAACAAAGTATATTTGGATGGCGAAGCTATTGAGGTTTTCGAGAAGTTTTGTTACCTTGGTGATACCATTGGAGCACAGGGTGGAGCAGGTCCTAGTGTAATTGCAAGAATTAGGAGTGGATAGAGTAAGTTCAGGTAACTTCTGCCATTACTAAACAGGAGAGTGTTACCACTGTCGACCAAGGGAAGAGTCTATCAGAAATGTGTACTTAGTGTGATGATGTATGGAAGTGAAACCTGGTCAGTAAGGGTTGAGGACATGCGTTGCATGGATAGAATTTATATGAGAATCATAAGATCGATGTATAATGTGAGTCTTAAAGACAGGCTTAGTTCTGATGACCTCAGAGGAAGATTAAATCTTGACAGTATAGGGAACTGCATGCAGAAGAGTAGACTTCGATATGGCCATGTTGAAAGAATGGATGAGAGTGTTTGGGTTAGTAGATGTAGAACAGTCAAGGTAGCAGGTTATTTAACAGGGGAAGGCCAAGGAAAACATGGGAAGAAGTGATGAAAATAGACCTGAGTGATAAATAAAGACCTGGTCAGATAAAAATCGCTTTTTTATTTTTAATTTAATAAATACTGGATGAATTTGCATACTTTTTGGTGTATAGTCTTCTATTAAGCTACCACGTAAGTACATTACAAAGTTTATACATTTCTTTAGCTATTTTTTAAAAATACATATCATGGTTAAACAGCAGAAGCACCTTGTCTTTTCCGACGATCGTGTGTACCATAAAAAAGCATACCCAATAAGTCGGTGGTCATGATGGAGGAAGGTGTCCACAATGTGCGTTGCTATAAAAACGTATAAAATGAGAAATCCAGTATTCGCGTTTTATAATGACTAAATGTTACTTCCTTTGTGTTGTGTGTTTCTGAGAGTCTATGCGTTTGCAATCAGAAGATGTAACCTAGAGACAAGGCCTGCTATGGTTTAGGAAGGCATGCTCCTAGGAGGAGCTGGATGAAACGTTTGTTCGCTTCGAAGGACGAGCCAGAAAGAGGAGAAAATCTCGTTCTAGATCACGCATGTAAGTGGAACGAGATTACAGACTCCTTAGTAGGAGAGCGCGTTCTCTAACGATAGGCAGAATAAATCCAAGGGAGATAACTCAGATATAAATCCAAGGGAGATAACTCAGATAATTCTAATCCAACAATAACAACGGAAATAAGCGATGCAAGACAATAATTTCACTTATTGAACCTCATACTTGTAATTTAACAATCTATCTATCTATCTATCTATCTATCTATCTAGCTAGCTAGCTAGCTAGCTAGCTAGCTATCTATCTATCTAGCTAGCTAGCTAGTTAGCTAGCTATTTATTAGCTACATATATTATTATTTAAAAAATATTCAAAATGATATAAATTAAACTTTTTATTGTGAAGATAATATAATAGGCTAGCTGTGGAAGTATGATAACTAAAGTTGACAATTTTTTAGTTAAAGGTCAAGGTTATGAAAAAATTTAACTATCGTTCGTCTTTAGTTAGCTCTTTTATCATCTAGATTATAAAGATAGATACTATATTGTTCCGGCCTTGTTTTAATTTCGGCGTTTCATGTGTACGATAATTAATGCTGTTTTTAGCTAAAGAAATTTTCGGAAATTTATTTCTAATTTGGGCATGAAGGATGGGGAGGTCAGCATAGCGCCACTGTGTGAATGAATGTCAAGATTATTTGTCTGGGTTGCGTGATGTTACCTGCCCTTTCTTTCTTTACAGCAGCAGCATCGTTATGATGAAATCTGGAGGTGACGTCACACCGGTGTCTCACTGGTGCTTATTGGCGGGCTTTTTGATCAGTACCAGCTTGAAAGCCCGAGAGAGAGGTTTCGTTTCAGCTGTCTCCGTCTGTTTTTGAGAATGGACGTAAAATGTTTGGATGATTTCTCCTCGTTCTTGGAGCAACAACGTTTTATTGCGAAATTTCAGGGTATCCGAGCGACCCTAATTTTAAGGAATATAATTTCAAGGCTTGGAGCCCCTTGGAAGGAACACCTTATGGCGAAAAAGTGTTTGATGTTTTGGGAGATATTCATTTATGAAGTAATTTCGGGGATTGAGCCCCTTGGAATGAAAATGTGAAGGATTAACAAAGGACATTTTTGGAGAATTTCATTTATGAAGTAATTTCGAGGATTGAGCCCCTTGGAATGAAAATGTTGAAGGAAGGACAAAGAGGGACTTTTGAGACGGACATTTCTGTGGAAAGGTAAAAACTATTCCAGACTATGCCGGAGACGTTTGCCAACCAATTGGTATGTTTTGAGTTTTATTTTTATTGTTTTGTGCCCTTTGAGACCCCTTTGTTAAATTGATAAAAAGACTTCTTTGGCCTTTATTTAGTGTTTTTATATGAACCAAAAAAAAAAGAAAGACGACTTCTTCAGTCTTTATTATATGAGCAAAAAAAGGACTTAATTTGTGTCCAGTTTCGTTGTGCCAACGAACTTACCCCTATGTGAATTTTCATGTCTTAAGTTTTTAAAATTTTTTATCTTGGTTACTGAGGGTTAATGTTATTAATCCAGCTTTGGGAATTGAAAGCAGCCAGTCCCATTTTAATGTTAATAAAGCTCTATTTTTAACTCTATCGAACCTCTTATTTTTTCTTTTCCCCTTGTCATGTTTTCTTTTAAACTGTGTGTTTAACCCCCTTTGTTACCAAGTAATTCGGATTTTGCTAACAACCGCGAAATTACGAAAAAATGTTAAAAATAACTTTTAAAAATGTATTACAAAGAAACAAAAAATAACTATTTTAGACTTTAGAGTGGGGTATAGTTTCGCATATAAATGTAATATAAAATGATCCCCTCATTTCCGGACCATTATAGCATTTTAGGGCAATTAACCAGTTTTTTATTTTTGCTATGGGTGATAAATATTGTGCGTTTTTTGGGGGTGGGGTGGGGTGAATAGTCCATATTTTTTTAGCTGATTACGCATCATTTATACCCTTGCCTCTCAAATTTACGGTTAGTTTTAGTTAATGCCCTTAATATAAACTAGCATGCCCCAGAAATGGGGGATCATTTTACGTTAAATTTATATACGAAACATATCCCCGGCTCTACATTCTAAGATAATTGTTTTTTTGTTTTTTTAAATTTCTTCTTTCCGTCAAGTTTTTCAGGGTGTTGACACGTAATCGCCTAAAAAAGTAGAATCTAATTATGTGGGGTGGGAGGGGGGCGTCGGCGATATGAGAATAAAGGTGGCTTGTGCATTAATTTGTCGGGAATGTATTAATTTCTTTTATTCGAAAGTAATTTTTAAGTCTTTAAACTACCGATTCGAAATTAATTTGACGTCTTGAATTCAACATTTAAAAGCAACAAACGTCAGTTTCATTGTCAGTCAACGATTTTAAGGCAGCTTTTGTTTAAACGATAATCTGAAGAACAAACTAAGCGTCAATCACGTCTGCACAAAAAAAAGCGCATTTTAATATTAAAGTTGGTAAAATTTGAGTTTTATTTAAAAAAAAAAAGAAAAGAAAGAAAAGACAACAAGAAAAGGAAATAGAAAACGATAATTCGTCTACTCTCTTTTCAAGTGTCACATGTTGGGGGAAGAGGATTTATCTGTATAAGAAATACTTTCGGATTGGTTAACTTTTCAATCTATTGCCGTTTTTCGACCAATGAAATTCACGATAAGAAAACATGCACCATTAAACGATCGTTTAATGTTTATTATTGAAAACTACGGAAGAGTAAAAGGAATATATATATATAAATTATTAAAATAATCTTTGCGTAAGCAATAACAAAACAGAAACATACAGATATTGTTTTAATATAACTGAAATATATTTATTTTTGTGAATATTTTACTATCTATAAAATGTTCGATGTATTTTATCTTAAGTTATATACTGATTAATTCTTAAAAATTGCTTTGCCTGGCCATCCGTAGTTCGGAAGCCAACTGCTATTCAGCAACTTTTATTCTGTCACAAACCAGCTCTCATGAAGGATTATGAAATGGTGCGGCTGTGCCAGAGAATGAGAAAGAAAATCGTAACATTATTCTCTACAGGTTTTTGATTGATTTAAAAAATACATTCCAATATCCTACAGTATCCTGGTGTATTCTAGCCATCCAGGGTGGCTTTGTCGTGGTTATTTTGGATGGTGAAGAACAAAAATATTCAATGCAAGCGACACCATTACAACCATTATCCTTCTTTTCCAGCTGACAACCTCCCCCGATGTCGATGAGAGGACCCCGACACTGACGCAGATTTTGTGTCTGAAGTAAAAGGGGCAAACACTGTTTTAAACAATTGTGACTCCCTTTTAGTCGACGGAACCGTGTTGGGAGAATAATATTCTATTTGTAAATTGCCAAAAATGGGTAACTGCTTCAGTTGCCCCGATAATTCCAAGGCCCACATCGGGGACCCGAGTGGCGCTGCAGCCCGGATTCCATTGGAACCTAACGGGTCTCTGAGCACAGATTCTCCCAAGGGGCCTCTGCCCATCACGACCCCGCCGCTTAATGTCGTAACACCGTGTACCCCGCCGGCACCCCAGCCAGATACACCTGTGGACCATTTTGGGGGACAGATGAAAATATTTGTTGCCTTGTACGACTATGATGCCCGAACCGATGAGGACCTGAGCTTCAAAAAGGGAGAACATTTGGAGATTGTGAACGACACCCAGGGAGACTGGTGGTACGCCCGCTCTCGGACTACCAAACACGAAGGATATATACCCTCAAATTATGTCGCCAAACTAAAAAGCTTGGAATCCGAACCGTAAGTAACTTAAATTTAGATTAAAAAAAAACAAACTATCTTAACCATTGTAAAGTTTTAATTTCTTTTAAATTTAAATGTTATTAAAATATAATACTAAAACTCTACTAATCGCACTTTTACACAGGGACGAGTGAGACGAGAAATGGTGGGAGAAGGGGATGTATTAAACACCAAAGAATCTCATAATCTGAAGCGTGTGAGTGAGTTTAACCCATATATAAGCAGTACAGTTGAATGTACAGAATAGTTAACAACCCTCTTCTTCATGTTAAGAATGGATTTCTAAACAAAGTTATTTAGAAACCGTTTCTCTATATATACTAACCTTATGTTAAGTACTTCTACAGAATTTGAACCGAACTGTTTTTTATTTATTTTTTGTTGTTTTCTTTCAACCTTTACCCAACCCGAGTTTTAGGTTTAGTTAGGCAAGCATCTGTTTGGTTTGATTAAAATTCTGTAGAAGTACCAAAAATTATTGCACATAAGAATGTTTTGTAAATAGTTATACAATTTCTTCAAATCTAATCATGTTCCTGGAAGCTACCAATAAATGTACTTTAAAATTATCGATTTAACAACATGACCAAAACTAATCTTCAAGGTATTAACGTTGACCCAGCGGGTCACCGATCGCCTCGTTGTAATTAAAAAGTTGTATTTGTTGTTGTTTTCTAATGTTTAGTATTTATTTTTGTATATTTTAATAATATAACAAACTATTTGAAATTAAAATACCGTAGAAAACTGGAGCCCAACACTGGTGCTTCTACAGAATTTGAACCGAACCAAACTGACTTTTTGTCGAACTAAACCTAAAACTTAATCTAAAAGTTCGGTTCAAATTATGTAGAAGTAATACCAAAAATGTTATTACATTTTAAAGGTCTGTTGTACAAACAAGGTTCAATGTGTGTTATCAGAAAATGACAATTTCCCTTTTTTTCTCATAAAAATAAATGCTCCACACTAATTTTTTTTTTTTTTTTTTCGACAAGTTTTTTTCAGGGTGTTACTGTTCACACGTAATCGCATGACAAAAGTAGAATCTCATTTTTTTTTGGAGGGGGGGGGAGTAGCTGAGAGTGTTAATCCACAATAATACCAAAATAAAAGTGTTTAAAATTTATTTTATAAAATTTTAAATGGTTTCGAAACTATAATTCAAAATGTTCTGATTATTACGTTTATTTTAAGCTTTCATTAAAAAAATTCCAACTGTCTGTGGAATATTTTCGATGCAGTATATTTTGGTATGGCAAGAAAACGGAAAGAATAGTTGAGGTTACGATAGTGGAATTTCCGAATTAAAGCGAAATAATTCGAATGGAACGTGCCCCTCTTTTAGTAATAGACATTCCTTCTTGGCTGCAACCGCCTCAGACGATTTAGTTGCCATTTCATTCCCTGTGACTACTAAATGGAATTGGAACTCTTCCATCCCCATATTTTTCTCGTCTTTGAATCAAGGAAAATAACGATCGTTGCTGTTCATTTTTCTTCTTTTGATGAAAGAAAACGCCTTTATAGAAACCTTAAACCATTCGCCTTGAGTAAAACAGGAAACTGAAATCGACGAATTAAAACTGACATATTGAATATTCGATGTTTTTTTTTGATTTTTAGAACAGGTGCCTTAACTCTGCGAGTATCGATACGATTTGTAATAAAACATTTAGTTGCTAGGGAACATGACTGATTTTAAATAATAACTATTATAATCTTTAAATATGTATTTGTATTATTTGGCCCGAGAAGGTACAGAATAGTTTTAAAAAAAAAAAGAAAAAAAAAAAAAGAAGCTCCTTCCCCACCCTCCTCATGTTAAGAATGGTTTTCTAAATAATAACCTTATTTAGAAACCCATTTTTAACATGGGGAAGACTTTAACTATTCTGTTCCAGCACCATTCGGACTATTATTCTAATCTTGGAAGATTGGACATGTGGCCTAACAGTAAATAGCGTTGGTTAACATTTCGTTCTGACGGTCTTCCGAGGGTTGAATGTTCAATCCTTACTAAGAATAACATAAATTAACACATCTACCTGGTCATGGCTGACGGAACGGGAACAATCTACTTCCATGGATTAAGTAAAGGTTTCCGTTTAAAATTCTACAGATTCCAGAGTTCGAAAAGATGCACCTGAAGAAGGTCGGAAGTTAGATCGGTCAAAACGATGTAAATATAACCACCAACATGATAATAGTCGTCCCGGAGGCCGAATAATAGAAATAATACGAATTATTTTAAGAAAATAAAAGAAATACATTTCAATTTCAAATTAAGGATCTTTTTTTTTGGTTAGTTTTCCGCCCATAAATCCAAACACTTGAAATAAATTAATTTAAAATTATTTAAAATAATAGTTGGTCTTCATTTTTTTTTTTTTTTTGTACAAATAAAATTTTAACTTGTAACTGTTTATTTTTCGTAAAGTATTTAATATCTACTTTTTTTTTTCTAAATCAAAATAGGATTTAAAATGATCCCCAAACTGCTCAATTCTTACTATTCTGTCTCTATATTCTTTTAGAAAAGCCGCATGACTTTTCATGCAAATTACCAAAATGATTACGCCAATGAACCAAATAATATATTTTATATATAATAAAAGTATATTTTTAATAAAAGATACTGACATTTTCCTGGGCGAATCTAACATGTAGGAAGTAGTTTATTTTTTCTCTTAGTAATGAAGACTCTTTGGAAAACGAAGCCAATCCATTTTCTTCTACAATGGTAGTAGTAGCCGGCTTGCAGTAATATCTTTGAAAATAAAAGTTACCTTTTTAATTTGAATTAAGGGATTAGTTAAGTTATACTTTAATCTTGTTAAATCCATTTTAAAACCCAAGATCATTTTAACCTGTCTGTTGGTTTTATTGTCCGTGCCTAATTTTTTTTTCTTTTTTCATCATTTAAAAATGGGTCAACAGTAAAAATAGGGGAATAGAAAAATAAATTATTATTTCAATTCCCAGCTGCCTTCATGAACCGAAAAGTAACCTGCAAATTCGTTGGAATATCTTTTTTATTTGGTATTTTTTATCAAAAAATTGTCTTTGTTGAAAGGATAACCGGCTTCTTTGGATTGCTCTAGTGCGTGTGTTATGATAGTGAGAGAGTGGTGTGTGTGTGTGTGTGTGTGAGTCTGGCTTTTAGGAATCATGGTGATGAAGATGCCCGCCCATGATGGCGGACTCTCTCGCTTCTCACAGCCATCATTTATACTTACATGATAATAAAGAATACTTACACAATTATGTATGAAGGCCATGCCTTAAAAAAATTTTTTTTTTAATTTTTACTTTAAACTATTTTATTCCCTATAATTATTTTTGAAATGTGCCATTAAAAGCACTTTATTTTAAATGACTAGAGTGGACTCACTCTTAGACTAACCATTATATATATATATATATATATATATATATATATATATATATATATATATATATATTACACATGTTTAAATGCTATACATTGCAATGTCCGTTGGGGTACCCGGTTTTCATCAATCTGGTCAGAGGTCATGCTGGATTTAGAATAAATAGGATGACCAGATTGATAAAACCCCCAAAAGATACTGCAATGCACAGATAGTATTTAAATAAAATAATCATTTTTTTTTTTCAACTATAATAGATACTTATTAGATGCTAAGTTTGTATCTACCCGTTTCAATAGTGCTCAATACTAAAGTAGTTATTGGTAGAACTGGTGCGTATGTGTGTGTTTGTTTTGGTACTTTTACAGAATTTGAACCGAACTGTTTGTTTTTTTTATTTTTTTTTTTATTTTTTTTTTTAACCCGACCTAACCTAAGGTTTAGTTCGGCAAAAGTCAGTTCGGGTTCAAATTCTATAGAAGTATCGTTTTCATTTATTTATTTATTTTTGGCTTACATCAGAAAGTCGAGGTTTCAGTCTATGGATATCGCATAGACCGAAACCCTGACTTCTGAATGTAAGCCCCCCCCACCCATCTAGTAATCATTACTATTAGCGATATAAATTATTTTAAACGGAAACAGTTTGGAAATTGTCACCATATATATATATATATATATATATATATATATATATATAAAGTTCGTCTTTGTAATTTACGTTATTGCATTTTTATTTTATTTCAATAAATGTAATTAAATGTGTATGATAATTATCAAAGTTATGTTGACACGAGAAATACAGACGAGAAGTGGTCACACAATTTTATTAATATAAAGATAGATTTTGCTAAGTAAATCAATTGTAATACTAACATTCTTAATCTATTTTTTAGTGACACGAAGACCAGGCATGGAGCTGGTGTTACATGCTTAGCCCTTTACCCGAAATATATATTATAGTAGTATTATTATCTCAATCTGTCAGTAAACTAGGAAACTTTAAATCTAAAAATAAGACTCCCCCCCCCCCTATATCCGCGAAAACATTAAAAACAAACATGGCAATAACGAATCGCATCAAAATAAGCTATGTTGTATATTTGCCCTTTTAACACTTTCAACCAAAATAATTGTCAATATTAGTGATACGATCACATGTATTTTTAACTGTTAATTTTAAGTTATCTTAAAATGGAAGTTACTTTTTTGGTAAATGGATTCTTAAATTGTAGTGCTATTCCATTTCTTGGTACTTTTTTTTAGTATTGATCATTTTCTTAATGTTAAATCTCTATATTAATAAAATTGTAAGACAACTTTACGTGTGTGTTTTTTTCTCACGACTTACGTTATACATCAATTAAAAAAAATTTTTTTTTTTTTACTATTAATCAAATGTGTATTGAAATCCAAAATGCAATTATTAAAAAAAAAAACAAAAAAAAAAAACTAAAACGAAATTATTAAAAATTTAAATACTATTAAAAACAATTTTATTACAAAATTATATTCACCACAATGCATTTCTGTTTCTTGGTAAAAAAAAGGTTGTCACTTAAATCTATTTTTTTAATAATTGAAAAAAAAACAAAAAAACAAAAAACAAACAAACACCAACAAATAAAGGAATTACTCCGTGACTCTTCGAAATTTGAAAGGGGGTTTTAAAGCATTTAAATTTCTGGCTTTAAAATTCTTCATGTATTTTGGAGCTATTTACATCTAATAATTTTATATACTAAAAAATTTAATGACCAAACGATATCGTGATAATTAAATCTAACCTTCAAAATCTTATTTAAAATAAATAATTTCGCAAATAAATAGAAAAAACTCCTGGGCAACGCCGGGTGAGTACAGCTAGTAGCCAATAATAACATTTTTTAGCTGAAGAATGTGACTTGCTTTTTCTGCTTCATAACCAAACTTACTAACTCCATTTAACATCGTCTTGAATCATAATAAAGCGGGTGCTTATATAGATCTACCCCCATGGCTGCCGATATTGGCTCGGTTAAATCTGGCAACGAATTACAACAGCTGAAAGACGACCACATAAAATGAAACCCGGGTCCCTGAAAATGAAAAACAGAAGACGAAAAAACATTTACTGGTTTATTTACATTGCATTTTAAACTGATATATTTACATCTTTGCATTGTATTTTAAAAAAAATTGTTGCTTTTTATTTTAAGAGGGTTATCTTGAACTTTTCAGCTTTAAAATGGCTGTCATCGAAACAACATTATCTTAACTAAATCAGTTCTAATTTTATAACAATTTGGTTCAATTTATAATTTAATGACCAAGCAATACCGTAATAATATAACCTAATTATTACGGTAGTGTTTGGTCATTAAATAATTGAAACGAATTGTTATAAAGATGGCAGCCATTTTAAGGCTGAAAAGTTCAAAATAACCTTTTAGAGTATAATTTGGCATAATACAAAGATGGTGTATGTCCTAATTTTTTTTTGCCTGTGTGAAATGCAGCAATTTACAAAAACAAATAAACTCTCCGCGTGACTGAAAAAAAAAACTAAAAACAGTTAAAAAAATATACATATATAAAACGAACTTAAAAAAACAAAAAAAACAATGCAACAATGTCAGTTAAAAATATAAAATGCAATGTAAATTTTTATTTTTTATTTTTTTCGTTTCAGGAATTCAGTTTTCAGTACTGTGTTAGATTAGGACCCACGCTAAATTTGACCCTAACCCTAACAACGGGGTCAAAGTTAGCGTGGGTCCTAATCTAAATAAGCACCCAGTTTTCATTTAATGCGATCGCTTTCGGTTGAATGTTCATATTCTAAAATTCGTTGTCGGATTTTACCGGGCAGCCATGGGGACTGATCTATACAAGCGTCAAATTATTTCTACCACTTAGTGAGTCCTTTTTTTTTTTTTTTAATTTAATTTATTCGAAAAGTAAAACTAAGTTATTTGAGAGAAAGTAACATGTTTTTATATCTTTTTTATTATCCGATATTCTGTCTAAATTATCGACATCACGAGATTTGTTCCGTATGTCCTGAAGACTGCAACACCTTTTTATCTCCATTTTATACACTCGATTGCCGTTTCTTCGTGTTATCACCATTGATTACTTATATAAATTCTAATTAATGATGGTAAGAACTTGAAATAAAGCAAGCTTTGAAAAGTGAGATTTGTGTATTCGTTCGTTTGTTGTTATCCATGATGAAAATGATCGCTTTTTCTCACGGGACAACTCATCTCTCCTCATATCACTCAGCGACCAACAGAAAAAAAAATGACGCGTTTATCACAGACATCATCTCGTGTTTTGCTTTTCTTTTTTTGTAAACAAAGGAATATTCCTCCAAACGTTTTCCTCTATATTGATAAAATTGTGTAACCACATCTCGTGTGACTGTATATACGTATGTTTCTCGCCTCTGCGTAACTTACGCATTATTATTATTTTTTTCAATTATTTACTATAGGTTGTTTAATGAAATAAAAAATGCGGGCATTTATAACGACAGCTAGTAGAACGAAAAAGGGATGAAAAAAACAAAAAAATAAACAAATATGGCACAAATAAATGGTGCCAAACGCAAAATAAGTTACTCTTCTACCTACCTGGGTAAGTCTATTTGTGCTTTAACTTATTTTAAAGCATTTTTTTTAGTTCAATTTACAAATAGTGTCGAGACGGCATGTTTAAAATTTAAAAAACAAACAACAAAATGGACCCATTTGATCAAGTGACGTCCCGATACCAGTTTAAAATCGAACTAAAAAAAAAAAACGCTTTAAAATAAGTTAAAACACAAAAAAACTTATTCAGGTAGGTAGAAGAGTAACTTATCTTGCGTTTGGTAACATTTATTTGTTGTTGTTTTTTTCACCCCTTTTTCGTTCTGTTAGCTGTCGTTATAAATGCCCCAAAATGCAATAGCGTAAAACGAACTTGAAAAAAAAATAATTGCGAAGTTAAATCCACCAGAATGCATTTCAGTTTCTTTGTCAACAAGTGAAGGCAGTCATTTTAATCTTTCGTTAATGGTTAAAAAAAAATAAAAAAAAGAATGAATTACTTCGTGACTCTTCGGAATTCGAAAGGAATTTGGAAGCATTTGAACTGTCGAATAGAAAGTTATGTTTGCCTTTAAAATTCATAACACATCCTCATGTATTAAAAAATTAACTTTTGGAATCTATTTAAATTCAATAATTTTATATACAGATTAAAACATTACCTTAACGAACATTAGTTAGCATATAATTTTATTATTTATTTCAATTTATAATTTAATGACCAAACGGTACCATAATAATTAAATTTAACTTTCAAAATCCTATTAAAATATTAGGTAAAAAATAAAAATAAAAACTCCCGGGCAACACCGGGTAGGTACAGATAGTATAATTATAAAGTAATTTTTTTGTGTGTGTGATAGATTTAATTTAAAGCTTGAAAAATTTATCTTTAAAAAAGATAAAAGAATCATCAATAATGATTTTTTTCCTGGAAAAATTCCTCAGACTGAAGATCCGGAAAGGCTTATTAAATACTTTTATTTTACGTTTTTTTTTTTTTTCTTTCAATAAAGTAAAAAGGTTATCATATTCTTTTCTAAATTAGTAGCCCCTCAAAAAAATACTGTTTATTTTATTTACCTCCTCTCTAGGAGGTTAGACACAAGGTCAGTTGTGGGTTTTGATGAAAGTGTTTCTGTGGAACGAACTGGACTCGAACCTGGCACACCAGATTTTCAGTCCGCGTCAAATGATTCTTTTTTTTTTTTTTTTTTTTTTTTTTTTGTGGTGTCCGACGAAAAAAGATGCATGAATTTTAACAGCGCCATTACACCCACGTCGCACACCTTTTCCGTCTTTTTTATTTTATTATTATTAACTTATTTTTCTTATTACCACTCGGATGGTAAGGTTTTTTTTTAATTTATTTTTTATTTTTAATGTCCGTAAATCCAGCAATGCTTATTCAGAATTCCCGAGACATGGGAATAAAGAAAACTGAGAAATATCTGCATGATTTACGTATCCCGTGACGGAATGAATATATAGATATATATACATAGATTAATCAAGTAGTTTTTATTTTATAAAAGAAAATCAAATTTTATCGATAAACGAATAAGGTTGAAATATCCGTGCCATATTGGTCATATTAAAGGGAGATAATCCAAACTTTTGCAAACTAGAGAAATAAAGTCTGGAATTTTCGGTGTTAGCTTGTAGATTGTTCTTACATCTCTATGCACGAAATTGAATCAAGCAAACAAACACTGTATAACAACATACGAAATAGAATTTATTTAAAATGGTTACTTTACTATTTGGTAAAGAAACAAAATATTGGACAGTGTCCAGAAAGGAAAATCAAAGAAGCGTCAACGTTGTGGCTGCAGCTGGAACGATGGTCATGCAGGAGAGAGATGATGTTTCCTCGATCGCGTCTTGTTTCTCTCTTGCGATCTCGTCCCTAGACTCAACTGTCAAAGTAGTCCGGTTGGGGACAGCTAGGAAATCATACGCCCTGTAAGCCGATTGGTCAGTGTATGACCAAACTGCCTACAGGGGACAAGAAGAAATAGGTCCTAGGTCCGACTGCTACAAGCTCCCTTGAATACGACTAAGAATGCCGCCGATATATCAACATTACTCGTTTATCGATAAAATTTGCTTTTCTCTTATAAAATAAAAACTATTTGATTAATTTACGTGATTTTTGGTATACGATATATTCATTCTGTCACGGTACGTAAATCGTACAGATATTTCTCAGTTTGTCTTATTTTTTTCCCCCCATGTTTCGGTAATTCTGGATAAGCATTAATCCAGCTCCTCGATGTGGGAACAAAAGTACTTGTCTAGTGCCATTGGTGCTCCCCATAAATGAGAACTTCCCAGGCGATGAGCACTAAAAATCATCCCCTCTCCCCTATCTGAAAAGAGAAGGTAATGTACTACACTTTGATCTGAACTTGAAGTCCAGATAATGATGTAATCCGTCGACTGCAGCCCAATTTTTATTCAACCCTAACACAAAAACATGATCGCGGGTTACCCAGTAATGATGTTTGTTCATTTATTAATAGTCAAAAATAATTTTAAAGTTACAATTTAGTGAAGCAGTCATTGATAACTAAAAACAAACTAGGACGTGTACAACGAATAGTGAATTGCGATATTTGGTAGCATATAACTCCCCTCCCCCATGCCCAATTTATTATCTATCTATCTATATATAAAACTCATGCCTGTGTGTGATTGTGTTTTTTATAGAAAGAAAGGTTAGAAAATCTATATAAAATATAAGTATTCTTATGTAAAATTTACCGGGAAAGACAATGGAAGTGTTCTCGAATCTCTAAGTGCATCCCTAAGGGGGCTACAAGTGCATAATCCTCTTAAAACTTAAAATATATCCCATTTTAATGAAATTTAAATCAAATGTATAAAAATTCTCCAGGGAAGACAATGGAAGTGGTCCTGAATCTCTACGCTATGTGCCAAATATCTATCTGCCTCCACATCTAAGTGACACAGAGGCGCAGAACCCCCCTTAAAACTTTAAATACCTATATCCGGTTTTAATTAAATTTCAATCGTATGTATAAGACAATAATTCAGAGTTTTCCAGCTTTTCAGCTTCTTCCGACTATATTTGGGGCCGAAACGGGACAAGGTGGCCCGGTAAAAACAAAGAAAGTAATATGGTGTTATGAGCATGGTGAAAAAGTACATAGTAATCCTCATTCAATCCCGAGCAACGTCGGATTTTCCGGCTAGTTTATTATATTCTATACTAGCTGATTTTTCCGGCTCTCTATTGCTTCGCTTGAAACATTAATTTAAAATAATAAACATTTCATTCATAACTTTGTTGTAAACATGAAACAGAATCTTTCTCATTTATTCATATAGATAGATAAACATTAACATTTTGGTAATTTCGATTCGAATTTACTTATCTTTAAATGTGACCGCAAAGAAAGAATAAATTTGCCTTTTAACTTGCAATTTAGAAATAGCGGCCTTTTGGCTGGGATCAAAGTGTAGTATCTGTTCCAATGGATACTACACCCTATAAACCGGTATCGTCTTGACCTTCGGGTCTTGATTCCGCCGGTCTGTGGGTTTGTCCTGTGCAGTTCTAGGAGGTCCACCCTCCCAGGCTTTGCCTCCCCTCTTTGGGGTGGAGTAAGTTTATCGCTTACTGCCTGAGGCGCCCCTACCGGGGAATGCTGACGGGGCTGCCCAAGCATTTTTTGTAGGCCAGAGTGCTCACCTTCTCGGGCACTCTGACTTCTCAAATCCCACTTTCCCGACCTTGTGTCACATCTTACCGCTGTGGGAGGAAAATAAGTAGAAGAAATAGATCACAATTTGAAAATCAAGTTGGGCCCTCTTTAAAGAAAAGGAACATTTGAACACAAACGTTAAATATTTGTCCAGGAAATAAAACAATATTGCAACTATTTGTTACATTAAAATCAAAACAATCATTGAATTAAAAAAAACAATAACAAATAAATAATAGTTAATTAATAAAATGTCCTTTTTCAAAAGCTTGTGACTGATACCATATATGCAAAAGCAGTATCGAAAAAAGATGGCATGTCTATTGTGTGAAGTTGAATTAACTTGAAATCGGGCCGTTTCGACTTTTCTGTTAGTGTGAGAAATGGGCCCAACTTTCACATTTATTCATTTGTGTAGCAAATAAATAAGCAGATACAAACCCCTTTTTTCTTTATTACTAAAAAATAAATAAAATAAAGAGTTTAAAAAAATAAATAAAATAAAGAGTTTAAAAAAATAAATAAAATAAAGAGTTTAAAAAAAGAAATATGTACATAATTGATATATAGATGGATGGTGTTCTGGATGCCTGGAATAAATCAACACTCTGATAAAACTTAAGTCCCTAATAGATTTTACTAGACTACAAGTGACTCGTTGGGTCAGTATTTATGTATATTATTAAATATTTATGAAAAGCTTTGAGTTTGCAAACTTTTTTGTACTTACAATAATTTTCTGTAAATATCCGTTCATAAATCAATGTGTTGAACATCGAGGAAATATATCTGAATCAAATTTCTTGTAAATGTATACAAGATTCGCCATTATGGAAACCAAAATGTGGCGCTGAATGTCTGGAATTACACTGCTCGACCATGTCTGCAATGAAAGCGCTACAGCATCGCACCGATTGAGGGAATGGCGGCTTAGATGGTTTGGACATGTGCTGAGGGCCAACGATACTGTTGCAAAACTTGCCTTTGTATTAGAATTCGCTGTAAAGCGACCGAGAGAAAGCCGTGGAGACAAAAATCCATCATTGTGGACCCTGCCGTAGCTCTGGGTTAACGCCTAAGAAAAAGAAGTCAATATATACACTTGGGCGCAAGGCTATTAAATTGGGATGGGAGGGTAGATTTTCTGTTGGTCATTTCTGGTTTTAATCAACTTGGCTAATCTGGCTTCTGATAGGAATAGTTAATCATTTGTTAAATTCTCTTTCTCTAAGAATGTGTTAATGGTACGTATCCTGTCTTGCTTTTTCCCTCCATACGAGGGCCAGCAAGCGAACTAGTATTTACTTCCCTCCCACTGCAGGAAGATGTGACACAAGGTCAGAAAGTGGATTTGAAGGAAAAGCTTGTGCTCCAAAACAGGAGCCCCATGAACAGGCATCATTCATTTATTTATATTTACTTGAAAATGGAAGACGTCATAAAGGATGATAGCTTTATGACGTCATTCATTCTTCCTCTCTTTCACCTCCTTCCACTACTTCTCTTTTCTTTTTTTTTTTTTTTTTTTTTGGTCTTTTGTTTTAGAAGCAAAGTGTAGGATCTGTTTTGATACTAAACTTCATTTTTTTTTCTCTCCCCGGTCAGTGAAGGAGAAATCCTTTTAGACTGAGGCAATTTAAATTTTTGTTCCATTCCAGTGCTCCTTTTTGGGGGAGAGCTGAATTTTCCCCACAATAAAAAACCGACCTTGTGTCTAGTTTTGCTCACCTGGGGAGGCAAGTAAATAGGGACAGGATAAAAAGTAAGGTTCACCGAGTTTTAGAAGTATACTAGAGCCATCATTTTGTGATGTCATCCACTGTGCTTGGTTATCGCCCATAATGAATGATGTCATCATTTTGATGATGTATCAAGTGTGCACAGAGGGGCAAACAAATAAGCAAGATTCACAATTTTAGTAGTATGTACATAGATAATATACATAATCTCTAAATTGGTCTTAAACTGCCATCACATTGAGTATTGGAACTATTAGCCAAAGGAAGGAAAAAGAATAAAGGTGTGTTTAGAGAGAGAAGGGATCGTCATTTTTGTAATAGGGGTCGCTGCATAGATATCCACCCTTCTGGCCTTGTTGGATATGAAGAAAACGGGTTACCAAGTTTTGCTTAAAAGAACAAACTTCTTCCCTTACAATTCAAGTAAATTTTATCCAAACAGTTTCATAACCACAACAAACATTGTCCGGAAAGAGTTATCAAAAACAGTAATACAAAATATGTTGCATGTATTATAGACGTAAGGTTGAGTTCAGGTCTTTTATCTTGCCGCTCGCCCAAGTCACGGCGATAAAGGGATATGGCATCTTGTCAACGCGACTCTCAACGTCTGACTGTTCATAAATCGTGGGAAAAGGTTTGGGCGGAAGTGCTATCCTGCACAAAAGTGCTCTGACCGAACAACACATCAATCGCTCCGTGAGTGAGAACATGAAAGTGCAAAAGAAAATAGATCATAATTATGTACCTGCTACGGGTGTTTCTTTGCAATCATCTCAACATCAACAAAAAAAGCGTCTCTTTTTTTAAAATAGTCTCATTTTTGTTGTGGATAATAGACTTGCAGAATTGGGAGAAGATGTCAGATCAGGAAGAGACCAGATTACAGCTGTGGACCAGAGAGCTAGAAGATGCCCCCCCCCTCCCCTTCATAATGACATGGAAATCCCTGGTTCCAGTGGCAAACACTAAACTGCCTGAGAACGGGGATGGGGCGATCAAAAGTTACTATTAGTAGATGGGGCTACAAAACTGACCCAACCATCTGTGAATGTGGAGAGGAGAACCATACGATGTAACACTGCCTTGTCTGCCCCCCTACTGCTCAACCGGTGCAGCTTGAAAGATCTTGCAGAGTACAACACTATTGCAAAAGACTGCATAAACATGTGGGAAACTGTCATATGACCACATGCTTTAAAGACGCACAAAGAAGAGGAGGTTTAAAACTTGTTATATGACGGAAATAGTGGTTGAGTTGATCGCCATCCTTCTGCTTCGCTGGATATGAAGAAGACGGGTTATCAAGTTTAGTTTTAAAGACAAACTTCTCCATTTCCCATTCAAATCAATTTTCTTAATACAGTTTCATCAACAAATATGGTAAAATCCGGTAAGAGTTATGGAAACGGGAACACAAAATATATTGAGTCAGGTTTTTTTTGTCTCGTCTAGCCAAGTCATGGCTGGAGACGAGTAAGGAAACATAATGTCCAGTAGCGTAGCCGTTTTAACTCTGACTATTCATAAAAAGTGAGATAAGTAAGGTTTGGGTGGAAGCGGAAGTTCCCTTTCCTACGCAAACAATGTTCTTATCGGACAGCATATAAATCACTCTGCGAGTGAGAACATGCTAGTGAAAAAAAAAAAACTAGATTGTAATTATGCAACTGCTACTCACTCTTAGAATATGAAAGCGATTTGATAATAAACAGGTAGTTTTTATCTTGATTTAAGATTTTACATGGAACGATTACGGATGTCTTCATGTTGACACTATGGTCGCACAAAAACGGTCACTATTTTGACGATTTAGGTGTTTAGTGCACCTAGACCTCATGGTGATACTCATGGTGACACTCATGTTTTCATGTAATCAGTAAAATTTTAAATAAAAGAAAAAAAAAAAAGAAGAAAAAAACGGGAGACCGGGGTTCAATCCTCGATCGTGTCATACCAAAGACTAAAAAAAATGGTACCTGGTGCCAAACATTCAGCGTTATAAGATAAGGAGTAAAAGTAAGTGGACCAATCCAGGGAAAGGGGTGACGCCTTCCCCTACATCTCTGTACTAATAGTAGTAGTAGCAGCCAATGAAAAGGGAGCCTTTGTGTCGCCATCGACTACGGTTGATCCATTTATTAATTTTTTTTTACTTATCGAAATGCATTGAGATTCTAAGCATTTATGGCTATTGGATTTATGCTATTATGAAATATTTTTAGATAATCACCTAAAAACTAAAAATCAACAAGCGTATAACTAATTTTAAATTGAGGAATATAATAGTAGTTGTATACCTTTTTAAATTAAAAAATGTGCAAAAAAAAAAAATTAATTCAGTTTTACTTAAAAAGACATATTGCCACTGCGAAGTAAGGAACAACTGTAAATTAAGGGAAAATTTACAAGTGGCAACCTAAGTGGGGAGTTGTGCAGCAAGATGCTTGTTGACATTACATTTAAATTTCTGCATGTCGGTACCGTCGGGGAAGCAGGGAGGGAATTCCAAAGGTGAGCAGTTTGAGGATAGAAGTCATTAGAGTAGAAAGCTTTCTGGCAACCTCTACAGTGAAGGGGTGGAATTTTGCTGATCGTCGGGTTAGTTGAGGGTATTTACGTCAAGGGGCACAAATGCAGCAACTTCGTCTGACCACATTCTATTGAAGTACTTTAGTTAACAACTAAAATGACCTAACTGCATCCCGGGCAACTCCGAGTAGGTATAGCTAATTTTAAAGGGGGGGGGGCGGTCTTGTTATCGAAATGCATACAGATTCTAAGTGTTTACGACTATTGGATTAGTAGAGTCGACGAATTGAATTTAAAAAAATAAGATTTAAAAAAAAGAATTTATATAGTGATTGTAAAGAAAGGAAACTTAAAAAAGATGAATAATTGTATTTTGATCTGTGGGTTCTTCAATATTTGATCCCGTTTTATTTCTCGCTTTTTTCAGCAACTTGACTAGGATAAGAAATGAACCAAATGAAGATACACCAATGAAATCCTTTTCTTATGAAACTTTTCGATTTTTTAAAAATTTATTTATTTTTTATATTTTTTAGCACAATCTTTTAGGATGAACTATAAAGGTTAAGAGATTATCAAAAATAATGACAGTCTCTCCATTCATGATATATCAACTTTATTTATGTTTTGATAGAACAACTAAAAAGTAAAGAGTTAAGAAGAAAGTCAAGGTCTTCTTTTTGTCCGTATGTGTGTGATTGAGACTGTATAAGCTGTTGTTATATTTTAGTAGTCCATGACTCTGACTTGTGTTGTTTGCCGAGATGCCAGTGACCACGGCCAGAGTTTTTACCGCAAGAAGGCTGTGTAGTCGTGTTATGGCTAATAAGGGTTCTTGTGACAAGTTGAGTCTTTCACTGGCGACAGCGTTTAGGTTCTTATATAGTCAATGCAAACAGGTGCTCGGCTCCCAGAGGCAACTCTTTCCAATTCAGTTGAAAAATCACATTAATCCTGGAAAGTCCTTGAATTTAGAGGAAAAACGTTAAACTATCCTAGAAAATTCTGGAATTTAAATGATTTAATTGTAAAAAAAAAAATTCAGTTAGTGATTGTTATGTGACCATTCCTATTTCCCATCTGGCTGGATTTATAGTTTCTCAATGTAGATCCAATGATCCATGTAGTCTTTCTATAATATTGGACATTTAGTTTGATTGTCCTTTTTGTTTGATTGTCATTTTTGTTTGATTGTCCTTTTTGTTTGATTATCATTTTTGTTTGATTGTCCTTTTTGTTTGATTTCCTTATTAGCCTAAAATGGATTAAAATGGTTTTATTTTCTTATAGAAGAGAAATAAGAAAGTAACATGCTTAAGAAACAAGTGTAACACGTGTGAATCTTTGTGCAATTTAGCAATGTTTCTAGTTTTTTATTGATGAATTTTGCGTTTACGTTTATTCTGTTTTGTCTGTTGGGTTATTTTATGTGCCATATTTATTGATATTGCATCCTTGTTTCTTAAAATGGTGGAAAGTCCTGGAATATATGGAAAAATACCCTGGAAAGTCCTGAATAGTCCTGGAATTTTAGTTTCAAATTTGGCTGGCAACTTTATAATTGGGTTAAAGTCCGGTATCGATAACCAATTGAGATTGAGTATTTTGATAGAATTGACCAAATCAGTATTAAGTATTTCAGTGAACATTAAATATTTTATCGATCATTTCTCTGTTGTTGTTGTTACTGCTGAAATGGGGGGTTCCACAGGACGTCAATTCAGATTATGATAAAGACCAATTTAATGAACCGGAAATGAATGAAATACATCAAATGTAGACAAGTGATGACTGTCTACATTCTATGTCTGCCTACAAAATCTCAGATTTTCTGCATCGCTTGTTGAGAACTTAAGTTCGAGCACCTTTTTAAAGAAGATATTGGAGATCAATCGTGTTCAATGTGCAGTAGACATTGCTGTAAAGTCTACTGCTTGACTGACTCAACACATCATCCTTCTGTGTTAGAATTTGAGCTTTTGAGAAATGGCTGTCAGATCATATACGGTGAACATTTATTATAGCAAATCATGTCTGTACAAATTACAAATGGCTTTTATGGGCTCTTTTCACTTCAGAATTCTTCAAAAATCTGCATAATTGAAAATGCTATTTTTGAGAATGTTAATTTTTTTAATGGTTGACCAATAAAAGTGAAAGTAATTTGTTTTTTTATTAACCAAAAATGAGTAACTCCAATTGAAAAAAAAAAGAATTCACCAAAAATCAGAATTATATTATCTAAATGAAATTATTCAGTATTTATTAATAAATAAGTAAAGTATTTATTTTATTTTAAAAAAAAAACAAAACAAAAGAATTTATAGATTTTTTTTTTTTTATTTAAAAAAAAAAAAAATTTTTTATCATTTGAATTACTTTACTTCTCCCTTGATTTCAGCTGGTGCTACCAGATCAGGCTGTCTGTAAATACTGGCTTCCTGACCTAAAATGCACTAAACATTGCTGTTATTTTTTTTCCTTTCCTTTTGCAAAACTCAATCATGTTCTGCAGAGCCCAAAACAACAATTTTCCTCTACAAAACCATAAATAAATATTTAAAGATATAAAGAATTTAAAGCTGATGGTGCGGAGGGAAAAAATTCTTTAAAACTAGAAAATGATACTCTAAAAATCGGATAATTAGATGTAAAAAAATTAAAATGTCTTGAGAGCTTTAAATACTAGCTGTATTTGAATGAAATATAATTTTTTTTTTTTATTTATTTTTTTTTTCAATAGTTATTCTGTAGACATGCTTTGAGCCAAATAGAATACAGATGTAATCTATGGAATTGGCAAAGCCAAGTCCAAGTCCTCTCAGATCTGTTTACTTACACACTAATATATAATTGAATCCAGTTTCTTTCCAGCAGTTAGTAAAATAGCAACTTGTGTCCAATAAATTGTATACAATGTGTATTGTTACTTCCATCAAGGAGGTTATGTTTTCGATCGAGCTTGTTTGTGTACAGCATAGCATCAACATCGTCATCGCTTGACCAATCACCAAACTTTGTCAAAATATAATGGTCTACTGATTAAATACTTTTGGCATATCAAGGTCAAGGACACGAAAAACGTACAAGTCACACTTTTGGCGATAACTTCAGTTCTGCTTATCATAAAGACTCGCTACTAGTGTAGTATCTGTTCCGATGGATACTGCACCCCATAGACTAGTATTGTCTTGGCCTTTGGGGCTTGATTTACGCCGGTCAATGGGTCTTTCCTGTGCAGTTCTAGGAGGTCCACCCTCCCAGGCTTCGCCTCCCCTCTTTGGGGAGGAGTAAGTTTATTGCTTACTGCCTGAGGCGCCCCTACCGGGGAATGCCGACGGGGCTGCCCAGGCAATTTTTAAACCCCACTTTCCCGACCCGACCTTGGGTCACATCTTACTTGTGGGAGTAAGATAAAAACTGACCTTGTGCCTAACTCCTGGAGAGGAGTAAATCAATACTCCATATTGTAGTACCACATCTTACATGACCATGATATGGTCGGTCATGGTCGAAAGTTTGACAGAATTACAACGTTTCCAATGTATGGATCTGATGTTCTTCAATATTAACAGTAACCCCATGTCAAATTTAAACCTGATCAGATAAATAGTTTTTGAGTTATCAACATTTCCATGGCATAACTACGGGAATACTTCATACAATATTGAGAAGTAAGTCCCAGATAAGACATTTGCCCATCCTTACATTGTCAGGTGGAGGTATGCAGTCTCACAACTGACTCATGTCCTTCTGTCAACGTGTAATAACTAGAACTGATTGATATGTTGTAAAACATTAAAAACTAAATCTAAACATAACATCTATCACTTATTAACCGTATGTATTTAAAAAAAATTTCAAACAAAACAAAAACGCATATCATTTCCTTTCCAAAATTTACTTAATAAAGTCGATTGTATGTGTGCATGTCTGACGCTTTTCGGCAGACACACCTGAATTGCGAGACATAGAAAACTTATGTTCGGTAGACATGATCTCCTTTCTACCTAATAATATTATATTATTTATAGGTTAGTCTTGATGCCTTAATGCATTAGAAAGATTAGACCAGACACTCTATTTTAGCACTGACTTTGTAATACACTGGTAGTTTCCATTTAATATATAAAGTTATCTTGTCGGATTTTCCATGTCAGACCTAAATAGCAATACATTTTAAAAAAATCGATATTTGATTCTGACTAGAGATTTATTTTTCATGCAGCATGTTATATACAAAAAAAAAAATAAATATTGTAATTGCTTTAGTTTAAAAATAATTATTCCAGCAAAGATTATTGCAATGGAGACACTTTTAAATCATGACCTAAAAAGCTCCGAATGTAAGGGAGATAATTTCTATTTTAACTTTAAAGTAAAAATATGAGTTATCTCCCTTACATTTTCAGCTTTTTTTCCCCTCAATATTTTTTATGACTGACACATTATTATTAAAAAAAAAAAAAAAATTAAAACTAAAATGACATTGTTTAATCCCTCACAATGCCGGGTAGGTGCAGCTAGTTTACTTAATAAAGTTGGTTTGTTCATGACCATATAATTGAAAGCTGAAATTTGGTGGGAATGATTTTTTTTTTTATAATTCCATAACTTAAGTTTTGTAGTGTCTATTTTTACACACTGTTTTAGGACGTGACCATAGTGACGTGGATAACGACACACATTGATGACCTGTGTATGCCAAGTTCGAATCCAATCGGGTCTATAGCACCACTTTCACCTTTGAATGTTTGCAACTTTCATGTGGTCCCTCCTGTGAGTACCTGATCAAGCTGGTCATAAAAGTTTTACCATTCTGAAAAGTAAAGTAAATTCGTATGAATTAGCATCGTACAACTTTGTTGACTGGCCAGCTTGATTCTGTTGTTGGCGTTCTTGCGGAAGGGACCACATGAAGGTTCCTAACATCTCTAAGTGAAAGAGATACTAACAGGTCATCAGTCCCTTTAACCGCTAACACCTCCCTTTTTTATTAAATCATTTTGTTAATATTGACAAAACTATTGCATATATATAGTAAAATGAAACAATAAAATTGCAAATGAATAACGCAAAACATTAATCTAATATATAAAGTAGAGACGATTTTTCCCCTGTACCTTCTCGGAGAATAGGAAAATAACCACATGCATCACAGGCTACTAAACTCACCACTATATTACATTTATTTATTCACTCGAGCGTGTTTCAGTACATTTATTTTTTTCCAGCTAACACAAAATATTACTTTTGGCCCACCATCCACGACTCTCAGCCAAACCAACTCCATATAGGTGGTAGCAAAAAACTTTTCCCCCCTAACAATTCTGTACTGTCACTACACTCATCGACACCGGGAACTAATAAACACAGTTTAATTTTCACAAAAGACTCCGTTCTTATTTATTATTTGTCTGGTATTAATTTAGTACATAATATAAAGCAATACGCAAAGACTTGATGACCGCTCCCGTTCACTCAGATGATTTTCCGCGAATATCAGATTACGTTTTTTCTATTTCTATCTATAACTTCTACATTTATATTCATTCCGAAATTAAGCGAATGAAATTAACGAACACAGTTCCTGCAACATTTAATCATTCAACATGGCGGCTACAATTTTTTGATCAGATCGACTTCCTATTTAATTCAATAAGCGCCAAGATACTCATAGACCCCGATACATTTACATTTTCAAAATCATACACCTTAAACACGCATATTATAGAAAACTTGCCCAAATCCATTTATTTCATCAACTACAAATGACCTAAACCGTGTCACTGTTGAACTTTACATTTGGTCGGCAGAAGCTAAATCTTAACATAACACGCATGCCAATAATCAAACTTAGCTTAATTGCTCTATTTTCACGTGTATTTTTAACTCGAAACCGTGACGCAGTCGTTAAGGAGGCAGGTTTCATGAGCGCCAGTTTTAGCGTTCGATCCCATTCTACTCTACCAATTTTCTTTTTTTTTTTTTTAATTTAAAACATTCACCAACACGGTAGAGGTTGGGGGGGGGGGGGGAGGGGAGAAAAAACAATAGGCCGTTTTTTTTTTTATTCGACGTCATGCAATAGGTAGTACTTTCTCCCGTGCAACGCCGGACGACGGGTTCTGCTAGTTTATTATAAACTGTTTAAAAGAAAGTTATGAAAATTAGGCATACAAGTAGTTGTATAGACCAGTGGTCCTCAACCTTTTTGTTGCCGCGGACCGGTAAGCGTTAGACAATTTTACCGCGGCCCGGGGGTAGATTGTTTACTTGCAACTTACATGTAGCATCGTACCAACAACATAACATGAAAATAAAAGCCTCGAAATAATAATAAATATATCATTAAAAAGTTTTCATTAAAAATTTACTTTAAACATTCCTTTCAAAATAAAATACAGGTACACCAGAAAAACGAATATAAAGTGCATGAACATTTTAACATTACTAGAACACCAAGTCAATGAGAACACTAGTGGTATAGACTACACAACTGAACGATGTACCCTGCTGATTCATACAAATTTACTATTATCAATTTAAAAAAATTGAAGCGTGTTTCATTATAAACCCACCCTGAGGCGAGTATTCCATTCAATCTTCTAATTATATAAAGTTATCTTGTGATATCTCAAAAAGTTGGACCTAAATAGCATTTAAGCTGACATATCGAACTTTGATTCTGACTAGCGATTTTCATCTGTTATTGTTACTGCCACTATAATAACATACTTTTATACAGTTTATTTAAAATATTATATAGTCCTGTCTGGACAACTAGTAATATGGAAACATTTTTCGATTATGACCGTAAAATTAAAATCGGCAAGGGGAATAACTCATTTTTAATTAAAGAATATAAAAAAAGTTGTTTCCTTTATAACTAAATTTTTAATTTAATTTTTCTATATACGTTTAGACAATGTGCAAACAAATAAAATGAAAAACTAAAATGGGGCATCTCGGGCAACACCGGCTAGATACAATTAGTTTATTATAAAATGCCATTCCCTCCTTTTTTTTTCTTTTTTTTTCTTTTTTTTTCTTTTCTTTTTTTTTCTTTTCTTTTTTTTTCTTTTTTTTTTTCTTTTTTTTTTCTTTTTTTTTTTCTTTTTTTTTCTTTCTTTTTTTTTCTTTTTTTTTCTTTTTTTCTCTTTTTTTTTTTTTTTCAGCAGAGTAAAAACTCCAATTATCGAAACCATTATGCCATAAAGAAACCTACCGGACTTTATTTTGGGATCTCTCTTTGTTCTTAATAACCGCTTGTTCTATCATTGTGACCCCATCTCTGCCATGTTTTGACTGGTGCTACCAGATCAGGTTGTCTGAAGATACCGGCTTCCTGACTTAAAATGCACCAAACATTGATGTTAGTTTTTTTTTTTTCCTTTCCCTTTGCAAAACTCAATCATGTTCTGCAAAGCTAAAAACAAAAACATTTTCCTCTACAAAACAACCAAACCAAATGTTATGAATAAATATTTGAAGATATAAAGAACTTGAAGCATAAAAACTTTTACCAAACTGAACGGATTTAGCATAAAATAACCCGAAAAAGGGTTGATATGCCGTAAAACAAAACAACCAAACCAGCCATGTTTTGAATGAAAAATACTATTTCTACTTGTCATTTGCATACATTTTCTCCACTTTTCTCTATTGACTTAAAAAGCGGACTGTAATTTTGCAGACATAACGATTTGCTATTTATCTTACATCGATAATATTTTATTATTTATCTACTATGTAACTATAGCAACAATTGATTTCATCAACAATTTTCTGTCTTTCGAAGACCATGCTGATAATTTGTTTAATAAAAGAACAAGTGAATTGAAATGATGTAGAAATTGGAATTGATTAGCTGAAAAAAAAAAGATCTAAAGAAAGATGGTCACATTTTTTTAAACATTGTTTCGTATGATATTTTTAGAAATTTGACGCGTCAAGACCATCAGTCAAAAGTTTACTGTATTCACTTTTCCAACGGTTAATACCAGTAAAATTTAAAAAAAAAGAAAGTCTTGTTTTGAAAAGGGCATATTTATGCCGAAAGTTCAGCTATTAAAATAAACAAATTTATTTTTAAAAAAATGTTTTTTTTTAAATACACATTGTTATTTAGGTTTCAAATTTCTAAAAATATCAAAGAAAGATCTGTTTAATGTTCTTATGACTGTTATTTAACTTGAAATAGTTTTGATTTAGCGCATATAAGAATCGTGAGATTAATAAATGCATCTCAGCTTTTCCGAGAGACTTTCCATTGGATAGTCGGTCAGTCTAAACACGCAAATTAAATGGACACTTTTAAAAAAAAATTTTTTTTTTTAAAGTATATCTAAGCATCTTTAAAAGAAGCAGGAGGCTCTGTGTGGTTCTGATCCCTAAAATTTATTTTAGCCAAATATTACACATACCTACTTCTCTATCAGTGTGTGTGCTCTTTTCATAGGCTTTAATTGCAAAAATAATTTTATTAGATTTTCAATTATGGTACAATCCCATTAAATAAAATACAAATAACAAGCGAGACAACATAAATGAACTAAAAATTGAAAAGAAGATACTCAAAATGTAAAACAAAAAGTATATTACACTTATTTACGACTAGCAAGGTTACCCCGGCGTTGCCTGGGGCAAAAGTGTTTTATATTTCTATTAAAACTTCTATCTCTTAATCTGTCTTGCTATCTTTCTCTCTTTCCCCCCATTCCCCCCTCCCTAATGTCCTCTTTCTCTTTGTGGCTGTTTGTTTCGTAGTTTTTTACTTTTAGCTGGACATACATACAACTGCCCTTTATATAACTGCAGACTACGCTAATAATAATAATTTTTATTTTAAGCATTACTTCATTCAATAAATCTTTTAATTTTACTGCTTTTAATGTCATTTTAGAGTAAATTTTATCCTAATACCCCTCCCCTAAAAAAAATTAAAAAAATATTTTAATAAAAAAAAAAAGTATATCAAGAGCCCACACTTTATTTCTTTCAAAGTTGGGTACTTCTACAGAATTTGAACCAAACTGTTTTTCTTTTTAATCCTAACCCTAACCTCAGTTTTAGGTTTAATTCGGCAAAATCTGTTTGGTTCGGTTCAAATTCTGTAGAAGCTCCCAAAGTCTGAACTTTTCATCAATTACTTTCTTTTATTTAGGTATAACCCTCCTCCTTCACACACAAAAAAAAACCCTGCCAAAGTAAGTGGTTAAAGAATTAGAACAGAACGAAGATTTAAAGTTTTATTTTTCATAAAATCTATTATGGTTACTGTCTTAAGAAATCACCTGTCGCAAATGGAATAAATGAATCATAGAAAGTTTTATTTCAACAGTTAACTTCTTAAATAATAAGACAATGTTCAGTCACAAATTGACCAACTCTTTAATGAACTAATGAGCCGTGGGCTAATAACTAATCATTACACAAGAGAATGAATCGCTTCTTTAGAAAGAAAAAATATTAAATAATAAAAAAAACAAACATGAAACCGAATCGAAAATAGTATAAAAGGTTGGGGAGAGGGGGTAGAAACAAAAGAAACAAAACTGATATTGAAACAAAAATTGTCAAACCGCCAAACTCTAATATCGATTACTACTGAAGATTTGGTATCTGTCTGGCTGGCCCTGAAACGATACTATTACTTTATTTATTTTTTTATTTTGCTAAAGAGTACCTGCTTATCAAGGCCCAAAGGCCACTCGAGGATAAGGGTTAACGATATTGTCAGTTGGACAGTGATACAACACCGTGATAATTGGTAATAATGGTGGAAATTGGGCAGAATTTCCATGATAATTGGTAATAATGGTGGAAATTGGGCAGAATTTGATTATTTAAGAGGACGGCTCAACAAGAATTTGTTTACATTGAACTTAAACGACCATGTTGTAGTCAGCTGGGAAGCAGCCTTGCTGTATTGTGTTCCACTGATGGGTAGTTCTAAGAAATAAATTTTGCTCATGAAAATTTAGTTTTAAACACAGAGAGAGAAAGGGAAATTATTGGCAGTGGTTGTAGCTAGACGAGTTTCTGTTGTGAACGTTTGATAGGGGGGGAGGGGCTATAGATTGAAGCTCAGTCGAGCACCTGCCATGAAAATAACAATACTAGAATTGTACTATTTTTCAATGCTCGATTCAAGGAGGTAGTGTAGTATCCGTTCGTTTATCATGAGACCATTCCCCAAGCATTACCTCCTCCAATTTTTTTTTTGGGGGGGGGGGGGGTAGTGTATCTTTTCTGTTGTAATGATACCATTCTCCCAGGCATTATATCCTCTTTGGGATGAGGGGTGAGGAAGTAGTGTAACATCTGTTCTGTTGCCATGAAACCATCCTCCCAGGCATTACCTCCTTCTTTGGGAACCTACGTCAACAATTGTCATAATTTGCTGTTCATTAGCAAATACAACACATATATATACTAGCAAAAATATGCGACTAAAGGGGGAGCTTATTTTTGCTAGTATATATGAGAGAGAGTTAGTTTTTGATCTGCATTTTGTTATGGTCATATTACCAAGTGTAATTCTTTTGTTATCATTTTAAGGAAAATGATTTTATTTTCCACTCCGAATAGAAGGAACATTTTAAAACGTTTTTTACCCTATAAACTATTAAAGTACAAATGTAGAATCTGGTGGTGACGGTGGCTAAGTAGTTAACGACACGGACTGAAAACCTGGGTGTGTCAAGTTCGAATCCAGTTCGTTTCACAGAAACACCTGACCTTGTGTCTAAACTCCTGGAGAGGGGGTAAATAGATTAAAAAAAAAAAAAAAAAAAGAAAAAAAAAAAGAAAATAGGGGAAAAACTGGATTTTTTTTTTATTCAAGATAACAGACCTAAGTCACAAAATGTTTCAACTAAATTTTTTTTTTTTTTTTTTTTTGAAGGCATCCCTTCTTTTTCTAGTCATACATTTTCTTTCGTTTAAAGGTTAAAAATCTTTTATCGTGTAAAAAAAAAAAAAAAAAAAAAAATTTCCATTGCATAAGGTTTGAAAAGAATCTTTCTTACATGAATGTGGTTAGGATCTTCACACAAGCCTTGGCCCGCATGATTTGTATAGATTTTCAAATTACATCAACTTTAGACCACTTAGTGGTCGTGAGTTTCATATTCTTTTTTAAGAGATGATTCTATTGATTTATTTCGATTAAAAAGTAACTTATTTCCTCCATGATTTGTAACATTGCGAATATAGGTTGGCTGGTCACGTGTACTCTCGGAAGATTAGCTTTTATGTTCTTTGTCTAATTCATGCTCAAGAAGGAAAATGTCTACTTTTTCTTAGAACAGAAAATCTACAGATCTCCCTTTGTCTATCTGTGTGTGTATCTTTCTCTCTCTCTCTCTCCATGCCCCCTCTCTTTCTCTCTCTCTCTCCATGCCCCCTCTCTTTCTCTCTCTCTCTCCATGCCCCCTCTCTTTCTCTCTCTCTCTCCATGCCCCCTCTCTTTCTCTCTCTCTCCATGCCCCCTCTCTTTCTCTCTCTCTCCATGCCCCCTCTCTTTCTCTCTCTCCATGCCCCCTCTCTTTCTCTCTCTCCATGCCCCCTCTCTTTCTCTCTCTCCATGCCTCCTCTCTTTCTCTCTCTCCACGCCTCCTCTCTTTCTCTCTCTCCACGCCCCCTCTCTTTCTCTCTCTCCACGCCCCCTCTCTTTCTCTCTCTCCACGCCCCCTCTCTTTCTCTCTCTCCACGCCCCCTCTCTTTCTCTCTCTCCACGCCCCCTCTCTTTCTCTCTCTCCACGCCCCCTCTCTTTCTCTCTCTCCACGCCCCCTCTCTTTCTCTCTCTCCACGCCCCCTCTCTTTCTCTCTCTCCACGCCCCCTCTCTTTCTCTCTCTCCACGCCCCCTCTCTTTCTCTCTCTCCACGCCCCCTCTCTTTCTCTCTCTCCACGCCCCCTCTCTTTCTCTCTCTCCACGCCCCCTCTCTTTCTCTCTCTCCACGCCCCCTCTCTTTCTCTCTCTCCACGCCCCCTCTCTTTCTCTCTCTCCACGCCCCCTCTCTTTCTCTCTCTCCACGCTCCCCCTCTCTTTCTCTCTCTCCACGCCCCCCTCTCTTTCTCTCTCTCCACGCCCCCCTCTCTTTCTCTCTCTCCACGCCCCCCCCTCTCTTTCTCTCTCTCTCCATGCCCCCCCCTCTCTTTCTCTCTCTCTCCATGCCTGGCGCTACCAGTGAAGTTAGTGACATTCTTGACTCAAAATGCACCAAACATATATGAATATTTTTTAACCTCCGATTTCAATGAGATTTAAACCATAGTTACATTACACATTACAGATAAATGGATTCTCATAATTTAAAAAAACTACGTCTAATGATGTCTTATCTCTACAAAATTAAAAACTTTTCTCAGACCCCCATAATTGCATTGAAACTAGAGTTCGAAGTGAAAAATTCAATTGTTAATTTAACAAATTAATGACTTCAGTGAAGAACTCAGTACGGCCACAAGAGTGAAGGCAACTTAGACGAAATTTTGTGAGTTGTTACCTCTGACATCATCACGTGCTGTCCCTCTCTACATCCGAGGTAAGCTGTGTCAGGAGCGGCATGTTATATGGCAGTGAATGTTGGGCCCTCGCCCAGTTCTCTTTCTCGCCTGTCTGCAGTGCAAGGGCAGATCCACGATCAGATGGATCTGCAATGTGAAATCTGACCAAACCGAACACATCAGGTCAGAGGATTTGCTGAAAGCACTACACTTGCCCAGCATAGAGGTTAATCGATTACGCTGATATGGTCGTGTGGAACGTTCATTCTCCTGGATAAACCGTTGCAGAAGCATGAATGTCTTAAATCGCTGAAAGGTTGACCGGTCAAGGAAAACTTTAAAGCAAGTGATTACACAAGACCGCAAAGAGTAGAATTTAGAGACTACTGAACCGTGAAAAATGGAGATTGAGCTTGCGTAATATCAGAAAACGTCTGAATGCCGAACATGGGGGGGGGGGGGGGGAAAGTGACGTTAAATGAAGAGAAGAAGAAAGTGTTCATAGTTTATCTAGCACAACGGAAAAGGGACTTTCCTTTCTCCATGTGCAACATTTCTATGGACAGAGCTTTTTTTGAAAGGGCTTCCTACCTGTGGAACAACATTACTGTGAAACTGCTTCTCTGCTGATTACAACTTGATCGTCTTCAAATTCAATCGAAAACAAATTCTTGTCCTCAATAGCCCCCCCCCCCCCCCCAATAAGTAATCAAAAGCAGTTCGTACAATCGATCGATGTTAGTACTCCCATCATATTTCTTATCTTTTGGCTGATAATCATTCCGTATCAACCCATATCCCTGAATGGCTCTTGGCCTTGATAAGTAGTGACCTAATAGTTTAAAAAAAAAAAAAAACAGCTGTATTTGAACGCTGGAATAGATTTAAAAATATGCGAAGATTATCTTGTGTAACGTTAGAAAAATGATAAATTGGTGTACAATTCCATAAATTCCAGAGAGAAAAAAGGGGTTTGAGGTTGTGATGTAATGGAAACCTTGAGAAACACTTCAACTAATATAACCCCCAAAAGACTTGTCTTTTTTTATTTTTATCATCTGTAATTACCAAGGAATGAACTATCAAAAGAAAAGCGTTTCTTATTGCTTTATATTGATGTTTCTTTTGATGATGATGAAGGTATAAAACTGAAGGAAGATACTTGGTAGAGAATTAAGTTTATCTTTTATTTATTTAAAAATTTAATATATAATCGAGTCGTCGTCATCATCATCATCATCATTGATTTAACAGACGTTTTACATGCTGGCATGCATTGGACGACTTTCAGAAATTTATTTCCAAACTAACCTATCTCTGGACAGGTCTTTATTTATCCATCTCTCTTCAGCCAATCTTTATTACTCTATTTTCTGTGTATTTAATCAGCTACTTTTATTTTTTTTTTTAACATTAAAGTTCATCACTTATCAAGGCGCAAAGGGTTAAAGAGCTTGACTGGTGGATGGTGAGACAACATCACGATCACCGGCACGATGGTTGTAGCAGGGCAGAAATTGATTATTTACGGGGACGGTTCAACAAGAACTTGTTTACATTGGACTTGAAGATGACCATATTGTAGTCAGCTGGGAAGCAAGCTTGCGGCACTGTTCCACAGACGGGCAAGTTCTCGGAAAGAACTTTTCTACATGTACTAACCTAAGAACTCTCATCCATTCTTTCAACATGGCCCTACCATCAAAGTCTCCTGTTCTGCACACATCTCCTTATACTGTCCAGATTTAATCTTCCACTGAGGTTATCAGATTTAAGCCTGTCTTTAAGACTCACATTACACATCCATCGTATCATTCTCATATCATTCTCATATCATTTCTCTCCATGCAACACATGTCCTCAACCCTATCTGGTCAGGTTTCACTTCCATACATGCGTACACGTGCCTGCTAGACTCCCTTGATCGACATTGGTAACACTCTGCTGATTAGTAATGACAGAAATTCTCTTACCTCCATCCACTCCTAACTCTTGCAATCACACTAGCACCAGTTTTTCCCTGTTTTCCAATGATATCACCAAGGTAACAAAACTTCTGAACAACCAACTTCAATAGCCTCAGGAATTTAAATTAATACTCTGAGCACATGGGGTGTTGCTAAAATCGAGTCTTACATGCACATGTAGAAAATAAAGGACTGTTTAAAAGCACGTTTTGAACAAAGACATTTCATTTATTAATAGTTTGCCTATGACAAACTATGAAGACAGTAAAACAAGACGAGTAAGGCATAAGATTACATACAGAAATACATTGTTCCCATACAATAAGAAATGCACATTTTTTTTCATGTAAAAAGATTGAAGATTTACATTTTCTTGTGTATTTTTTTGTTAGTGGAAGTGCCTCGGCGCTGATATTGGCCAGCAAATGAAGAAATCGGGTCTTAATTCTCGACCACATGTTGGTACAAGAGTTCCCACAAGGTTTTGTTTTCAATCACCAAGTGTTTTTTTACCAAGGGGCATAACTCTGACCTAGAAAACAATTTCTCCCAAAGGTCAGGACCTGTCATAATCGGTTGTATTATATCTGCGTACATATACTTGTTCCAGACCGGCAAACAAAAATCAAGGATTTTGTAAACATGGTATATCATGCTTGCTTTGAAGTGAAACCTCCGTGAGTTTTTCTCGTGTACTTTTCCCAGTATCTATTAGAAATATTCTGTAAATTCTATAAATAAACCATCTCCATAATGTACTATTGTGTTTCATTCACATACAAATAGCTCGGATCATCGCTTTATAATATGTACTTATATTAAAAAAAGAAAAAAAACTTGATCTGATAACGAACATAGTTTTAGAATAGTCTTTTTGTGCTGAATCAAAAATTTAGTTGCTTATATTGAAGCGGTTAGCTCCAAAAATGGCTGCCAAATTTTATCATTTAGTTTTTTTCTAAATTTGCAAACGGTGACGGGGCAAAATAATCCACTGTATTAATTTGTCTGATTTTTGCGAATTCGTCCATTGTGTCAATTATCCGTTGTATAAAAGACAATTTCTTTGGCAATGTTCTATATTATATAAGCCATTACTATCATTACAAGACAAAGCACACTCTTTTTAAACCTACTACTGACACTAAGTCCGTTTTTGGAGCTAACAGCTTCAATATAACCATTAAGTCTTATGTTAGACCTTGAAAACACAACATAGCTGTGTCATCTTGGATATACCGTGCAAGATTGTTAAACTTTTTTGTGTTTTCTCCTCATTTTATAAAGATTGATTGAGCTTTTTTTTTCTTTTTTTTTTTTTTTTTTTTTTTTTTTCAAGCAAATTTGATTTAATGCATATTCTATTTAAAAAAAAAATAAAATAAAATAAAGATAATTGCTAAATTCTATTAAATAAACTAATAAAACATTTATACATATGATATGAAGCCATTCCCATTTTCCTTTGAATTGAATTCAAAATATGATACCTGTACACGCATAAATGAACTCGCAGTGTCAATTTGTATCATCAGAGAAGAATGCATATGAACATTTCCATGGGATTGATATATTCATGTCAGTTTTTATTAATTTCATGTCAACTGTAATAATTTTAAAAGCAATCAAATGTATATTTTTATATAAAATAAAAGAAACGTTTTTGTCTTTTAGCTTTTAATGTACACAATTAATAAAACAAACTTTTGAACTAACATAACTAAGTCTTTGTAAATGTAGAACTTCACTGAAATCACTATAGGCATGTTTTTTTTTTTATTACTTCGTAAAAGAAAAAAATGAATAAAAATTCAAGATCATAAAATGTTATAACATTTGCTGCCCCCCCCCCCTCCTTCCTGGAGCTTTTAAAAAGCTTACATCGTAGAACATTCTAAGCATCTTCACAATAACTCTGCCTGCCTTTTATATAAGCAACTTGTGTTTCATTGTTCTTAGTTACCCGAAAGGAAGCCGAAGAGCCGTTTCTGGTTTCTTCTGTGAATACTATCCGTCTTCCTCTTCTGTTTTTTAATCAATGTTTTCAAGTTAAGATTACTTTTAAAAATAGGTTAGAACAAAACAAAACCAACAAAATGCAGTTGCAACTTTGTTAATTACAGATCTCCTTTCAATAAGACATGGAATTCAGTTGATACAAATACCAAACTCAATTCTGCTCTTTTGTTTGACGAACTAACATGACAGCTGTTTCTTTTTCTTTCATAGCATCTTTTTTCTTTGGAATTGTCACCGATACTGATTTTTACTCATAAGTTGATTTACAAAAGAACTTTCAAACAACTTCTTGGTATTTCGAATATTTAGAATATCCTGCACTTTAACGAAAGCCACCTTTGCAGATTGATTGCTCTTTCTTTTTTACATATCTTTGAATTCATTTTTGAAAGAAATCAATTCCATATTTTGTTTTTGATCTTCAAAACTTGGTATATAACCAAATGCTTCTTAACCAAGATTAAATAAAACCCATTTAAACATTTAAAAAAATTTTTAAACTAGCAAAATACCCGTCCCAGGACGGGTATAAGCAATATGTATCGCATTTTCATACTTACATTAAAAATTTATTATTTTTTTAATTTTTTAACTTAGTTCACCCCAAACAAGGCAAGCTGCCACTGTAGACGTAAGGGGCTAACACCAGACCCAAATTACCTTTTTAACTTTATATATATATAATTCCCATCAATTCAAAGTTGTAGGAATATTATTTTGTGACTACACAAATATGGTCGTCACACATTAATCACTTCAGATGATGTTTAGACCATGCTCTGTTCAGTATAGAAAATGCTTCGTCACTGTAAGTTTTAGCACAAGACTCATTCTCTAATAAATGTTTGTCTATGTCAGAACCACTTGTCTAGGAGTGCCTGAATGAATGCAATTTGAAATTATGAATATTGCTGGGAACGTAATTTCAAGCATGCAGACACTCCCAGACCAGTGGGTTTAAAGATTCAGATTGAGTTCAGCCGGAATGTTAAAAAAATGAGATACTTTGATATGTGAATCTTAGCGGTTCTCAAGATATTCAAGGACTTTGGACAGAATTTGCCAGTATTTTTTTTTTTTTTAAGTATAAATTCTAAATTATATCAAATTTGTAAAAAAATTTTGTTGTAATTTGGAGAAAGATACTAAAAATTTTGATGATTCTTCAAAAAATACTCGTTTGCAAAAACGATTGCGGACATAAATCAGACTTTATAGCTGAATAAAAATATTTCCTATTCAAGCAGAAAAGTGGATTGGTTTTGTGACCAGTGTGTTGTAAATAATCTTTCCAATATAAGTTTTATTTTAAGCTCCAGATCATAATAATTATTAATCTTTTCAATTAATGTAATTGCATTCACTACAAACCAAACTTTGTCATTTTTCAAAATCTTTCTTCATCTAATTTGATCATGTGACCAGAATTTTGTTACGATTGGCATAAAGTCTGTCATGATGAAAAGTAATTCCAGTTGAATTCTTTTCTTTTGCAGACATTACATTGGATATCTGATATAAAAGTACTAATCTCTTTTAAAAAAATTTTTCTCTCAATTTAATTTAAAAAAAAATGAATTATTTATAATTTTGTTTGCAAAGGAATCTTTGAACACAAACGACTACAAAAAAGTTTGTTTATAACTTTGGTTAGTTTATTTATATTCTAAGTTTTGTTTAACCAAATTTATCTCTTCAAATTCTGTATCCTGATGAATGGTGAAATCTATCATTAATTTGCCTCTATAATAAAAACCAATGTGTATTTATTTGTATAAATATATTTCCCTCCTGTCATGCATAAGGTTATGGGAAAGAGGTAGGTAAAGAGTAGAAAGAAATGGTAGCCATGAAAACGATTGTGGTGAAGTGTAAACAAGTCTCTCCCTCTCTCTAATTATTATCATCATTATCATCATCATCATCATCATCGTTATCATCATCATCAGCATCGCTATTATTATCATTATCATCATCGTCATCATAGTCATCATCATAGTCATCATCATTCTTTTGTATTAGTAGCATTTAATGTTTTTACTTTTAGATTATTTCATTGTATAAACTGCATTCTCAATCATAATGTCTAACTAGTTTCATGGTCTTTTGGTAAACTGCATCTACAACATACAAATAACCGCAGTCGCAATAAAACTGTCGCTAGGCCAGCACCTGTATTCATGTTGATTCCTTAGGTTAAGTAAAGCGTAAATCTTATTGCTTATATTCTTACAACTGATGAAATTCTGGGTTTAATTATTATGTTTTAATATTTATTACTTCTATTATGACCTAAAATGGTGCTTATCTATTATGTGCTGATATCCGAGTATAAATTGTTCTTTTTTTTCTTCTTTGCGTGTTTTTGAAGTGTCATATGGTCATATGACAGTTTACCACATTTTTATGCAGTTCTTTGCAATAGTGTCGTACTCTGCAAAATCTTTCAAGCTGCACCGTTTGAGCAGTAGAGGGCAGACAAGGCAGTGTTACATCGTATTGTCCTCCTTTCCAAATTCACAGATGGTTGGGTCAGTTTTGTAGCCCCATCTACTAATAGTAACTTTTGATCGCCCCATTCCTGTTCTTGTGGTTTAGTGTTTTCCACTGGAGCCAGGGTGCTTCTTAACCGGGAGGGAGTTCCCCCAGAAGCAGGGATTCCCATGTCGTTATGAGGGGGGGGGGGGCATCTTCTAAATTAAATTGTTAATATGTAGTTATTGTATATTATATGTATATATACATGAAATAGTAAAAATATATATATATATATATATATATATATATCCTTTCTGTCGCTCGTAAGGTTATGAGGAAGGAGGGGGTGAAGGGTAGAAAGGAGGGGGTGAAGGGTAGAAAGGAGGGGGTAAAGAGTAGAAGGTAGAGGGTGAAGTTTAGTACTGGTCAGTGATCTAATATGAACCGGTGTGTCACCGTGATTATGCCGTTTATATACTGTATATTATATGTATATATACATGAAATAGTAAAAAACATATATATATATATATCCTTTCTGTCGCTTGTAAGGTTATGAGGAAGGAGGAGGTGAATGGTAGAAAGGAGGGGGTGATGGGTAGAAAGGAGGGGGTGATGGGTGGAAAGGAGGGGTGAATGGTAGAAAGTGCTAATCATGGAAAAGAAATATAGTGGTGAGGCATATTGAAGCAAACATTTCTAATAATACTATTACCATTATTTGTATTAGTTTGTATTATCACTATCATTATTGTTTTTACTTTGTATAAACTGCATTGACAATCATAATGTCTAAGTTGTTTCATGGCCTTTTAGTAAACTGCACCTACAACATACACTGTCGCTAGGTCAACACCTGCAGTGGTATTCATTCCCCAAGTTAATAAAAGCAGAGATCTCACACTATATTCTTACACATTATGAAATCTTAATCTATTTTATGTTTGTACTTCCATTATGACCCCCGGGTTGGTGGATTTGAATGATACAGCCTTTTCGTGCTTCGCAGCTGACGGTTCCGCTACCGGATCCAGCACTACACCATCATCAGTTAAAACCACTTTGCAGTTTCGGCCTCTATTCCTCGACTGATTTTCTGAAGTGGCACAGCCCCTCTGCCAGGAGGTGGTTACGTAGAACTGTTGTCATCTGCCCATAAATGCTATCAAGCCAAATACAATTTTCAGATATCAACATCATCAACTGATTTTGATTGCATTGTGACGTCATGCTAACGGGCATCATAACACTACCCTGCATATGGCGTTAGCACTATCTCCTTTATCTCCCCTCTTTGACCATCCAAAATTCACCTCTTCTTCCAGCTCGTATCATCCCTCTTCAGCCATGCCCAATAAGATGCCTTTTCTTCTTATATACTGGTGATACCAGATCAGGCTGCCCTGTGGCTCCCTGAGACGAAATTCACCTACATTGACGTTTTTTGTTTTTCTTCTTTTTTTTTTTTTTTTTTTTTTTTTGTAAAACTTAATTATGTTCTACAAAACCAAAAACAAAAACAACAGCCCCTCTCCCTTTCTCCCTCCCCTTTTTTATTTTATTTTTAGAACTTGAAGCATAAATCTTTTACTATAATGACCAGATTCGGCATTAAATAACCCAAAAAGGGTTGATATGCCGTAAAACAAAACTACCAAACCAAACCTCTTCTTATATATTATCTATCTTTATATCCGATGTATAAAATGTTAGTATACACCCACTGTATATTGTTTATTCTACATACGCGTAATATTTTTTTATAACTCTGTTTTTCAACTGTTTGCAAAAGTTTCAGTGAAGGAGAGAGTCCCCATTTACTTGCTTCCCCACGAGGACAGAGTTAGACACAAGGTCGGTTTTTTAATGTTGGGGAAAAGAAACCATCTCCCAAAAACCGGCACTCTGGATTGGGACAAAAATAAAAAAAAATTGCTTCATTCGAGAGGGATTTATCCTTCACCGATTAAGGACAGAAAAGACGATGTTTAGTATCAAAACGGCTACTACGCTTTGCTCCCAGCGAAAAGGCCAAGGGATGGAGTTAATCATTTTTGCAGTTGTCACGTTTTGTAAAACAAACTCGTCAGCTTTTTTTTTTTTTTTCTCAGACGAGCCCCCACCCACCCCCTGGATTTAAGATAAACTTAGAACATTTTTAGCCATTTTGAAAATCTCAAGAACCAGCTGTGCCGCCTTTTACTGCAAACTGATCAGATGTGACCTTAATTTGCATCTGTGAACAAACCCTCTTTTATAGAATGACCTGATTTGCAGTAAGATATGATTGAGTTTGTGTACGCAATGACGACACAAATAAAAAATCTTCAGGTCACGTATTTGGTTTCTACCATAATTTCTGTTTTCTACCAAAGCGGAAATTACAGTGAATGGGGGTGAAAAAAAAAAAAACGGTTAGCGACAATATCGAAATAAAACTTTACAGACGTTTTTGAAAAATGGAAGCTGATGGCTAGAATAAGTAGAACAAGAGTTCTGGAGAGATTTATTTTGAAGAACACTAAGGAGCCAAATGCCTTTTTTATTATCGTTCAATGGTTGGATATTTTTCAGGCATATCTCATTGACGTTTTTTCTCTTTGCCCATTAAAATGATGTATTTACCCCCTTCAGTAACTTAGGGTACTTAATACCAGGGTTGCAGAGTCAGAGGGAGTCTGAGGGTTTGGAAGGATTCAGTCAGACTTGTAAGAATGCTAGGAGTCTTAGTCAGATTTTTTAATCTCCGAAGAATCAACAGGCAGTATGAATATTGGAAGACTTTAAAATAAAGGGTTGGAGTCATGGGGGTGGGAGTCTGATATTTTGGAGTCATGGGGGTGGGAGTCTGATATTTTGGAGTCATGGGGGTGGGAGTCTGATATTTTGGAGTCATGGGGGTGGGAGTCTGATATTTTGGAGTCATGGGGGTGGGAGTCTGATATTTTACAACTGCACAACCCCACTTACTACTACTTGTTTCTGATTAGTTTCATTGTTCTCTATTTGATTTGACCTTCAGCAAAATCTTGTACAATATAAAGCCTTACAGTCAATCCACTAAGTTATCATATATCTTCTTTTCTGTGATAAACGCATAACACATTACAATCATGATTGTTATTCCCTCTTCACATGAATGCCCCTCAATGTCAAAAGTGAATTTTTGTAATACTTTTTACTCGCATGTAATTTCAATTCTTTGCAGTTTTTTTCTCACAACTTTAATCTCTATGCGTTATTTCTCTAAAGACACATTTATGTATTTTTGTTTAACTGTATTTTATATTTTTATGTAAGTTTTAAGTTGTTTTATAAAGATTTTTCCAGAACATAAAATTCAATCATTAACATTTCCATTTCTTTAATAATCATTGATGGCAATTTTTATTCAAATTTTTTTTATATTTAATAAAAAAAAAAAATTGAATTTATTTTGACAAAATAAGTTAGCTTTAAGGGAGACAACTCTTCATTTAAAAATAAGTTATGGCCCTTGCTCATTTTTCTTTTTTTCTTAATAATTAGCTAAAAAAAAAATTTCTTTGATCAAAAAAACAATCGTATAATCAATTGAATTATGTTGTTGAAATTATGTATTTACTATCAGGAAGATCTGGGATTCTATGAGAAACCCTATATCTTTTGCACTCGGTTCATAGCACCATATTTCGTTTATTATTTTATTACATTAAAAAAAAAATCTAACCCATGGAATATCAATCCCTTTGTTTGTCCAAGGTTTGCTGTCTTAATGCGGTTCTGTTTTGATTACGAGACATACATGCTGATAGGTACGTTGTACATTTAAAATGAGCTATCCAACTCTAATCAAAATACAGGTTCAGATAAGCATGGCTAAATTTTTTGATGACCTCAATCATTTCTCAGCGAGACTGCCATTAACACATGTCATAAACTAAACACATTCTTGTGAAAAAACAAAAAAAACAACAACTATTGTTGATGATAGAGATTTACACATTTATGATGTGAACAACATAAAAAATACACTTTCAGTTGTATGGGGGGGGGGAGTATACTTTAATATATGCAATCCTCGACTCTATAATAAATAGCAATGTGTATTTGTGTGTAATATATTTTATATGACTATATATAAGCCCCCTCCCCTTCACGCGTCGAGTAGTGGTCAATGTTTATATAACAACATTGTAAATATCATTTACCAACAGCGTCTGTCCCGTGACTTTATGGTTAGAGCTGCCGACTATCGACTAAATGGTTGTAGGTTCGATCCCTGGCTCGAGATGCGTGCTAGTCTAGTCAGACTGAAGAGCTGTTATACAGCAAAACTGTTTGTCTGTGGATGATTTTATATATATATATATATATGTTGAATTAAATTAAAGGTAATTGAATTATCGTTTAATAATAATCTATCGTGATAATATAAAGCTCAATATCTTGAATAGAGCAATCAATTCTAGAGATGTAAGATGAGAATAAAAAATTGTAAAGATACAATATTTATTAGAACATTAAAAGTTCAGAGCAAGGAGCTTCATATCCTTAATCTATGGATTTTCAAAGATAAACTCTTCATCAGAAGATAGAGAAAAACCGATAATGTAATTGTAAATATTATTGGCATTGCCGATAATATTTACAATTACATTATCGGTTTTTCTCTAATAAATATTGTATCTTTACAATTTTTTATTCTTATCTTTCATCTCTAGAATATATATATATATATATATATATATATATATATATATATGTATGTATATATATATATATTATTATTCTTTGAAGATCTATACTATGTTACCATTGTTTGAAAATTGATAAATTGTGAAATATACTGATGAAGAAAATCATTTACATTATGTATCTTCACTTAAATGTGATTTACTAATAAAAACGTTCTTCTTAGAACCTTGCTGGAAAATAAAATAGTTTAGTATTGATTTCCAGAGCATGGTTTCAGATTAATTGAAATCGTAATTAATGTTTTGAACTTTTCAAATATACACGATATATATATATATATATATATATATATATATATATATATATATATATATATATACACACACACATACATACATACCCTCCTCCCAACTGCTGAACGAATCCATTTCAAGTATTTAGGGAAATTGAGAAAGCAAATCTATTTTTTTTCTTTCTACTTGCTATACCGATTTATACGTTTTTCTTTCCTTTTTTTTCTTTCCTTTTTTTTCTTTAAAACTTTCCAGTTTTTTTATTAGTTTTTTTTCTTCACCGATTCAGATTAGACGTTATTTTATATGAATATTGATATGAACACTGGCTGGCGAAGGATAATTTTGTCCTTCGACGAAGGTGTACACTCATTAAATCAGAATAAGTTTCAGAATCTGTACATCTCGTATGACTCAAATCTCAGGCCATTATGTTTTAGATGTGCCTAAGCATCTCTCTAAGAGGCTCTGTCCGTCAGTCAGTCTGTCACGCTTAATAAGTTTTAAATAGCATTTTCGTCGCTCGGCACACAGATAGAATGGACATATCTTAAGAATATTCGTTCTTATTTTAAGTACTGGCAGTTGTTTTTGTTTTATGAATTAATTGGTTCTTGAAAATCATTTCGAAAGTGGGAATTCATTGAGAATTCATTTCTCATAGAAAATAAGTTTATAACTATGAAGTATATTTATAAGGACATCTTTATAAAATGAAGAAACATTAATTTGCAAAAGATTTAAAAAAAAAAAAAAAAAAAAAAAAAAAAAAATTTCGAAAGTTCAAAAATAAAATCCGAAAACCTGACAATATTTCTGCGATGTTGATGTAAAATCATGTTTCGGATTGGTTTCCTCATGATTTATTTTGATCATTGTACTTTTCAGCTTTCTTTGGTTGATTTTAGGTCAGTGTCATTGATTTAACTTTTTTCTGATACGATTCAGCTTCCTATAAATTAATCGATTTTTTTTTTATCAGAAACCAAGACCAACATCTGCAATATAATTTTTTTATTAAAAAAAAATTTTTTTACCTCAATTTTTGGGAAATTTTTTAACTTTATTTAAAAATTTTTTTTTTTTTTTTTTTTTTTTTTTTAATTTTAAATTTAATTTTGTAAAGTTATCTAATGTTTTAATTCTGTCTAATCTAATATATAAGACCCATGGTGCAACGGATAAAAGTGCCAAGTGATAATTTTCTCGAGTTTGAAGGTTCAATCCTC